>JANIJH010000008.1:19677618-19701868 GCA_024520975.1 Erythroxylum areolatum
TCACATAAAATAAAATAAAATATATTAAATAATTAATACTAATATTTTTATATAATTAATAATAAAATAATAAATCTATGGCAACAACCATTTTAATATAAATGGTATAAAAGTCATTTATTATACATTCCATTCCATTCCATCCATCTTCCAAACAATGTTTCACTACATTATATTATGAACCTTTCCATCCTTGCCAAACAACTTTTTACTATATTACATTCCATTCCATTATAAACCCTTCCATTCCCTTCCATTACATTCCATTCCATTCCATTAATTAACATCCAACCAAACAGGCCCTTAATAGTCTACCTCTTTTGACTGTAAAAATATGCTTTATATAGTCTCACATAAATTGTATTGAGTCTTGAAAAATACAATGATTAAAATCTGACTTGTAAGGAATTGACACCTGCCATCCTTATATTGTGTGATAATCAATTGAGTAGTACTACCAAACTTCAGGAAGAATGGAGAATTTTTTTTAATTATACGATTGCTTTTGAATATTTAAGCTTAAATCTTTCCATATCTCTAAAGGGAAAAATTCAGGGTAAGTATTGTTTGAGATAATGTGAATAAGACTGTTGAAAAAATCACATGCTGAATAGAAGAGAGGATTATGATCTTATAGTATTTTTAATTTTCCATCTGGATAAAATGTTTTATAGGTTCATAACAAAAAGTTTCTATGACAATATTCTCCTAAATGAAACCAGAAGAGAAGTTGAAAGAAAGGATTGTTTGATTTTTAGGGTGATTCATGTACATGAGTGGAACACCAAAAGAAATAATGCCTTTGCTACAAACTTGCTAGGACCAAGTGTTCAAAAGGGTAATTAACATGAATACAAATTGATTGAATTGTTTCAAAGAGACCAGATTTTTGGATGTGTATCATTCTAACTTTGAACTAAGCTTGAAACGTAAGAGAATTGTTTTATGCTATCATAGGAGCATCGATTGATCATTTTTGAGAAAAAATATAAACTTGGTCTTACCGAAAATTATTGAAATGAGTTGATATCAAACATCATATTTTAAAGGTCTAGATAACATGGCTAAAAAGAAATTGTTATCTCTGTTTATGTTTATACATTGAATAACTAGTGTCTGATCATGATGAATCACCTTTTAAATAACCATCTCACCGGAAAAATTAATTAATTTTGAAATTAAGTCATTGTGATAATTAACATTTTTGTTGAAAAATCTCATTAAATCATTAGGAACAATTCTCAAGTAGAATCATGATTATGAAAGAACACCAATATACCGTTGACTTATATAGGCACCGGTGACATGACACAATGCGAGAATTTTGGATACTTCACAGAAGAGTCATCATGTAAAATTCTCAAATTGTTAAATATATAAAACTTTAAAATTAATTAAAAACGATATATATACAATTCATATAATTCAACGATTTCAGATTTTAAGTTGAAACACTCCAAAAATTGAAGAGTCTGAAAGTTCCAATGTCAATGTGAATCGACTATACAACTAACGACACAAGAAACGCAAGGATATAATAAATGGGTTGTTGGAAGAAATGAGATGAGAAACAATCCATATGCCTTCCCTGAAGGAGGTAACCAATTAACATGCTCAAATGTCGCAATGAAGTTCTTACCAAAATTTGAGAATTGTTATTTTCAGAATTTTGGTGAATCACCGAGAACACAAGGTCTTTAAATTTGAAGATGGAAGAGGCCTATCCCCATGCTAATTATGTCAAATGGTCCAGAAACTTACGATGCCAAATAGAGATCCAACCTGAAGATAAGATCAGCTTTTCTTTATATATGCAGGCAAGGGTATACCTTAATCGTAGAAACGCAAAATATAGAAGAAAAATTTCACGTCTCCTCACATGTACAATTGACCCGCTCTGATTGTCGTCAACCCACGCATAAGCAGGTGAACAGCACAATTTCAAGAGCGGAAACTAAAACGAAAATAACCAGCAGAGGAATGAATTTGGAGCAAGAATGATACACTAACTTCTCTCTGTTCTCAGTCTTTTGTGAGCCTGATCAGAATCTTCCCCACAGTTCCCAATCACAATTTCTTCAATGGCTTGATTATCTAGATATTCGTTTTCCCGATCCTAGAACAAATGCACATATCGATCATTATAACAAAGCAGATCGAATACATTCTACTCGACAATATTCACAATTAAACTTCCAAAAAAACAGGCATCAAATAAGCAAAAACTTACTAACAAGTGCCCCAAAGCTACAGAAGAAAAAAAAACAAACTTAGATTATTCAATAGTTGGTACAGTGTCAGAGTTGAACCTTTGAATTTGATGCCATAGCAGTGATTCCATTGTTTTCCAGTTTACCCATGTCAAGTTGCACCGAGATACTGGTTTGTGACAAATCAACACCAGATGATTGCAATGCTCTAGTCAGAGTGTTCAGTAACCTGCAGTAAAAATTATGTTCCATTTAATATGCCATAAACCTAAAATAAGAACATTAGCTAGGTTCCAAATGATGGGAAAGCAATCTGAAAAGGAAATTATCAGATAGACACCCATATATTAGCCCATTTATTTTCTTGTCAAAAGCTATACCCAGCATATAAAAAATGTGGACTTGGTAAGAAGCTTTCAAGGAATTCCCCTATAAAATAGGCAGCGAAATTTCTGGTTTGGAAATTCCCTGTACAACTTTCCCTATGTACATAGCTTCCTTCCATGTAAATCCAGTAGATAAAGATGAGATAGAAGAGTTCCAATCTGCCAATAAATTTTAATGCTTCTAACAGAATTCTAAAAAGCACAAGTAACCAATTTGTGAATTAGAATAGTGTATATCATGGTCCCAAGCATATTTGAGCAGCTGAAATATTAATACTTATATATTAGCTCGACATCCTGGATAACTACAGAAAATAACACATGGTAGCCTTTCTTAGTTAAGGTTGATGCCTTGCAACTTCACAGCACAAGTCACCTTCACAGTAAAAAGAGACCTAATTGACAGATTCTACACAGCAAATCCAATATGTTTCATTTTTGTCTATCAATTGAACAAACTTGTCATGAACTCTATGTAGGTGCTCACCCTTGAGAAAAGGAACTTGAGAGGCTATCTGATCCATTGTCACTTATCAACTCCTGTCCATCCAATGCGTTCACTTGCGCTGCACATTCAATAGCACATGCTTGACTCTGCCATGGTTGTGATTGAAGATGGTATGCCAGGTTTTCAGCATCAGAAAGAGACTCCTCCAAAGACTGTGCAGGCACACCATCCCTCTTGGTAGCAGTGAACAGATTTGACTGTGCCTGCAAGTTAAAGGGATCAGATGGAGTTGTTGATCCTGGGGGATGATCTAGTGCTTTGAGTATAGGACCAGTTCCTAGGCCAGATTCGATAGAGTCCTGTACATTTGTAAGTAATGCACTATTCTCATGAGCAGAACTGTTCTTCAGGATTTGAGGATGATCCATCAAACTTTCTGCAGGTGTATAATGATTTTTCTGGTTCAAACCCAAGACAAGACATTAAGGAAGCTCCTAAGAAACAAAAACTCTAGAACACCCAAGTCATGCCTTAAATGTCAGGAATCAATTTTCATGCAAAATGCATAAACAAAGATAATTGACATCAGCATCCACTTTTACTTGAAAAAAAACGCACCAAATTCCTTACCCATCAAAGCAATCAAATACACATGGTTCCAATAGAATCAGAAAAAAGCATATCAGGTCATCAACGCTTTGTTTCTGTGTTACTATGTTTCACTATGTAAATGCTGTCAAACAGCCCACGGTCCCACATTCAAGATCCATATCAAGATTCCTAGATGCCATCATCTTTTTCTACTAGTGACTGCCAAAGCATTTTTAACAGAACTTTTCAAAGCAAATACTAGAACATTGAAGAACAGTAGGCTGTCGTCAAGTTATTTGTTTTTTAGTTAAGAACCAATACATCCAAGGCAACTTATAAGAGTGGAACTTCATGTAAAATGAAAATCACAAACAAGAAGGTAATTTATGAACTTTAATAGAATCAAAATGTACATAATTCATATAGCAGGTTGTCGCACCAATATAAGGCGTAGCCTAGGGGTTGAAATCCCTTCTCAAAACCAACTATTCATCATCTACATCCCAGAGTACTGAAGCATCCACAGATTCCAAAATCTTAGCCAGTGGAGTAGTTTTAGAAAATGTATCAAATATCAGAACTTTTTGGCAAAACATGAAAAGAAGATCCACATGGCATGGACTTGTGTATAAAGCTCAAAAGAAAAACAACAAATGTCAAACAAAAGGAATCCAAAGCACTGTATATATCATGGTCAATCATGCAACAGTAGAGACGCACGCACAGAAGAGAATTCTTACCCAAGGCACCAACTTAGCCGGCTCACGACTCCAAGCTTGATATGCTCCCTCATACATCTGCAATTTTTCCTGTAAAAACTGAATGTACTCTATGACCTGCATAAGTTGTACAAGAGAACTCATTTAAGTGACATGGTAACCAAGATATATAATTGAAAATGTGAGTGTGTCATCGTACACATGAAAGTGAGAAGGCGAAAACAAAAAATGAGACATGCACCTCTAACAAGAATGAAGCTTTGTCTTTCTTTTGATCATTCTGAGGTATAAGATCTCTCAAAATCTGAAACCTGTCTCATAAACACAGTTGTTCCTACATCACACATCAAAAGACTAGGTAGAAAGAACACTGACGAACGAAAAGAATCTGACTGGCACTCAGGAGTATCTAAAAGAGACAAACAAATCGGACACACAATTCCCTTAACTCTTTTCAAAATAGAGCACAAGATTTTCACATAAGCAACACTAAAATACCAAATACCTTATTCTCATAAGCAAATAATGCAGAGCTCTCATTTTTACGATGATTTTCAACCAGTGGTTATAAGTTTTAATCATATAAGTACACCCCTTAATCATCACCACAACACAAGCCTCAAACAAAAATGTCGAAATACTGACCTCTCATTGATTTTGCTCCTTCTGCGCTGTTCGGTTTCTGAATGCTTGGAGCGGTGAAGGTTGACCTTCTGTTCACTGCTCTTACCATCTCCCTTGGCTACTTCACCTAACTCATCATAAAAACAACTAAAACAAATTACTGCTTTTTGTTTCCGAAAGCAAAGAAAACAAGAAAGAAGATATAGATTTTGAAAAATGTGGACAGATAAAGCATGTGGTTGGTTGTACCTCTGTAGGAGGAGGAGTCGTAACCGTCGGCTTCGTCTTCTTCATCGAGGTGAGACTTGGCAGCCGCTGATTTCACCATTTTCCCTCGAATTAGTTATCACCACAAACCAAATCAACTAGCAGGGTATATGTATATATGTAGCAGTAGACGGTGGCGTGGGTGGAGGCGGAGTCGGGAATAGAGGTCCGGCGGGAAAGGAAAGGAGAGAGGATGTGAAGGAATGAATGTGTGTTGGACTTCTGGTGCCCTAGGGGAATATTTTTAAAAAATTACAAATGCCAATAAACTAATTGAATTTTCACTTTTTAAAATGGACATTACCATTTATTTAGCAAAGCGTTAGCTAGCCAATAGCCATTAGGCCTAGGGAGGGACTCTCTCTCTTCACTTCCCGCGTTTGTCCTTGTCGTTCAACAAATAATCTTTTTGAAATGTTTATAATTCACATCTTCTTCAAGCAACTTTTTCTTTTTTTTTTTACATTTAGTTATGTTGGCTTAGTCAAACTAATCTTAAGCCCCTACGACCCCACCTCAAGAGCTTAGAGGATGTAAGTCTGGAACCCCAAAATCCCTCAAGTTCTTACGTAGCCTGTAACACTTCTGTGCACAAGGAGTCTTCACATACTCTAGATTGTTCAGCTGATGATTGATCACTAGCTCCCCCTGCTCAGCATCAGGTTCCCATCAGCCCCCAGGTTTCCTAATAGTTCCAACTCCCACACTGTCGCTGGAAGCGAGGCGTCCGTAATTGATCCGATCAAGGAGCTTTGCTCAGGGGGCTAGAGGATCATCAATAGGAACATGTCTATTTCTCCTCCTCTGGCATGACTTGAACTCAAGACCTCCTTTAAGGGGAGAGTCTTAAGTGAGGAATCTAGACCAATTGGTCCACCCCTCGTTGTCCTTCTTCAAGCAACTTAAGAAGCCAAAGAGGAAATCCCAAGACGCAGGTGAGTTAGTAAGGGACTCTTCTGATTTAAGTGAGGTCGTGGGTTCGAACTGTACTTATATATGTAGCCGTTTAAATATTAAAACTTTATAGGAAATGTTAAAAATATCCAACATTCTCCTCCTTGGACAATACTTAATTGCAATGTTGAATTAATGTTGACTCAAATTTAAAACAATTTAGAAACTTAGTTAAGTTACGCTTCTGTATTAGTCGATTGGATTTAAAACAAGACATTTGATCCAAAGATAACGAAAGTCCATCATTTCCTCTCGCAAGGATTTCAATATCAAAAAGTATCAAATGCATATGTCATATGTAACACAAATCTAATACAATTACGTATATTTAATACCTCACTAACATGAATAGGAAAATGGAGGGTGACAAACTGAGATGATACTTGTATGATCTAAACTGTATAATTTTTGTTTTTTGGTCTCAATTTCTTTAAACCTTATGCTAAACCACATATGCTAAACTGAATTAGAAAAATCATGTTTTCTCTCATCGAATGCTAAACAATATTATAGAAAACTTGTTTCATCTTACCAAATGCTAAACTGCATTAGAAAAAATCTTTATATCCTCCAACTGAATGCTAAACTGCATTAGAGCACCTTTATGAGATTAAAACTTATATCCCCCTATGTCATATCAAAATTCATGAATATTCGTACTAAACTGTATGTGTCTAAATGACATTGCCTTAAGGTTAATATGTATATGTGCCTAGTGACATTTAAAATGCTTAAGATTGACAAAAATCTTAAGGCTTTCATATGTATTATGACAATGTACGATAACATGTATTACTAAGAATAAACAATTATCATCTTTATTGATGAACTACCATACTGTCATAATACAACAAAATGTATAAATGTAAAAATATACATGGAGCACACATAATGATCCTTAAGTAACAATGTCTAAGGACTTCAAAGCACTGATACTGTACACATGTTTCTCACAAACATGTGGGCGAAGTCCATTAGTTAAAAGATCGGTTAACATCTCCTCAGTTCTTAAATGCTCCAAACTTAATGTCACCTTTTCGTATCAACTCCTTTATGGTCAAATATTTGACCTCCAAATGCTAAGACCTTGTGATATTCCCTTTGTTGTTCTTAAGCAACACAGTAGCAAGGTTATCACAATATAACTGAATGGGTCTAGCCACTGAATCAACCACAGACAACTCAAAAATCAAGTTTCTAAGTTCAACAGTTTGTGTAGTAGCCTTATAGCATGCACTTTGCATGCATAGTGAAGGAAGTCACACATGTATACTTGACACTCTTCCATGACATTGTACCATTTGCAAAGTTAAAACCTTATTCTGATAGGGACTTGCTATCTTATGGACACATAGCTTAAATTTGAATTTGGATTCCCTACGAGGTTTAGACTGTTGACTTTTCTATATGTCAACATATAATCCTTAGATCTCTTTAAGTATCTCAACACTCGTTTAGCTGCATTCCAGTGGTCTATTCCTAAGTTAGCTGGATAGCAACCCAACAGTCCAACAGTAAATGTAATGTCAGGCTTAGAGCACATCTGAGCACACATCAGGCTACCAATTGCACTAGAACATGGAACATTCCTTATATTCTCTCTCCTTACTTTATACTTTGGACACTATGTCAAAGATAATGTCTCACAAAATTTAAACATATTGTAGCACTTGCTTAATGTATGCACTCTACGAGAGGCCTAAAAAGTGTTGAGATATTTCCCGATAATTCTACATACCTAGAACAAAAGATGTTTCATCAAGGTTCTTCATATTGAAATGCTTGGCCAAAAGTTGCTCAGCCTTATGCAACATGGTCAAGCCATTTAATGTCAGCAATATATTATCCATGTACAATAATAGAAGATAAATTTGCTACCCCTGACCTTGTAGTACAAGCATCAATCAATTTTATTTTCCATGAAGCCAAAAGAGGTCACACCTCATCAATTATAAGGTATCATATTTGGGAAGTTTTATGTAAACCATATATTGATATGTTTAATGTACAAATCATTTCAGTTCTATTTGGATCCTTAAATACTTCAGGTTGTTTCTTATAGATCTCTTCATAAAGGTCTTTATTTAGGAAAATGGTTTTGACAACCATCATATGTAACTTTATCTCATCATTAGCTACAATTGTCATAATCACTCTCAATGTCCTTCACAAAGACGGGGGAGAAGGTAACTTAAAACCAAACCTTTCTCTCTGAGTGAAACCTCTGGCAACGGAGCTAGCCCTAATTCATTACAGTTTATCCTAAGTCTTTTTGGTCTTTCACATTCATTTACAACTGACAGGTTTACAGTTCTGCTATAAATCAACTAGATCCCAAACTTTACTATGCTTCATGGCTTGCATCTCATCATTTATTGCATCCCACCACAAATTTGCATTGGGTCCAGACATAACTTCTGTAAAAGTAACTAGATCTGCACATTTCTAACACCATTTTCCTATTCACCAAATAGACTATGTAATCAGATAAGATAGAACGTCGTCTCACTCTAATGGATCTACCCAACTGCATTAGATCTTGTGCCCTTAGGAACCTCTCTATGTACAGGTATGAGTTATTGCTTCTGAACAGGCACAGTACTTAGACCTAGATCCACTGAATCTGGCTATATGAGTGGTAGATACGTAATAACTATAGTATCCGACCTACTATCAACCTAAAGGTCAAAGGCCCACCATCATTATAGACACTATATTCTAGAAACTTAGTTGTTTTTTATTTCACTATTTTGATCCTTCCTTTTCTACAGCAAAATCTATAGCCTTTTTTGAGTGGTCGAGATATCTAACTAAATAGTAATGAGTGAAACGAATGTGCAATTTATCTTTATAAGGATTATACAACCTCAACAGAGCAACCCTATACATGAATGTGTGCAAGGCTAGGTTTCACCCTTCTAGATAATCAGGTAGATTAGTCATATTTTGCATTAACTTGTACATGTTCTTTAAGATGTAATTATGCCTTTCGATAACATACCATTTTGCTTAGGACTACTCGGCATAGTAAATTAAGTCACCATTTCAACCGATTCCATATATCTGGCAAGCAGACCTTTTCATGTTCTAAAACACCATGTTTGTCATGATACTCTCCTACACTGTCAAATCTGACTATCTTGATGAATTTTTCCAATTGATTCTTAACCTTTAATTTTTAAGCAAGAACACATAAACTGTAAAGGGAATAATCATCAACAAATATCATAACACATCTTAAATTGCACAATGCAATTATATAAGGTCCTTTGATATCTGTATGTATCAGCCCAATAAGCCAAAAACATGAGTTGACCCCCTTTTTCCTTATTTGAGTCAACTTACCCTTGCAACAGTCAATACATGTTTCCAGATCATCAAAATTTAGAGTTTTGAGAAAGTTTTCCTTAATCAATCTCTCAGCCCTAGCTCTAGAAATGTGGCTTAATCTTTATGCCATAACATATATGACTTATTCTTTATCAAGGCTCTCCTTTATGACTTGTTTGGCAAGATACGAAGAAGCATATCTAATTCAGGATTAGACACATTCTATGTATAAATCATATGACAAGAAAGTTGTACCAATATGTTTTGTATTAAACGACAACTGTACAATATAATAATTAAATATAAAAATATCACCTTCTTTATCCAAAATTAATACAAAGGTCAAATATAAAATGTGTCGCGTATAACCAAAATGAACCTTGTATAATGGTTTAAAACATACATTCCCTATAGATATTGCATTCGCTTCTTCATTTTGATAACCATCAGTCTCTCGTCCTCTTTAGTTGAGTTTCTCCTGTATATGAATCCCTGCATTGTGGAGGCAACTTAATTAGATGCTCCACCATCTAACCATTAAAAGTTAGATATGGCTATAACATAATTGGATTCATGAATTGATAAGCCAATGAGTTACCTGATGATTTTTGTCTTTCCTCCCATACTTTATACTGCTAGCTTCTTTATGTCCGCAGGACCTTTACCAGCACTGGATTGACCCACATCAGCATGTGGAGAAGATTTAGACTTTCTACCTTTGACCTTAGCGAACTTTACCTTTGCCTTTCCTTTAGTTGCTTCGAGGGCTTTAGGGGCAGCAATCTTGAGTTTCTCTTCCTCAGCAACACAATGGGCAATTAAAGCATTGCAGTCTCATTCCTCATCTAGCAAGTAATATGTCATTATTAGATTAGTAATCTTTTGAGAGAGTGTACTCGGAGTCTAGTGAACTATCAAGATATTAGAAAGAGGAATTTTTAACATCTTCATTCTACAATGAAGATGAATCATTCTTAATATGTACTCCATCACTCCTCCTTCTCCAATATACCCTTGGAGAATAACTCTTTCATCAAGGCACTTGTCTCAGTATTAGGTGAGACCCTATAACTTTGGGAAACATTATTAAGAAATTCCTTCGCTATATCTATGCTCGGAATTCCACTTAGCAGATTGTCAAGTATAGATCTCTTAATATTTATCAAACATAATTTGTTAGACCGATCTCAGGCTGCATAAGCTACTTCATGAGCTCTCAAGCTCCTGAATCTAGGTGGAGATGGCCTATTTGTACCTATGGTCATATCAATTTGATTTATCTCTGTAGTATTCAATACATCCTCTATTCACTTCTTCGAATTGAAACCAGTTAAGGTTTCAAAAGTGACATTGATATTGTTGACCGAAAAGGTGATTGCAAAATAATAAAGCAAAGATCAATACAAATGTGGGATAACAACGATACTCAAAGTCATTAAATAGTATATGTACGTAGAATCTAATCACAAATAATATAAAAAACCTTTGGGTTGAATACATAATATATGCAATTAGACCTCCATATAAAAGTGATTAGAGTACAAATCATCAACTCTCATGACACGACCACCTTTAGGCGAATAGATCATTTAAGCAACAATTTTCCTCCATCTAATGCCTTTATGCACATTTCAAAATCTTATATAAGGCTATCATCTTTGGGAATAATAACCAAACATAAAACCAAAGACATCCCCCAACATGCAAGCAAAACATTTCAAAATATTTACTTGAAAGGTTACTTTGATGACTACATCCTCATCAGTACCCAAAAGGTCTATAAACACAAAGGATACATCTTTATGTTATCCTCACATTCTTCATGGGCATATCGTACGTGAAAATGCAACATCAATAAATGCAAAACTCGAATGCACAGTCTCATCTTCATATACTCATGCTGAAGACTTTATTTGAGACTTTTGTAACAAAAATCTCATTAGAGCAACTATCATGCATCACTGAACACTAAACATGACCATCCGAGATATGAAAAAAAAACAGAAATAACTTCAAATGAGATTTTCGAAGTCGAAACGAGCACAAATCAACTGCCACATTCACAAGAACTGCTCACCAGGACGTGTTAAAGCCTTTCTACAGTTTTCTTAAAACTTGAATTGCTGAGTAGGTTAGAGTAATTTTACGTTCACGAATGTCATGAGCAATGTTAAGTTATCAATTTGTGATTATTTTGTATTTAATTCTCTTTAATGTGTTTAAATTATCATTCAAAATTTATGGAATTGTATCATAATTGTTCTCAAATGATTTTCAACATCTTAGAGATGAAATTGAAAAGATGCAAAAGAAACAAAGAAAATCCTAAATTCCAAGTTTGGCAGCAATTCAGTGACTAAGTGTGGGCACGTGCAAGGATGAAAAAAAATATGCAGATTTGCTTTCAAATTTAAATCTGATTCGTTTGAGATTTTCATAATCTCTTAAGATCATATTGATGGAGATTCACAAGCTAAACATGTGAGAGATGTGATATGCAAGAGAGGATGGAAAAGGAAAGGATCGAAAAACATAAATAGGGAAAAACATTACTATTCACATAATCCCTTTAGAGTTAGAATAGTTTAGCGTTTCTGCAGTTTTTCTCCTTTTTTTTTTTTACATTTATGCACTTTTCTTCTAGTATTTTCGTATTTTTCAAGAAAGGACTAGGGATGGAGACTCTTTGTGTTGTTATTTCTTTGATTTCTACTTTCGCTATGAATAGCTAAACTTCTTTTCGTGGTTGAGGGGGAACCTTGTTATCACCTATTATGCGTGAGATGTTTCAATAAAGTTTCTTCATTGATGAATATTGAATATCTTCTGAATTTCTTTTTTATAATTGAATTAATTGATTTCTAGGTGTGCAACTAGGGATTGATTCGGTCAATAGCTAGATTAATGAAATATGACGTTCAGTTTCGTTAATCGCAAGTAGCAATTAGGATTACCTTCTTTACATTAGAGTCGAAAATTCTAAGAAGATATTCATCTTGATTAATTACATGTCATACATGTATTATCTTTTTCATTGGTTTCTTGGTTCTTAAAGCTATTATTCAATTGAACCTACGATCGTATCTAGGTTGTTGCTTAATAAGAATGCTATGATACATGTTTTTAGTCATTTACACTTAAGAGAAATCATCTCCCAATGAATGTTTATTAGTGATTGAAATTTTATATCGATGATCCATTTTAGCGTAATAACATCGGTGACCCGAAACTAAGGTTTTTTCATCAAATTTTTAGATCCAATTATTTCTGTTGATTTGTGATTTTTATCATCTTTTTCCTTAAATTGCTGTGAATTTAAACCACCCTTGCATTACTTTGTTATTGTTTTGAACTCATAAACTCTTTACTGTTAAGATTCCTCATGAGAATGATATCCACTTACCACTACTACATTAATTTATATTAATGGAATTTGGTTTCTTTTTAAATTTGGTTACAGGCGATAGCAGAACCAAATTTTGGCACCGTTGTCGGAAAATTTTTGACAGTTTATGTTCGTTACTCGTTCAAATCAATTAGAGAATTTATAGTATAACCCTGAGATCAAGAAGATTCCTAAAAGACTGCGTAAACATACTAAACATCATAAACAAACGCAGAAAATGGAAAAATGGCAGTAAACCGAACTCTTCGCGAATTAGCCGCACCCACGAACACACAACAACTCCACTGCATCAACTTTCTGAATTTAGGTGATAACAATGCTTTTGAATTAAAATCTGGGCTAATTCATTTATTACCTATTTTTAGGGGTTTATTGAGAGAAGATCCATACAAGCACTTGAGGGAATTTGACGTGGTTTACATGGGAATGAACCCGATGAATGTGACAAAAGAGCAGATTAAGCTAAGAGCTCTCCTATTTTCCCTTAAAGACAATATTCAAGATTGGTTATACTATTCAACTGGAGGAAACGTGCAAACGTGGGCTGAAATGAAGAGGCTTTTCTTCGAGAAATATTTTCCAACATCGAGAGCAGCCAATATTTGGAAAGAATTTTGTGGAGTTCAGCAACATACAGGAGAAACACTTTTTGAGTATTAGGAAAGATTCAAGAAACTCTGTGCTAGCTGTACACACTACCAAATAACCGACCAGCTATTGATTCAATATTTCTACGAAGGATTTTTGCTTTCGGATAGGAGTATGATCGATGTTGAAAGCAGTGATGCTTTAGCTGATAAAATGCCAGCGGTCTCAAGGGAATTGATCGCGAACATGGCTTCTAACACTCACCAATTCGGAATATGTACTAGGCATGGATAAAAAAGCGTGAATGAAGTGAATGTGACCATATTGGAGAAAAGATTGGATGACCTTACTTTGTTGGTGCGACAATTGGCGGTTACAAAGAAAGAAGAAGCAAAGGTATATGGAATATGTTCAATGTTAGGACAATCTACTGATTTATGTCTGATTTTGTAGGAGAAAAACGCAGAACAAGTGAATGCTGTGGGAGGATTTGCTGGGCTAAGTCAAAGGAAGTACGACCCATTTTTCAACACCTATAATTCGAGGTGGTGTGATCACCTGAACATGCGATATAGGAATCCTCAAGGGTAGTAAGTGACCACAAATTTCTAGCAATATAGACAACCATACGTGTCTCGACAAAATCAAAATATAACATCCAATTTCGAAGGTAAGTCCTCTTTGGAAGATATAGTTCAATCTTTGGCTACTAACTCTTTGATGTTTCAACGAAATACTGAAGCAAGTAACAGAAACATTGAAAATCAAATGAGCCAAATGGCAACAACCATAAATCGATTGGAAGCGCCAACTTTTGGAAATTTTCTAGCACAACCGAAGATTAATCCCAGACAAAGTGCGAAGGCTATCACGTTATGGAGTGGTAAGGAATTGTAGTAACCTCTTTTGAAAAATTCTAGAAGAGAGGTAGAAGAAGAAATCACACAAAAGGCACCTTCACAACCAAAATTAACGCAAAACAAGTTGTAAAAACATGGTGATTTTGCCTCCTTTTCCGAGTCGATTCGCCAAAACAAAGAAGGAAGAGCAAGAGAAGGAAATTTTGAAGATTTTTCGAAAAGTTCAGGTAAACATTTGTCTCCTTGATACAATTAAACATATTCCACGGTATGCTAAATTCCTTAAGGAGCTTTGTACTTCAAAGAGGAAATTAAAATTTGTTGAGAAAGTGCAATTATGAGAGAATGTTTCAATGATTTTGCAAAAGAAAAAGGTTCCATCGAAATGTCAAGATCCAGTTATGTTTACCATCCCATGCCAAATTGGTGATTTACGGATTGAAAGAGCTATGTTAGATTTAGGTGCGTCCATAAATTTCATGCCATATGATGTGTATAAATCTTTAAATGTTGGACCTATTAAAGAAACTAATGTAGTGATTCAATTAGCGGATCGCTCAAATGCATATCCGAAGGGTGTGTTAGAAGATATCTTGGTTCAGGTAGGAAATATTCTTTTTTCGGCTGATTTTTATATCTTGCAGATGGGCACTGTTGATGCATTTTCTTTCACTCTGATTTTATTCGGAAGGTCGTTCTTGAAAATGACTAGAACGAAAATAGATTTTCATGATGGATCTTTAAATATGGAATTTAATGGTGAATTAATTAAGTTCAATATATATAATATCATGAAAATTTCGGATGATGAATAACCTATTGTTTTTGTGGATTTTATTGATACATGGGTGCAGGAAAATTGACTTTTAGAAGGCAAAGATGGGCTTGGAATAATCTTTGAAGAGGAAAAGGCATCACGTTGGCAAGGAAGTGAGGAAACGACATTATCTAGTGCACAAATGGAGACGTCATTGTGCATAGAGACCACCGGACCACTTCTCCAGCAACTCACGTCCGTGGAATTATTGAGAAGTGTGAACAAGTTGCTACCTTCGTTAGTCAACCTACCAATGTTGGAATTGAAGAGCCTACCTAATCATTTGAAGTACATCTTTTTAGGTGAGCAAGACATATTGCCTCTTATTATTTCTAATCAACTTTCAGATGTGCAGGAAAGCCAGCTGGTTAACGTATGAAGGAGAATAAAGAAGCTTTCGGTTAGACGGTGGCCGATTTGAAAGGTATTAGTCCCACTATTTGCATACATAGAATTTTGATGGAAGATGAAACAAAGGAGGTGAGGCAATCTCAACGTCGTCTAAATCCACCTATGATGGAAGTGGTGAAGAAAGAGATTTTGAAGCTTCTTGATGCTGACATCATTTATCTGATTTCGGATAGTAATTGGGTAAGTCTGATCTAGGTAGTTCTGAAGAAAATTGGTGTGACTGTGATTAAAAATAGCGATGGTGAGTTTATATCGACTCGTGTTCAAAGTGGTTGGAGGGTATGCATAGATTATAGGAAGCTTAATTCAGTTACTAGAAAAGATCATTTTCCACTTCCATTTATTGATCCAATGCTTGAAAGACTTGCAAGTAAAACTCACTATTGTTGTTTAGATGGCTATTCAGGATATCACTAGATTTTGGAAACACCTAAAGATCAGGAGAAGACAACCTTCACATGTCCATTCGGCACCTTTGTTTATCGAAGAATGCCATTTGGATTGTGCAATGCACCCGTAACATTTCAACCGTGCATAGTAAGTATTTTCTCCAATCTTGTGAAAAATTACATGAAAATTTTTATGGATGATTTCACGGTCTATGGAGAGTCTTTTGAAATATGCATTATCAACCTTGAAAAAGTACTAAAATGTTGCATTGAAAATAATTTGGTTTTTAATTATGAAAAAGTCATTTTATGGTTGATCAAGGCATTATTTTGGGTCATATTGTTTCTTCGAAAGGAATTGAAATCGATAGGGCTAAGATAGATGTTATTCGATCTTTATCTTACCCCGCGACTATGTAGAAAGTTCATTCTTTTCTTGGTCACGTAGGATTTTATTTGCGATTTATCAAGGACTTCTCCAAAATTGCACAACTTATATGCAGATTGCTCCAGAAAGACGTGAAGTTTGATTTCGACGAGCCATGCAAAAGTGCATTTGATGAACTCAATGAGCGACTTACTAAAACATCGATTATTCAACCACCGAAATAGGACATGTCCTTCGAGTTGATGTGCAATGCTTTGGATTATGTAGTTGGTGTCGTGCTGGGCCAAAAAGTGGACAAGGTACCTCATGTTATTTATTATGCGTCCATGACACTTAATGATGCCCAGAAAATTATTCCACGACAGAGAAGGAGTTTTTAGCGATCATCTTTGGATTGGAGAAGTTTCGGTCATACCTGTTAGAGACAAAGGTGATCATCTATTCAGACCATGCAGCTCGAAAATATTTGGTGAACAAGAAAGAAGCCAAGTCAAGATTAATTCAATGGATTTTACTTCTTCAAGAATTCGATTTGGAAATCCGGGACAAGAAAGGAGTTGAAATTTTGGTGGCCGACCACTTAAGCAGGATCACTCCGAATACCACTTCTAATGATCTTCACGACAAATTTTCTGATGAGAATCTCTTTGCAATTCAACAGGTAATTCCATGGTATGCGGACATAGTAAACTTTTTAATAACTAAGTCTTTACCTAGTGATTTATCTAGAGCTGAGAGAGATAAAATCAAGCAAGAGGCTAAATATTACATTTGAGATGAGCCTCACCTTTGGAAATTTTGTTTTGATCAGATTGTTAGGAGATGTGTCACAAATAATGAAATTCCCTCTATTTTACAGTTTTGTCATTCATCCGTGTGTGGGGAACACTTTGGTCCCAAAAGAACTGCTCAAAAATTTTTGGAATGTAGATTGTTTTGGCCTAATTTATTTTATAACTCTTATTTGTTTTGCAAGTCTTGCAATCGTTGTCAAAGAACAGGTAATTTGGGATTAAGGAATCAAATGCCACTCACGAACATTATGGTTTGTGAGATTTTTGATGTTTGGGGAATACATTTTATGGGTCCTTTTCCTTCCTCCTTTGGTAAGAACTACATTTTGTTAGCTATGGATTACGTTTCAAAATGGGTTGAAGCTAAGGCTACTATATCTAACGATGCTAAAACTGTTATAGATTTTGTTAAATCTAATATTTTTGTCAGGTTTGAAATGCCTCGAGCTATTATTAGCGACCGAGGAACTCATTTCTGCAATAAGATTTTTGAAACTTTGATGAAAAGATGTGGTATCACACACAGAGTCTCTACTACCTACCATCCGCAGACAAGTGGACAAGCTGAGGTGTCCAATAGAGAGATTAAATCCATACTAGAGAAAGTGATGAACACGAATCGAAAGGATTGGAGTTTACGATTGGAAGATGCTTTGTGGGCATACCGAACTGCGTATAAAACTCCTATAGGTATGTCACCTTACAAGTTTGTTTTCCGTAAGTCTTGTCATTTACCTGTGAAAATAGAGCATAGAGCTTATTGGGCTGTGAAGTAGTTGAATATGGATCAGGTGGATGATGGTAACAATGGGAAACTGCAATTGAAAGGATTATAGGAGATTCGTAATGAGGCGTATAAAAGTGCGAAAATTTATAAGAAAAAAACTAAAGCTTTTCATGATAAAATGATTTCTAGGAAACAATTTTCAATCAGGCAAAAGTTTTTCTTTATCATTCGAAGCTTAAGTTATTTCCTAAAAAAATTATAATCCTGTTGGCTTGGACTGTTTATTATTACTAACATTTTTTCTCATAGTGCGATAGAAATTTAGAGTTTAGATACCTCTAAGGTATTTAAAGTTAACGAACATCGTCTGAAGCCATATTATGAAAACTTTTCGGTTGAACGAGTGGAAGAAATAGAGTTGGCATCTCCAACCTATTTCTAATCAAGTAAGTAAAGATATATGTCCAGCTAAAGACTTCAAAGAAGCATATTCGGGGAAACTCGTAATTTTTCAGGTTTGTTTATGTTTCTTTTTTATTTTATTTTTTGGAAAATTTCTTTTATTTTCATTTTTAGGTTTAATTCACTTTAGTTAGGAATTTAATTTAATATTTTCAATTCTACAATTTTAATTTTTGTCTTTTAATTAAAAAACAAAAAAAACAAAAATTTTCATGCTTCTTCTTTCATTGAGCTTTTCTCTCATCGCTTCCAACTGCAGCGTGCCGCACATCAATACTCAACTCTTGGGCATTAAATCCCACTTATCATCCATTAAACAATTTCTATCCTAGTCTTCATCGACAACCCACTCATTAACCCTAACTTGCGATTTCGTTGATTGCGGAAAAAGAGCGACTCCCGTAGATTAGCCACTCTAATACTATTTGCTGCTGACCTCCCTCTTCCTCCGCATCCCACGTCAACTACTGAACATCCTCATACGACAATCCATGCGCAAACAACAGCATATCCAACAGCACAAACACATCAAAGGATGAGGAGAGGAAAAGAAGTCGAGAACAACAGAAAATGGATCACGAGAATTGGGGGCTGCACATCTTTCCAAATTCTAGAAGATAACACAATTTCAACAACTTAGTGAACAAAAAATTTATCCCTGTAATTCTATTCTTTCTGACACACTTGAAGCATTGCATGTTTATGATTCTTTCACACAATTGATGGGTCTAATTGGTTGGAGTGTATTTGCTACAATTAATTGCCCTGTATATGTTGAATTAACTAGAGAATTCTATAGCACATTCCAATTTAATTGTACTGACGAGTTTAATGTGTTCATGAAAGAGGTTATTGAATTTCGATTGATAGGGAAAGAATTTGCGTTATCTATTGCTGAATTCAATGTTGCTATGGGATTTGTTTCGACTGCTAAAATTGAAACTGAGTTGTTTATCAATGCTAAATGTGATTATCATGAAGACTTAAATGCATCAGAATTATGGAGTCAATGGTCTGTTGATATTAATCCATATAATGCTAGTATTTCTAAGAGTTCCTTTCTTAGAAATCCTATTTTTAAAATCATTCATAGACTTTTGGCATATAATTTTTTGGGTCGTCAAGATGCTGTGGGAACATTGTCGAAAGTAGAATTTTATTTCTTGTGGTGTATGGACAGGCACATTCCTGTGAATTTAGATTATTGGTTTATAATTCAATTTCAATCGGTGTTATATAAGAAATCCAAACCTTTGAGCACAATGGAAATTGTGGATTTTAGCTGTGACCACATCACTTTCACCATTCTGGGCCCAACTATTCTTCCCACTACGAGATCATCAGTAACACGGAGTCGGGTTTCCACAGCTGAAGCAAGTAGCAATCAATAATCCCAAATTGATTTGGAGGATCGTCTCGGTAGGATCGAACGCAAAATGCATCGTTTGGAGCACAATTGGATGATCTATTGGGAGTATAAAGGATTCCAACCGCCACATCCACCAACACCATGATTTCAACACTTCCATAATAAAGAAGCTTTCTTTAACCTTTTCCTTTATATTTGTGCTTCTTTAACATTAAGGACAATGTGGGTTTAGGTGTGGGGGAAAGAAATGGAGTTTTGATGCATGACTATTTTTCAATTTTTATATGATTTTTGTTGATTTTTGCATGATTGTTGCATGTTAAACCATGAAGCTTTGTCATATTAGTTTGGATGAGATTGAGTATATCCATGAAATTAAATTGGGCTAAATGAGTTTTAAGGTGAACCATATTGATTGATTGTAATAATTGATCTTATAGGTTTAGTCAAAATTTTGACATTTGAGTAATAAGGTAATGTCTGGAATTAAAGTGAATTCTTAAGTTAAACCTATGAGCAAAATTTGAGCTTAAATGACATCATCTTTATGTCATTATATTTCTTTGAATTGTGTCAAGCTCCTCTATTCATGTTGCCTTCAGAACTTGCACTGAACCGGATTGAGTTTATTTGATTACATGGGATATAGACATGAGTTAGGCCTTCCTTGTTTTTAAAACCTTTAACTTAAAAATGACCCACCTAATTACTTTCTCTTTGCACACAATTTTGAGCCTTTAACTTTATTTTGCAATCAGTCACCTTACATTGAAACCCAAAAACCTCATTAGCTTTACCTTATCACAAGTTGAACAAAGCATTGAATAATTTGGGACTTTTGTTCTGTATTTTATTATGAGATACTTGTATAGGTGCTTATACTCGTGTGTTTATTAAATTATGTTGCTGGTAATTTCTCTTGTTTTTATTGCTCTCCCTTGTTCTTAGCCAAGAAAAGAAAAGAAAAGAAAAGAAAAGGGGAAAAGGAAAAAATAGAAAAAAGAAAAATTCAGAAAAAATTCAGAAAAGAAAAAGAAAAAGAATAAAGCATATTAGCATTAGTTAGTAATGAGTAGTTGTAGTCCTTTGTATTCATGTGATTATTTTAGAATTTTAATTTGAGTATCCCTTTTACTTGATACTTTGTGAATGCTTGTGATTAACCTTTTGCCATTTTTACCTCACCTGTGAACCTAGTCCCATTACAATCCTAAATAAAGTTCTTATGATCTATTAGCTCATGTGATCCGAATGAATAATAACTAGTGAATTTGCAAGCCTATGATAGTGCAATATGTTAGAGAGATATTTGAGAGAAACACTTGACTTCAAACACTTGAGTGTAAGAGAGAAATTTGTGAGAGGAATTCATTTTGATTTCATATTTGCCTTTGAACAAAGATGTCTTATTTTGACTTTATTTATTTGTATCGGTAAAAAGTGATTATGAGATGTGTTGCAACTTAGGTCTTACTGGCCCAAGTTAATGGATTGTGTGCACTTAATCTTATGAAAAATGAATTGACGAAGTGTAGTGGTTTGATATGTTTGCTCGAAGGCGAGCAAAGGTTTGGTGTGGGGGAATTTGTTAAGTTATCAATTGTGCTTATTTTGTATTTAATTCTCTTTATTGTGTTGAAATTATTATTCAAAATTAATGGAATTGTCTCATAATTGTTCTCGATAATTTTCAACACCTTAGAGATGAAATTGAATAAAAAAGATACAAAAGAAAAGAAGAAAATCCAAAATTTCAAGTTTGGCAGCAATTCAATGATTAAGCGTGGGCACGTGCAAAGAGGAAAAAAATCTGCAGATCTGCTTTCAAATTTAAATATGATTTGTTTGAGATTTTCATAATCTTTTAAGATCAGATTGATGGAGATTCACAAGTTAAACATGTGGGAGATGTGATTTGTAAGAGAGGATGGAAAAGGAAAGGATCGAAAAGCATATATAAGGAAAAACGTTACTGTTCATGTCATCTCTTTAGAGTTAGAATAGTTTAACGTTTCTGTAGTTTTTCTCCTGTAGTTTTTTTTTACATTTCTACACTTTTCTTCTAGTATTTTCATATTCTTCAAGAAAGGACCAGGGATGGAGACTTGTTGTGTTGTTATTTCTTTGATTTCTACTTTCGTTATGAATAGCTAAACTTCTTTTCCTGGTTGAGGGGAACCTTGTTATCACCTATTATGCGTGAGATGTTTTAATGAAGTTTATTCATTGATGAATATTGAATATCTTCTAAATTATTTTTTCTAATTGAATTGATTGATTTCTAGGTGCACAATTACGGATTGATTCGGTCAATAACTAGATTAATGAAATAACACGTTCAGTTTCGTTAATCACAAGTAACAATTAGGATTACCTTCTTTACGTTAAAGTTGGAAATTCTAAGAAGATATTCATCTTGATTAATTGCATGTCGTATATGTATTATCTTGTTCATTGGTTTCTTGGTTCTTAAAGCTATTATTCAATTGAACCTACGATCGTATCTAGGTTGTTGCTTAATAAGAATGCTAAGATAAATGTTTCTAGTTATTTACACTTAAGAAAAATCATCCCTCAATGAATGTTTATTAGTGATTGAAATTTTATATCGAGGATCCATTTTTGCGTGATAATATCGGTGACCTGAAACTAAAGTTTTTCCATCAAAATTTTGGATCCAATTATTTCTATTGATTTGCGATTTTTATCATCTTTTTCCTTAAATTGCTATAAATTGAAACCCCCGCCCCTTTGTTACTTTGATATTGTTTTGAACTCGTAAACTCTTTACCGTTAAGATTCCTCGTGAGAACGATATTTACTTACCATTATTACATTAATTTGTATTAACAGAAGTTGGTTTCTTTTTGAATTTGGTTGCAGGTGACAGTAAAACCAATTGCAGGAGAACTTAAAACTCTTTATATAACATCCATATCGAACTTCTCCATTACATGCCTGATATGAATCTGGACTAGGACCGTTCCTATCGTTTTATAGGCCCTGGGCGAAATAAAAAAAAGGTCCCAATAAATCGAAAATATACTTAAGTTTAAATGATTGTATGAAACATAAATGACTCAATTTATAAGTCTACATACTCAATCAAGTATTAAATGATCATAACATCAGCTAATAATATCTTACAAATATTATTAACAATAAAATAACTAAAATAGTAATAGCAACAACAAAATAGCAATAGCAGCAATCAAACAACAATATTATATTGTAAAACGTTAAGAAAATTACATTAACAAATACACAGAGGATCATGATTTATGAAAAACAATTTCTCCGTGCATTTCTAGATGCAAAATAATTAATAATATTATCAAGATCAATATTGTCCAACATATCCTTCTTAATACATAACATAGCTAAACCATTCAACCTTTCTTATGACATTGATGATCTCAAGTAGGTTTTCAATAATTTTAACTTTGAAAAACTTCTCTCAGCTGATGCTACAGTCACAGGTATAGTATAGAATTCGATAAGCAATTGAAACATTTGTATAACAATCTGCAGCTTTAACAAATTCTAAAATTTCAACTGATGACATTAACTCATTTGGTAAAGTCATTTGCAATACTTTTAATTCAGAAACAAGATCATCTAAATTCACATCTGACACATTATCATGAGAAAAAGTCATTGTAAAATTAGTGCAGCATTCTCTTAATTCGTTATCATCCAATGACCTTAACTTCCTTGAATCAAATAAGAATCCAAAAATATTATCAAATGTCGTTAATTGTTCAAATCTATTCTTTAACGAAGTAATTGCCATATTCGCAACAACTAGAAAGTAATTAACTCTGAAAGAATCCTCAGCTGATTGTATCTCTCTATTATGGTTAATTTCATCAAATTGTCTTTTCCTAATACCGGAAACAGCCTCTCTATTATGTAGGGGTAAGGCTGCATATTATCAGACCTCCGCAGACCTCGCTTCATTGCAGGATTTTAGACTGGGTGATGATAATGATGATGATGATGTGTTTTCCTAATAATACAACGTCTAGTTGGAAATGTAGGCTCTATATTCATCTCAAGCGCAAGACTTTTGGCGATATTTATACTAAAGCTAAACCCTTCATCTCTATATTTCTCAAAAAATACCATCACACCTTCTAATTACTTTATGGTAGCATTAATGCACATAGATTTAGATTGCAACTTTGTACTCACCTTGCTAATAGCGAATAAAATATCATACCAAATAACCATACCAAATAAAAACTCAAAACTTTCAAGTACACTAACTAAGCTTTTTGCTTCACTCTTTGACTTGGCATCATCACAAGATCTAGATAATTCCATCAAAGCCAATCTTATGTGAGGAGCTTGAAATCTAATAGCTTTAACACTTTTTATTTGATTCTCCCAACAAGTATTAGACAATGATTTCATAGTTAAACCTAAAACAATATCAAGCAAAACCTTCCACCTTTTAGGAGAACTTGAAAATAATGCATATATACGTTGCACAGCTCCAAAAAATGAA
>JANIJH010000008.1:19709067-19730632 GCA_024520975.1 Erythroxylum areolatum
AATTACCATTACCATCTTAGTAAAGTTTCTCATTGGATCCTCGAAAAGCTAAATTATATTTAGCAAGATATTTCACAACAGAAACTATTTTTATCAAAACTTGTCTCCAACATTCTTTCTCCTTTGTAATTTCTTGTTGCAAATCTTTATCAACTGTTTGATTTTTGCTCAATCTTACTCTTAATTCATTCCAGGTTCTTATATTAGTCATATGCTCAATGCAATTCTCATGTTCTTTGAGTCTCTCACTAAGATGCTTCCAATCGCTAAATCCGTCATTTGTCAATCCACTTTGTTTGTTAGTAGATTTGAACAACTTACAATAAAAACAATATACTTTATCTATATGTCTAGAATAAACTAACCATTTTGTATCACTAATCTCTGCATTACTCAAATTTCTATAATAATAAGAATATGAAAAATGACGAGAGGTATTGTTTAAAGGAAACATAAGATTCAGTTCTCTTATAGGCCCTTTTTCAATTAAAATATCCCTTGCTTTATTATCAAGATTATCCCAATTTCTATGATCATAAATGTTCAATATAGGGCTTACTTGCTCATCTGCCTTTAAATTTTCTAAAGTGAATGTATTTAGTGCATGATTATGCTCACTCAGATTTCTAGTATCCTCATGAATATGAATCTTATCATTTAAGTTTTCTTTATGTTATTCAAAACTACCTTCATCTAATTCCTAAGGACTCTCACTAGAGGAGCCTACTTTTTAAATAAATTTATTAATTGCTCATTTTTGAGATTCTATCAACTGTGCTACTTGTTTTCTTTTTTTTCCTTTATTCACTTCCAGACAAATATTTTTTAGGCAACATAATATAAACCAATTATAACACAGTTGGACTAGAAAAAAATAAAAACACCTGTATGAAACTAGAAGAAGTATGCAAGCACAACTAAACTCCAATAGCGTCATAATATATCACAAAGATATATAAATGATATTATATCTGTGATAAAGGAAAAATAAATAGCAAAATTTAATATCTAATATTAAAAATAAAAATCAGAGAGCAAATTTTAGTAATAGAGACACATTAATTTCTAAAAATACAAGAAGTTAATATACTTAGGAAAAAGTATAGTAAATAATATTCTAAATTTCCTAAATCAAATATTATCCTATTCTATAAGCTATGGAAATGATTGATTGATTATTATTATTATTATTATTATTATTATTATTATTATTATTATTATTATTATATTACGACATGTTTAATAGAATCATATGTATTTTTATAATAAAGGAAACTATTTGTTTAGTCTTTGAATAGAGGAATTTAAATTATTTGATTTAGTCATATTATCACTAAACTTAAGTGAACTATACAAGAACACAAATCCAATAATTATTACATTACTTGTGGCAAAGTATAATAAAAATTACAATTACAAAAATTAAATTATTTATTAATATTTAATTATTATAAATAATAACTAATCTAAAAATAAAAGAGAAGATACAAAAATAAATACAATATCATTTAATATAAATATTATGATTTAAAATGTCAATATAATGTCCATGTTCATGATAACAATTTCAAATATTTAATAAGCTAAAAATACATTAAAAAAATCATAAACTTACATTTAAATTATACTCAGGGCTCAGAATACAGAATCGTGAAATTTTTTACTGCTAATTTTTTAGTTAGAATATCTTAAATACATATATTAATGAAAATAAAGAAATTAGAAGGTAAAAATATAACCTAAATACTTCAAAACTATTTATAATTAACAAGTTAACGTTAACTTTCAAAGCTAACGTTAACTTATTAAATATGGAAGTTGCTACGTCCATCTCCTTTTTCAATGCTAATAACATTGTAAAATGGAAGCCTTTATTACTCACCAACATTTTCTACATTCAATACTTAAGACCCTTTTTTATGGTAGGTTCTAAGTAGGTGCTTTGCCTGTCACTGCTTAGGGCCGGCTCTGATCTGGTTTATATTAATTGAGATCCATTTTTTTTCAAAACTTCGACTCATTAAGTTAGATCATTTATTGGACAATTTTATTATCTTTATTGTAATTAAATGTTGTGATACTTTACGAGAAATGAGTTCTCTGCATGAGCATGTATGCGTCAAATAATGGTGCGGTTGGTGGATTTCCGAAAGGGAAGAATATGCATTACAATTGCTAATTTTCGAGAGGAAGGAAAGTGGGTAATGAATAACAACTCGATGGGTAAGTAGGAATTGATCTTGAACTAGATATCATCAATTTTGCCAAAGAGTCCTCTCGGTATCCGGAAGCGGCGCAGGTTTAGACGATTGAGATGTTGATCTACTCAGAGACGACGATTTCTTATCTGACATATCCGTCTTGGCCTTTCCATCAAGCAAAGACAACATAATTGGCACGCGATGAATCTGCTCACGACCTGCAACGGTGAAGACCCGTGCGCAACAGCAACTCGCTGCAAACGCTTGAGAAGAACTCATAGGACAAAATTTGCCATTTCTTCTGGTCTATAAATCCCAAAACCCCGAAACAAAAGGTCTCAAAGGACCGATCTTTATCCCTATCTAAATGGGTACAAGGAATCAAAGACCTTTAATTTGAAATGCTTTTCGCCGGATAATGTTTATGACAAGAACAAAGACTTACCAATAACATATTCAGAACAAGAGTAGGAAGCCGTAGATTTATCCATAAGAGTGTATTAAGTTTGTGAGAACAGATATACAAGAACAAAAAGGAATCAATATATTCAACCATGGGTTAAAATGTGACTATGTTTTATATTACATCAAGTACAAACAATCACAAATATATGCCTAAGAAAACAAGGGTATGTTACTAAGGAAACCTTATATTATGAGTTATCCACAGGCAGTTCTGTTACAAAAATTGGTTGGTTAGGCTTCATAACAGATCCTGTGGATCAGAATTATGGATGGCTAACGTTGGAGCTTAACCATTTGACTCTTCTACCACTAATCCCAATTTCCTACCCTCGTCGACTGGCAAGTCCAGAATCTGATGCATTCTTTGTCAGTGCTGATAGAACTTTTCTTCTTCCGTGTATTCGAGGGTCATGAACATTATGAAAATCCGGTACTGGTTAATATCATGGTACTATTTTTCTGCACCCTCAAGTTCTTCTTGCTCCTCCATATTAGCTTCTTCCTTGTTTGTTTCCACACCAACAGCTTCATGGTTTTCAATCCTATTTCTGAAGAACAAGCCAGAAGATGAGGAGAGATCTTCATCAAGATCCTCTTCAACTTCCTTGTCCTTTGATCTTGAGGTTATTTCACTGTCCATCCACGCAGGACAACGGTGCAAAACTCCAAGAACAGCTTCAGCCTGTGCCTGAGTCGAAGAGCTTGAGGCATTCACTGATGATTTGGCAAAGTCATGTCTCAAGCATGAACACTCTGGGATTGGATGTGAGAGAAAAGACAAATGCTTAGATTTTGCAGAGGCTTGTTTTATTCCATCAAGTAAACTTCTTGTCATATGCCTGCGTATGGATGTCAACCAGGTACGGTTTGCCTGGTATAGGTGCTCACGGTTTTCTTCTAAAAACTTGACAACTTGCTTCCTTTAGATAAGAAGCAAGAAGGATGTAAAATTTTCAAGCAGAATAAGTTTAAATAAAGGTCAATAGAAAAAGACTAACATTCTGCAACATAGCACTAGGAAGCTATATTTTACATGTCACGGGATCAGTTACTGTTTATGCAGCAGCAATCATTTTATCATGTTAATTAATCAATATTTGTACTAGAGAAAGGCTAATGAAAAAGAAGCTCCAGCAGCATCATGGTTATTTATGAACTTGCATGCACAATTATGCAGATGCTGAGAATTACCTATCGGGTAAGAAGGTTTTCAATGCAGCTGACTGATACAGCCTATGGCCCATTACCAAGCTGGCAAAATTGGGATTTCCTGTTCCATCACGATCAAAACCCGGAATGAAAACATCAGCTTCAATACATACTATGTAGTCAATCGCTTCCCATAGTAACTTATGTGCATTAGTCCTCAACTCCATAACTGTACTCTCAGGTTCATTATCACTCTCAGCCACCCAACCCCACCAGCCTTCAATATTGTATGGATATTTGGGCCTAGGTGGAGGAGGTGGAAGTGGACGTGGTCGGGGGCCTGCATCCTTCCATGCTACAAGCTTCTTCTCCTGTCCAGTGGAAGGTGGTGTCCTTGGATAGTTGTTGACAAGGTTAACCTCTCGACCATAAATTTGACTGAGCTCCCATCCTGCACTCAAGGAAGTCCTATCAACGACATTCTCGAACATTGCATGAAGAGGGATTAATGTCCTTTGGCCACCAAAAACTTCTCCCCCGGAAACATATATAATAGTATCCCATGAGTAACCATATGCACAAAGAAGAATACCGATCTGTAGACAAAAAACAGTTAAGTTAGCTCAATGATGCACCACATTTTTCTATCATACATCTAACTGTTACATGGAATAATTGAACAAACTTTTTGACGCATTGGGATCATCCAGCAAATCCATCCAACAAGCAAACAACAACGTCAATTAAATCAAATAGAATGTCCACACTACTATTTTCAGCATAGAGCTTTACTAAAATCATGGAACAGCTCATTCTTAGAAGCATAGAACTCAAAATTTACAGTTCTACAATTGAGCCCATTGCCAAATTGAAAAACTTATCCTTAACTACGACAGCATCATGCCAACAAAGTCTTGGCATTCACATTATCTTACCTCTTCTGGCATTAACGGACACCGACCATTTAGTCGTTGCTTCATTGAATTAGTAGAGAGCTTTCCCTTGACAATCCCACGTTTTATCATCCACGCTCGCTTGTGTTGAATGAGTTCCGCATGCACATCCTTATAAAGAGCTCCAAGATGCGTCCAAAATCAATGTCTAGGTAAGTGTTTCTTATCCTTTTTCTCTTCTATTAAAGTTTGCAAATCAAATCAACAATCATGACTTCTGGGTTTGGGCAGATACCTGGAAGAGTTCAGCACAACCATGAAATGCCAAAGCATCTCTCGACATCCCAGGGTCAAATGCTATAAACGGTCGACCAGGAGCCCGTAATCTGAAGTAATATGAGAACCCAGCTATAAGACGGAAAATGCAAAAAGACTATTTAGCACTATTCACTGATAGCCAGTTGTTGACCTTTGTAAGACTCTCATTGCATGTTCCTGGACCTCCTGTCGAAACCGTAAGGCATGAAAAGCCACTCTGCACCTCAGCCTTTGATACTCTTCAAAATCAGGTGGAAGTGTTGCCTGCATCAGAGTTTTGAACCAAGTTATTGATATAAGTTAGAAACCTAAATCGCAGAAACATAGCTCTCAGCCCAGAAGAATTGCATTGTTTCTTACTTGGAAAATATTAAGGAATTGCTGCTCGTGAAACTCAATATGGCACATATTTGGAACATGAGAAAAGTAAGCACCTTTTCTATAGGACGACTAGCCAAACTTCATTCAAGTACAATAGGAAAATCCACAACAAAATATGCTATGGAAAGAAAGTAAGAAAGGACTGAGTTGCTTGTAGTAACGCATCATCTGTAACTAATACTTCACACTGTGGCATGCTCCAGGTATCCGAAGATAAATGGAAATCTAGAAATAAGTAAGATACATTTCTGAAAATCTAAAATTAAAGCCTTTTTTTCCTATATTTAAAAAGACAGAAACATGATGCCCTATAAGGACTATGTCTCCCTTTAAAAAACCTTCAGCTTATGTGAGTTGAATCATAAAACCATCTAGTAAGGGAAAACTACCAATCAAAAGATCCGTCAGAAATGTAAATGTAAACTTCAGCAATAAATGAAAAAAGATCAAACTGTAAGCATCAAGCTTTCATGACCTGCAAACATCCGCCATCAGAAATGACAAGCTCAACCACTGAATGTTTACTGAGTACTGGAAGGACATTATGCAAATAAAAGTACGGTGAAGCCGAACGAGGCACTCTGAATGAAGGAATCTCCTTTTTTCTCCTAGCACCTTTAAGATTTTTCGGAAGAGTCTTCACAATATTAACATCTTTTGTTAAAGCTGCCATAAATTGATCCTCATTGTAGAGGTATGCAAAACTCTTGAACTGAGAGCTGCAACAAACATATACAACTAGTTATTGAAATGAAAGGTTATCCTTATGTTACCCTGTAACTGATCAAACTACTATGCTGATTGAAACTATAACAAAACAGTTCTTAAGCACCTGATGCCTTTGCTGCTTGTTGTTGATTGTATTTCAGGAATAACTAAAGTGGCATTAAGAAATCGAGTAACCACAACTACATCACATATCTGAAATGTGAAAAGATGGCATTAAAACTTAAATAGGCTAACCTTAATAAACTAAAGAATGGTAGGTATACTACATAAGTCAGTCATCCTCACCGAATTCCTGATTTCATGGAAACCACCTCGTATCCTGACAAAGACATACCCATTTGATGGTGCAACGGGCTCTATTACATGCATATTAAGGCAGAATACTCAAATTTACATCAAGTCATCAATCATAATTTTAAGAGCTGATAGAGAGAGCATATTAATATAGGCATGCAGAGTTTGAGAAGAACTATTCTATTTTCTTATCACACCAAACTGTCCTAAACAGCTTGATAAGAAGAACCACATGGTTTAACTCCAAATACATTGCAAGATAAGCTTGTCACATATAGAAACACTGACAACAAAAATACTGCAGGAGTTGAAAAATTCAACGAAATAGCTAGAATAATAATAGTGATGAAAGAGCTTTGTGGAGTAATATAAATACGTAATAAACCAATTTTACTGGTGAAAGAAACTACCACAGAAAAAAAATTCCTTTCTTTCTAAAGAGTGTTGGCATATGTTGTACATCGAAAAACATATGGATGATATACTTTGACATCACATAAAAGTTCTGACTTAAAATCTTTAAGGAATTTAACAAAATCACAGATGAAACACACCAAGGACTGCAATCCAGTTGAGTGGTAACAAAATTAGTAACATAAGCTCCTACAGACATGAAATGACAAAGAAAAACTACCGTATTTCTTGAGTATAATGAATAAAATTGCTCGTCGCTAACAACAACAATCAGACCAGAACTAACCAGCATAATATCCTCTGGGATTTGCATCTGGATGCAAAGATTCAAGACTTCTTACTGGACCCCAAAGTCGTCTATAGAGTGGACTCTGCACCAGAGATAAAGAGCATAATCCTGAGAATCAATAAGCAGATAACACAAACACCAACAGCGAAGACAAAAACGTGCTTTCGCCAATAAAAGGTGAAAATGCGAATTTGATGGGTTCTGATGAAAGTCATTTCTAAAGAGACAGATCTAACATAAGGGAAGAAAACGTCACAGACTATGAGACTTGCAAATTTCAAAGAACAAACACGTTGATTTAACAGGGGTTTTTGTCCTGAGGGATCTTCAGATCCCTGCAAATTAACCAAATCAACGTAAAATCAAATAGTATTTTCCCAGAACAAAACTAACTGCTCCATTCACAGAACACCGATAGAAAGACATTGCTGAAGAGCAAGCAAGCAATAACAATCCAAACCCATCAAAGAAGTGACAAGAAAGTCTGAAACTTTAAAAGAAAAAGAATCATAGAAGATACATTTTTGGCGAAGTCAGGATTTTCGAAGACGGGTCTCCAAGAAAAGAGTGTGATTGAAGACTGGTAGTCATAAACACCTCGGTCTGTGAATCTTGCAAGCAAGAAATGTACAGAGAGGGAGAAAACAGACAAAACCAGGCCCACTAAGCCAATCCATTTCATTTTAGACTTCATCACCATCTTTCCTTCTCCTTTCATTAAACCACACCTCCAAAACTTCAGCTTTCTCCGTACCGAACACAGAACACAGAACACTGCACCTCACCCTCTCTCGCCAGTCCCTCTCCTTCTTTCTCCCAGGATGTTTTTTTTTCTTCAAAGAAGGTTCGAAGAAGACGAGATGACTGAGAAGTGGGTTATGCGAATGAAAGTCAAGCGTCAGAGGTAGGGTGTGACGCGTGTGAAGTAATGTCTGCAAGCTACAGAGAGTGTTTGAGTCGGAGAAATCGGGCATGTTATGTTCTATGATATATTGTCTAACCCGACCACTCCCAGTTTCGGCGCGTGAGAAGCAGAGTCATGTTGGTACCAAGTTGAAGCAATAGATTAGATTCCAAAGTTTGGCATTAGATTTATGAACAATTAAGTGACATGACACGAGGCCGAGGCAGTGGCTGCTCTGTTGTCCTCTTCACATGATTGGGATGGAATTCATTTTATTTTTATGAAAGCAATAGGATGGTCCTGTGGGTATAGATGGAGCTGAAACTGAAAACGGAAGGATTTAGATAGGTGGTAGTGTTCTCTGAAGATCATCATAATTTGTATCTGAATGATGAGGATGAAAAAGGGACCCGCAATGGCTTTAGACAAAACAACTTGTGAAAAATATGAATTCACTCTCACGAGTTTGGCAATAACCCGTGGATGTAGATATGGACAGCAGCGGTCTTGAGCCACCGCATTCACTTTACCTAATCTAATCAAGACTCATTCCATTTCTCCCTCCTACTAAAACATCACATTATAACCTTAAATACACTACATGGAAACACACAGTTTATGGTTTATTTGATGCATAGTTGCATACTTGATGGGGATGGAAGCTAATCAAAATATACCCAATTTGTGTGCAAAAGAAACAGTACAACATGAGTAGTCCCCGACACCATATGCCATCTGACCACATTACCTAAAGCGTCTTCCAATATTCAACATGTCTCTATTTTCAATGTCCAATTTGCTATTTAAAGGTAATTTAATGATTGGAAAATTTGTGTCTAAATGACCCATATAATTTAGTATATTTTGTATTTTTACTTTTTTTTCCCCCTCTTGTAACGGTCACCTTAAACTTTGGAAGGAAGGTTGTTAAATCTGTAGGAGAATGAAGGTTGAGTCCTCTTACCCTTTCATATGCTTGCAATTATTTAGTTGTTTATTATATTTAAAATCGTGATATAATAATAATTAATTCTTTGTTCGTTCGTTTAAAAGACAAATAAAATAGAAATCTCAACCGGCTCCTATTAAAATCTTTTGTGTATTAAAGTGTTCACCTCCCTTCCATTCACTCAGTAATTCACTTTCATCCTAAACTTTCGTATAACATTGGCTTATTGGCTTTGGTAGACAATTAATAAGCTGTTTGACTTTTCAAACAAGTATGAAGGTTGTTCGGTAAGGAGCTCTTTCAAGTTTCAATAGCTGATTTAATATAAACAATTATTGATGAAATCGTTTTCATCAATTAGCCAAAATTTTAATTATTAAAAGTTAATTTTATTAGAAATAAAATATTATCCTTAAATAAAAATAATAATATAAAGAGTTGAATAAATTTTTTATAGAAAATGAAACAATACATGTGAACATCACTTTTCTAAAATCTAAATTCTTATAAAAGTATTCAACGAAATACTAAAATATATAATATTTATACTCTTTTTTTAAGTCACGTCTTCATAAGTCATTTTACACATAAACAACTAATATTAATTAGTTAATTTTACCAAACATCTCTAACGAACATCTAATACAATCCGCTGGTCAAATCAGCTAATATAATCAGCTAACAACTAATGCAATCAGTTGATTGTCAAACAAGACCTATGTATATAGATAACGAACTTCACAGCTAATTTGGAACCATCTTAATCACTACATTAGTATAACCTACACTAGTTAATTCGGTCTGAAAAACACCTATTTACATTATTCAACAAATTATGCAATATAAAGGTTTAATTGTTAAAAAAATTTAAAATTTATTTTATTTTACAATTATAGTCCGAACTTAAAAAATGATAATTAAATGTTCAAATTTTTTATCTTTTTAAATTCTGGTCTGATGCGAGTATTTTGTTAATAATACTGAGGTGACTTGCCACATAAGTAGAAACCCTAAACATCTATACACATCAAGCTTAATTTAAGTTTAACTAAACTATACATCTTTTTGGAATTGAAATCTCTAAATCAAATTCGTTGGCTAAATCGTTAGAATTGAAAACTCTAAATCAGTTCATTCTCACACAGAAAGAAAGAGAGTTTAGGGTGACAAATTAAGATTTCATTCAAATTATTAAAAACTGTGTCGTTTCTTATACTAACATGATAAAATATCGTTGTTGTCTCGTATCGGCATGACAGAGTTTGATTTAGGAATTTTAATCCCAAAATGACCTAGTTTAGTTAAACTTAATTAAATCTAACGTGTATAAGTGTTTAAAATTTTTGTTTTATGCGGCAAGCCGCATCAGCAACGTTAATAGAAATATTAATATCGGGTTAAAATTGAAAAAATTAAAAGCTTGAGTATTTAATTATCATTTTGAAAAGTTAGATTATAATTACAAAATTAAGTAAAGTTTGAGTTTTCTTTGACAATTAACCCTGATATAAATGACACAAAATAAAGAAATACAAATCTTTAGAACATGAGTTTGGATTCGATTTGACTTAAATCATTTTGGAAGTGTTTGCTCTCTTAGACAAATCCTCCTTCTATGGTTTCCATAAAATTTCATTCGTAGACCCTTATATGGTTTCCATGACATGAATATTAAGATAAATGGTTATTAAGGACAAGCTCCTTTTACCTGGCTTTTCCTTTTGGTAAATAAGTTTCCTGTATGTTTTGAGTACTTCCATCTCATGTAAGATGAATCCAGAGGTCCAGACTTGTTTGGGACTTTTAGACTACTCTACAAAACGCCATTTTACTATCTTGCATGTGATTGGGAAAGGTATATTTACGCAGAAAGACAAGCAGTAGAATGTTGGACCACATTGAGGTGGAATCAACCCACATGCGAAAATCACGAAAATGACACGTTTAAATTGACACATTTGGGAACTTGTGTTGTAACAAGCACTTGTAATTTCCTAAGTCACAAGGCCACATAATGTGCAGCAAATATCCAATTGCCACCTACAAAATGTGCAAAGACAAGATTATCCACAAGATCATTGTTTGTCATTAATTTGTTAGGATGATTAAAGGAAAAGATACAAGCACAAACTCTTTGACGGGCATTCCATCTTTACAGAAAGTATAGAAACCAGGCTCAAAGGGCTCTTTTGATAAAGGTCAAAAGCTGCCACATAAATCAAAGCCTTTTAAGGCCAAACCCTCTGTCCTTTTCCAAGAAGACATCCAGCAATCAATACAGCTCAGTATATAGGAAAACCAGGCAAGCAGGGTCAGCTGATGATACCCTTATACTGTTGCTGAAAATAATCATACTTGTATATAAGTGGCAAGTATTAGGAAATGTAGAAGGTGTCTTGGATCAGACCAGACCAATCAAATAGATAAGTGAATTTCCAAAGAAACTGATCACGTCAGCAGTTGCAGTTACTAACAGTTACATGCCTTCGCGTACAGTCTGGTTGAAGACGATGGCCATCAGTGCCTACTTTGCATTAAATTAAACATAAAGGATTTTAATTTTTATTATATTTCTATGATTCTCATTGGCAACCTCATTCCCCTTCTTTCAATTGATTCTCGTTTTTGTCCTAGTAATGTTTGTTTGTAAATGCTGTTCACATTCTATACATCAACCTCATGGTTAAACCAAAACCAGGATCAGCCCTCAAGCAAATGTCTTTAGCTAACATTGTTTTTGCTTGCTTCTTAGTTGATGTATGTTCATTCCTGGAACTACCTAAAACACCTGAAGTGATTGTTCAGAAGAAAAGATCTTGATTTCATTGACAACAAGAATCAACTTTTCCCATTTCAAAACTTCAGAAATGCTAAAACAGAATTAATTTGTGATCTTACGCTACTGTATTGTTGATTTCACAAGGGCTACTGCTTTAATTTCCCTGTACTCTTGTATCATCGGTATTAGCTGGCAATCTATAAGAAAAAACAGAAAACGTAAAGTCTTGTGATCATTTAAACTCTCTGCTTGTCAGTTCACTCAACTCTACCTGCTGGTCCTCTATTTTGCTTACAACTAGTGACATATCTTGACTTGTAAAAGACATGGTGTTATTTCTGGCAAGTTGCCGGTGTTTCATCTTCACCATAGCCTGTGAAACTTCTACAATTGAAGGTCGCTTCCTTTGGAATTTATGCAAGCATTTATGACCAATTCTAGCCAGCTCCCTCACTTCCTCAATGTTGCATTGTCCAAGTAGTTCTTTGTCTAGTATTTCATCAATACCATCTGAACTCATGCCAGCCTGTTCATCCAAGAAATGAGGAGGTTTTAGATCAAAGAAACAGAGTAAATGGAAGAACAAAGTTATCAGGAAAGGTACAAGACTTACGAGATTAACATATTCTATTAGGTTTTGCTGTGGGTGGATCGCTGTAATGAGTTCAAAGATGATAACACCAAGACTATAGATGTCACTCTTTTTGGTGAACTGGTTTGTGGATATGTACACTGGGTCTATGTAGCCGTAAGTACCTTTCAGGCTAGAATTCTGGTCATCGAAGACCTCTTCCTTTGAAAGTCCAAAGTCGGCAACCTAATGTCATGATTACAGAGAAGGACAGTTGAAGACTTAAAAACATGAAAAAGCTTTCCTTTTTCCCCTTAAAAGAGCAGTGAACGTTCATTACTCATCTGTCTTGAGGAACTATATTTCATATTTAACATCCCAAGTTTACCTTAGCCCTCATTGACTGGTCCAACAATATATTAGCAGACTTTAAATCTCGATGGATGACCGATGGAACTGCCTGCATCGGTAAGAGCAAATAGAATTTCAATGGAATCAACAAAAAAAGAATTCTACCAGAGAAAGATCAAGATGCATACAACATGATGGACAAAGGGAAAACAAATGTATATGCAGTTAACCTACTCCTTCGTGAAGGTATTCAATCCCATGTGCAATGTCCAGGGCAATTTGGAGCCTTTCTTCCCAACTTAAACTTTGCTCCTTTTGATCTGGTGAATGTACAACATGGTGTTCATTATGAAGGAATCATAAAATAAATGCATCACCTCTAGAAGAAACAAAATAATAACAAGTTTCTGAACAAAGGTTAATCATCCATACGAACGAACTAACTTCCCCTTTACATGGATTTTCTTGAAACTGTAAAATAATATATTGGAACAATACCATGATCACCTAAATAGAGATATATATATCTAAATCCAACATTCATACTGTTCAGCTGACAGCCACTTCTGGCAAAAAAATCCATCTAACTATGTTTGACTGAAGGTTTTCTCTTAATTACAGTTTTACATGCAAAAGTTTGATGCTGGATTGTAACTGGCGAATGTGATACAAAAGGTAACCTCATAATCATCGACATTGCTTCTTTAATACCAATCTAATATATTTAGGAAAAGAAATTGTAACCAATTGATTAGTGAAGTCAACAAAGAGATATTTTTTGAGGTATCATAAAATAAGCTTACATTGAATATAAATTCTGCATGAAGGTTGATAACCACATCGGTCAAAAGATATTATGCTCTTTGCTAAAAAGTTTACAGCTACATGAGATGTAAGTTCAATTCAAAATGTCAAGAAGAAGTGGATTGTGAAATATAATGGCGGCATTTAGTAAATAATGTTCCTTTAAAGAAAAATGTGCACCCTTATGCATATAAACTCTCACCATAAACAATTTTCCAAAAGTGAGCTTCTTAACTTACTATAAAGAAGGTTTGCCAGACTTCCATTACACATGAACTCATATATCAACATATGTTGTCCCTTATCTACAGAATATCCTACCAAATTAACTAGATTCCTGTGATGCAGCCTCCCCAGAAGAGATACCTGAAAAAACACAGGCAAAGGGAAGACATTTGTGAAATGGACAAGTAGCAAACTGGGTTTAAAAATAGCATTTATAAAACGAATGATGGAATTTGACAGTGTTCAAAGACACAACATTTGTTATATCATTCATCAAATTTTAAGTTATTGTGTTAAATGTTTCTAAATGTGAAGTGTTTTAAGGTAGAACTTTTTCGTACATTTAGTCCATTAATTTTTAAACATCATAACATTTATAGGTTTTTAAGAAAAATTTATATATGTTTCCTGCAGAAAATAGAGGTGATCTTCAGAGCAGTCACGGTACAAAAGATCGTGCATGGACAAAAATTTGTATTCAATTCACACTCTTAAATCTTTTGAATAAAGAGACGTAGTGGCCTTTCTAATTTTTCAGAAAGAATTGGCAAGCCAGCGTGGATAGCTCTAGCCACATGCATCTTTCTCACTTACACTTCATCCTGTGTGGATTAAGTTCCCTCTCACAGTATCAGTATTAGTGATGGAGCCATTACCTCTGTCTGGAACTCTTTCTCCCCTTGTCTTGAATTGGAAGCAAGCACCTTTACAGCTACTATTTCTCCCGTAGGCACCACTGCTTTATACACAGGCCCAAAAGAACCTTCTCCCAAAGTGGTTGTAAAATTTTGTGTAGCCTTCTGAATATCCCTGATAAAGCAACAACTATAAGTCACAGGACGAATTGCTTGACAAATTCATTCATGAGCTTCTTAATACACTCATTTACATTCATTAGAAAATTTGTTGAGGACAGACAAGTCATAACATCAGAATTGTAATCCAAGCAACAGTTTCGTGAATATATAAGATTTATCAATTTAACTTCCTTTAAGAGACTTGAGAGAGCTGCCTAATTCTCTGCAAAATCAAAGGCCAGATACCTTCTTCAAAAATGCCAACCATTTCATTGCTACATTTTGAGGAAATTTGACCTACTGAACAGAACTAAATAAAGCAAACTGAATTCACAAGAAAGTTATAATCCACCTGAATCCATCCAAGACTACTTTTGCTTCTTTTCTCCACTTTCCATATTCACGTCTAACTAATGCTAAGATAAAAACAGATTTCTAGCATATTTACTTGCAATTGGACTTGTGTAATGCCAGTAGTATCCCCAAAATTCCACATTCATGATAACATCAAATATTTTGACATGTTTGAGAAACAAAAATCTGTTGCAATTTAGAGGAGTACATACTTGTAAGAATATCTAATGACGCCAGATAAGGAAGCAGGTCGATCTTTACTTTGATAACTCCAACGAGAAGGTTGAGTGCTTCTCTGAGTATGGTCTGGTTTGTGTGTCACAGGACTTCCAATAACTGCACTAAGATCAGTGTTTGCATCGATGCCATTCATGCGCATGGGAAGTGATCCAAAACTACGCTCATTTGCACATCGTCTTAGACGAGCATGCTTCTTGTACCACCTTAGACCAAGAAATACTAGTGTAGCAATCAAGATACCAAGGGCCACACCAACAGATACTCCAAGAACAATCAAATCAAGTTTTTGTGTCATTGTTTTGTCCCTTTTGCAACTTGTGTGTTGCAAACATTGTACAGATCAAAATTGTTGCAGGATCACTGTTACAAACAAGAGATAGAACATCATTTCGAGATCAATTATTTCCTGAAAACATTTATGGCAATGTATATTAATACCAACATGTGAGGTATGAATGATCACAGCCATCTTAAATAGAAGTCAAATTTTGGGCATTAGGCATTGACATAACATAATTTAGTTGACATTAGGAGAAAAACATGTGCAAGAAGGAATGGAATTGTCCATCATAAAACAACTTTATCTCCACTTCACTGTATTGTTAAACATTAGGGGAAAAACATGTGCAAGAAGAAATGGAATTGTCCATCATAAAACAACTTTATCTCCAGTTCACTTATTCGAATGGTTAACTAGAACTAATCAAGGAAAACTAACATAACTAACAATGCAAGATACTAGTAAATTTTGGGCATGTAACCAACGAACCAGGAGAGTAACAGGCTGAACAAGCAGCTTTACATCTTAATATATGCAGCTCCAGTGATTTTAGTTGATTACTCAGAGATTGCTGAGTAAATAAACGGAAATATAAAAAAATTTGACTGGACAGATTATGTTAGACAAGAGGGGTTTCATATATTAAGTAGCAGCCAAACTTAAGCAAAAGAACATAGGTATTCCTTTACCTACTACTTTTCTAATTTGCTCAGATTTCCTTGCCACAAGGGCTTGTAGCAGAATGGACGCCTGAGTTCATTGATCAGCAACAGCCAGAGACAATAATAAACACTTAATGATCACATATCCAAATTCTTACTTCGAGAAAGAATTCAAAATTAATTCCTTTTCAACGCAAAGGCTTACGAACGTAAAATCTGCTGATCTACTATATGCTAGCAAAAGTTTTCTGTTCTCACATGCGCGCTAGATAGCACGGATCCTTTAACACATTATCAATGATCACCTAACAGGTGTATTCACCAAAAACATCACCCGCAGAAAACCCAAGTTGTATCCGATCATCAAATCTTCCAAAATGAAACATTAGAAAAGTATAAGTAGTAAATTCAAACCTCCTCAGGAACACGAATAAGAAAGTTGGAACCACCAAAAGTTGACCGGAAAATTAAGAAAAGAAAAGAGAAGAATATTGAAGATACGTATACACCCCAGGAAACAGACCTCAAGAACCAGCGATCTACACCAGCACAAACCGAGCAAGTTAAATCATAACCCTTATCCTGTTGTGACTTATTCAACGTTAAGAGTCAAGATTAGACAACGATGGCCCAGTGAAGTTGAAGATGCTGTAGAGGCTGAAGAGAAATGAAAAAGAAAAGCATGAAAGCAAGTCCTTTTCAGAGGGGTTACAATGTTGAAGCCTTGACGGTGGACAGTACAACATAATCATGGGTCGGGTAAAGGAATTTGTGGTTAGGTTTATGAGATTATAGCAATTAAAAAATGCACAAAGATACGATCTTTAGCCGGTACAACTACAAAAATCCCACAAGCAATTGGAAGGTTGGAGCCTCTCCGGCTCCGCAGTAGTTTTGGAGGGATCTAAGCATTCTGTAACTTTGTACACGGAATGTTCCATTGTTCCATTGTTCACAGAGTCTTTTTTCACATATTAAAAATGAGGTCAGACGATGTATTCATACTATATAGGAAATACTAGATTTGTACTTCCATGTGTCCGTACATTGAGAGTGGGTCAAAGGCAAAGGTTAGGCGATATGACTATAAATATGAAAGTCGTTATTTTACTCATTAGATGTTCTCTTATTAATTAGAGGATACGATGTATTTAATTGTAATTAAATTTTTTAAGAAAATTGAATGAATGGTGTTATCACTTATACCTAATTTGAGGAAGAGTTATAACAACAATACCGGCAAAGAAGAAAGAATAATGCTCCTTTTAATTTTAGTCACAGTGGTTTTGATGTGAATTCAACTGATTCTAATATACTATGTTAAATGCCAAAAATTACTTAGTTCAAGGATAAGATGGTTTCAAATGCATAGGATTCAACATGGTATGAAGTTTTGTCTTAACATTTTAAAATTTGGGAGTTGGAGTAGATGGTTAAGTAAGCCTTATGTAGGACTCATATACACATATATGTAATTTTAAAGTTTCTAAGAAAAAAAAACCAATATTTCTTAGAAGCTTTGGGGTGGATATTTGGCTTAAGATATAAGTGTGTTTCAAGACATATCCGTTTAGAAATCAAAAGTGAGGACATAGATTGAAGACAAAGATGCATTGGTGTGGTGGAGATGTTTTCAAAGAAAGACATGAAATAAGACACGATTATGTCACAAATCGTGTCTTATGCATGAAAAAGATGATAAAATTCATATGTTAGAGATATGATCATTTCTCAAACCGTGTATTAGTATGTTAAAAATTGGGAGAATCCACAGTCTAAAAACATAGGCATGCTTGATCCCATGTAATATTCTGATATTGGATAGTGAGATCCATAGTTGGGACAATCATGTCCCCCCACCATAGTTAGCCTCATCTAGAAACATGATTTTTGATAGATTATGAATTTTTTTATTAAAATAGGACCTACTAGAATTATAGTTAAATTAATTTATGTTGTAATTATTATCATATTATTTAATAGTGCATCACTCACATTTATCTCTCGAGGATGTAAGCATATCAATTGTCCAAACCTCTTTGAAAATCTTTATATGTTCTTGTTTCTATCTTTCATTATTATTCTTTATTCTTGCTATCTATTTCTTCAACAAGTGGAATTAGAGCGTAAGTAAGGTAACAATAACTTTGGTTGTAAGATTTGAAGTGAGAAAGTTCAATGGAATGGGAATTTTTAGACTGTGGCAATAGAGAATGAAGGATTTATTGAAGCAATAAACATGTTGAAGGGGTTGAAAAAGAATATGCTAAAAAATATGGAGCTCGATTAAGAATGTTACAAATGCAAGCAGTTGAAACAAATCGTCTTTATCTAGTAGATGAGGTTATGTGCCACATCCTAGAGATTACATCCGTTATGGAGATATGAAAGAAATTGGAGAGTTAGCATATGTCAAAGCCTCTTAGAAACAAGTTGTATGTGAAGTAGAAACTATGCAGATTGAAGATGCAGAAAGGAACAAATCTGGAATAGCATATCAATACATTTAACCAAATACTTAATAACCTAGTTAGTAAGGCTCAAGGTGACTATTAACAACAATGACAAAGCAATGATTTTACTTTGCCATTTACCTCTTTCTTATAAATATTTGGTGACCATGCTCATATTAGGTAAGGAAACAATTGATTTGGAGGACATCACTATTGTGTTATTAGCTTATAACTAACAAAGACTCAATAATAATAAAAGCTATCAAGGTGAATGACTTTTTATGAAGGGAAAACAAGATCATGAGAGGAAACAAAATAAGAATGACTCATCTAAAGGGATTTATAGATTGAAATCTAAAGGTAGAAAGAAAATAGGGTGCCATAATTATGACCAAATATGACATATCAAGTGGGATTATCTAAAAAAGAAGAGGCAGGATAATAAAAGGAAGTTTGATGATTTGTCAAGATTTGATAATATAATACAGAGCACAAACTCAAATTATAGTGAAGGAGATATTCTTTATATTGTAACCAGTGAACTTCAACACTAATGCATACTAAATATGAGTATCTCATATCACATGACACTAAATAAGGATTATAGTCATACATATAAGGCAACTTTGGGATTGTCCAGTTGGGATATGATAAATCTTAAAAAAATCATCAAAATAAAGACATGATAGGATGAAGATGTTTGATAGTGTTATTAAGATATTGCATAATGTTTGCTGCATAACAAATTTGAGGAAGAATTTAATTTCTTTGGATACCTTACATATGAATAATTTTGACTATGAAAGGAGGGAAGATAATATTAAAGTAGTAAAGGGTGTATTGATTATTATGAAAGGTGTAATATTGGTTGGAAACATATCTAGACTGATGGGAGCATAGTTGTAGGTAGATAGATTGTTACAGTAGGGTTATAAGATGATAATACTACATTATAAGACATATGGTTATGTAATCTTAGTGAGCAAGGAATGACAAAACTTTATAAGGGTGGTCTATTGAATGGTGTTAAACACTGTAAATTAGATTTTTGCAAGTTTTTTTGTGTTTGATGTACAATCTAAGGTAAAATTCAAGATAAATGAGCACAAAATAAAAGAAATGTCAGACTATATGTATGCTGATTTATAAGATCCTACTAGAGAGTTTTAATTGGAGAGATCTCAATAGTTTGTGACATTCACTGATGAATGTACTTAAGATCAGGAAATGGTGTCATAATTCTAAATTTTTTTTAGAAGCAACGGATTTAAAGAAACTAAATCTAGAAAACACCATATTAGAACAATATTTCAGAGAAGATAAATAAATCTATAAGTAAAAGGACCAAGTGTTTGAGTTAAATATGGGGCTCCCTAAAATTTTTCAAGTGAAAGTTATTAATATAGCTTATTACCTCATCAATAGAACACTACAGACATCATTGAATATGAGAGCTACAGTATAAGTGGGGATAGGAAATAACAAAAATTTCTTTAGATTAAAAACCTTTGCTTTTTCATTTTTATGTATATTTCTAGTGATAAGCGGTCTAAACTTGATCCAAAGTCAAAGAAGTGTATCCTTGTTGGCTACATCAAAAGATATGAAGGGATACAAGTTTTGGGATCTAACATCAAATAAGATGGTGATTAGTAGGACTACAATGCTTAAGGAATAACATACATTGAAGCAAATATATGGAGAGGATGTGATAGGATCAATAGAGAGAAGTTTGAAAGAGGTACAAATAGAACTAGGATAGCTTCAAGGAAATTTAAAAGATGTTGTTAACTTTGATTCAAAAGATAGATCAATTTTAGAAGAAGACCATCAACACAATATAGTAATAGTTAGATCAAAATGCATTATTAGGATGCCGAATGAGTATAATTATGAAGATTTGATATCATTAGAACTTATCATAATCAATAGGGAACCAACTAACTTTGAAGATGCTATAAACAATAAAAAGAAGGATAATAAATATGATGGGAGTGGTAATGGAGGAGGTGGAGTCTTTAAACAAGAACTGCACATGAGAGCTAATGCAACTTCCTAAATGGAAGAGGCCTATAAATGTAAGTGGGCATATAAAAGGAAGCTTAATAAAAAAAGAAAATGAAAAGCTTAAGGCTTGATTATTAGCTAAAGGTTACATATAAAAAATGAATTAATTATGATGAGATATTTTTCTCGATATTACATCATACTTTCATCACAATTTGAAGGAATTAACAAGAAATTCAAATATACAATTGAAGTAGATAAATGTGAATATAACTTTCTTATGGTGATTTGGAGGAGCAAATTTACATATAGTAGTCCGAGGGGTTTAGTTAACCTATAGAAAGGAGCATCTAGTATGTAAATTGAAGAAGTAATTTTATGTATTAAAAAATTCTTCAGGACAATTGTATAAAAGGTTCAACTCTTCTATGATTCAAATTAGTTACATAAGATACGAGTATGATTATTGTGTACATGTTAAGAGCCTTGATCATAGATAATTCATTATTTTGCTACTATATGTGGATGATATACTAATTGTTGTAAGGAGTATGCATAATATGAATGGACTAAAGATCTTATTAGAAAAGGGATTTAAGATGTACAATTTGAGTGTTGCTAAAAAATTATTAGGAATGGAGATTTAGAGGAATAAAATCTCTAAAAAAATGTGGTTAACTTAATCCAACTATGATGAGAAGGTATTGGCTATATTTAAAATAAGTAAGGCGAAATTTGTAAACACTTCATTGGCAAACCACTTTAGGCTTTCCCTTGAATAATGTCAGATAACAGATATAAAGGTTGATGATATGTTGGACCCCGAACTTTTGGTAAAAATTATAAATATTAAAATGAATTTAAATGAGAAAGAAATTGGTGAGAAAATTTATGAATTTAAGAAATTGGATGAATTTAAGAAAAATTTATGAGAAAAGAATTGTTTAGTTTTGATGACTTCAATATTTGAGCCGATTTATATGGGTTATGAAAGTTTAAGAGAATGAGTTGATTTGAAATGGAAGTTGAAAATTGAGAAATAAAGAGAAAAGTGTA
>JANIJH010000008.1:19730732-19753161 GCA_024520975.1 Erythroxylum areolatum
ATAATATCTTACATATCTAATCATGATTCATGCTTAAGGCTTCTTAACCCATCATCCATAAATAATTCACATTCCAATATCATAATCATCTATAACACAAATCACATACAAAACACTCATTTGATTTCATTTATTATTTCTAAATTTTCACTCAAAGATCGGGGTCCAACATTCAGAGCATAGGTGCTTCGAGTCATGTCTAAACTTAAAGAGTAAGAATAAACATATATGACTTTTCATTGCCATCAATGACTTATTGCAACCCTAAAATCTATTTTTAATTCAACAAAGAGTTGCAAAACACTTCTAGAAACAAAGATGTGAATAATGACTAATTTGTTCACAAACTTAACGTTAATTATAACAATACTTTACTTTGTCTTCAACTCAAGAAAGCTTTAGATTTTATAATGAACTAGTAACAAAACTAGTTAACTAATTAAAGGAGGTGATTTATCTATTAATGATGTAATATTACAGGAATATGTTATAGGTGAGTGTATGTGTATGTATGTATGTATATATGTGTGCATGCATGTATGAATGTTTGGATGTAGGTATGTATGTGTGTGTGTGTGTGTGTGTGTGTAGGAGAATATAGGCATAATCAGGTTGACATATCTTTTTATATTAATGTGTTTAATTCTAAATATGATAAGCGATATCACTTTAAAGCGGTGAATCTTTTGGAATTTTTTTCAATTTACTGCCCAAGTTTTTAATATTTTCAATTGAATTACCAATCTTTTAAAACCTTAACAATTTAGTTCAAAATGTTAATTTTTGCTGATGTGGCTAATAAATGGACATCTATGTGATTAAAAAAAATAACCTTTTGACCTTATTTATACATGTTTAAAAAGGATAGTCACTAAATTGAAAAATTTAAAAGATATGACATTAAATTGAGAAAATTTTAAAAGGTTAGACACTTTTGAATATGTTATCCCTTAATTTATTTATAAATAATATTAAAAACTTGATATATCTATAACTCTAAAAAGAATTGTAATTAGTTTTTCACTTTAGTTACAACATGGGTTAATTACTAAAAAAAGCCTAAACTTTCTTCAAATTTTCAATTATAACCCTAATTTTAAAAAGTAAAATAAAATGCCTAAACTTTTAATTTTTTTCAATTCTGACCTAACGTTAATCTCACGTTATCTGTGCTGATGTGGCACAGTCACATGTTGACGCCCCTCACTAATCAGACACCTCAGCTAGATTAGGAGAAGATTATTTGATTAGCGAAACAACATTGTTTAACTTTGATAGTAAAACGACATCGTTTCAACTAAAATAAAATCTCCTTTCTTTTCCCTCTCTTCTCTATCTCTTCTCTGTAGATCAAAGCTTAAAACTCTTTACTCTGAAGTCCATAATTCGTAACGTAAAATCCCCTAAAGTTCATAAGAGAGTGAATTCGTGCGTTGGTGCTTCTTCTATCACAAAATTATTTGCTCCATAAAACTTATAAGCATTTTCTGTGATTTCGTGTGTGAGTGCTTCATAAGAGAGTGATTTCTTCATTGGGTAAAAACTAAAGATTTTATCACCAGACTTCCTATGGTGCCAACTAGGGTATGATTAGTCCTCTCTCTCTCTCTATTGTTTTTCCACTCCGATTCATTTTTTGTGTGAAATGGTATGTTGTATTAAGGTTTAAAGTTGGACCATGCTAGGGTTTTGAAAGCACAAATCCAATTTGTTGTACTAAGGTTTCAATTTAGATTTGTGCTTCTAGAAAATTGGCTTATATTATGCTAGGGTACTAGAGTTTCAAATTGGATTGTGTTAGGATATGATTTATTTGCTATTGAAAAGGAAGATTGACTTATATATGTGCATAGCAAATTGAACAGTGAAAACCTTGAATACTCCTACACTTGGTTTTCAATATGAAATTCAAGTCGAATAAAAAAATCAGAGTAACTAAATGCATGATGGTTGACTTGCATTTCATCTTGGTGTTTAAGGAAAAAATATGATTTCTATTTAGCTTTTTAATATTTAATATTTAGTTCAACTTGCTTTCCATTTGGTAATTATCGACAAATATGATTTCTATTTGGTAATTATTAAATGCATGCCATTTTGTTTATCTCAAAATTTTGAGTGTAGTTTCTTATTTGTATATTGTGGATACATTCTTGTTTTAAGTTGTACATCCATAAAATGGCTTACTTATGATTGTTTTAGTAGGTGAGACTGCTAAGTTGTGAAGCATTGTGAAAAAATTCAAGAAATTTGTAAAGGTATATTTCTGGTGCCTTTCCATCATTTCAGTTTGTATTATTCTGATGTAATACTAGCCTTATGAAGCTCCTTGCATCTGAAAATGTGGGTGTATTATTCAGATGCAATCATACTAACATATTTCTGCGTAATGTTAGTTGTTGTTTCTTTTTTTTTTTCTTAGTTGTTGCTCTTCTTAGTTGTTGTTTCTTTTTTCTCTTCTTTTAATATTTATCATTTCGTATTTAGTCACTGTTTTCCTTTATAGATGTTGGTCAATTTTGAATTTTATTATCGTGAAGTGTTGAAAAGGCAAGAAAATAAATATGTTGGGGGTAAGGTTAAAAGAAAAAAGAATAAGGGTGTTGATGAACTAAGCATGCTAGTTCTAAGAGGGATTTCCAAAGATAAAGGACATAGAGTAATCTCTATGTTTTACAAATTTCCACATGAGTCCATTAGAAGCTTGATGGACCTAGGCTTAAAGATGAAAGGGACATATGGCAGCGTATGTCAAGTGCACTGCAAAATTTACCTGACTCTGCATACTAAAATTTGTAGTTATGGTGAGTCGGGATCAAATTCATAGGGAATGTTAATTTCCGTAACGAAATCAATTGAAGTAAGGAAGATAGATGTGGGGTTTTTGGATTTTAAGCAATTTAGAAATTAGAGTAAAAGTAAACCATTGAAAACAAACAAACAATAGAAAATGAGAAAAGTGTTGAATATAAGTAAGGTTCGGTTCTAGGGTCAATCTCGGCCTAAACACGATCAAGCATATTCCATCATTCTAAAGTTTTTATAACTCTTTTTGGACTATTGATCTGAGACTAATAGAACACTATACAAATCTCGATTTTTCCTTAGGTTGTGTTTAGTCAAGATACAATCATTAATTAAATCTAACTACTGAAAAACATAGGATATGATCTCTAGATTCAATTTGACAGCCGCATTATGAATAGGAAAACGATCAATATAGGCAGTAACTTCACACGTTCGGGTTATCTAACCTAAGTTATGTTGTTCCTAACAATTAACGATCATTGGATGCTAGTCACAAACATCAAAAGTAACGATTACGGATTACATTCAATGTTTTAGCAATAGGTTCGAAATAAAACAATCAAAATAACATATTAAGATCATTCATCCCAAAACTAATCAAGTCAATACCAACAACACAACAATCCGAAAAAAAGTTACAACCTTAAAATGATAAAAATAGCTTAACCGTGACTTTGCGTCGATATTCTCGTTGAATCGGTGTCAGAAAACTAACCTTCCATCTCTAGTTTCATACTCCAAGCTAGGGTCATCTTCTCCATGTGCTTCAGTAGTGAAGAGAACAAATAATAATACTTGGTCTCCTATTCATCGATTTGACAAATAAAAATGATGGACTAAGGTTTTATTCACTTTCTATCTCTCACTCTCTTCCGCCACTTCATCTCTACTGTAGCCTCTCCACTATTTCATGATGTGACAAATTAAGATGGGAGTTTTTGGTCCACCCCCACTGTTCATGCTTCTCTTCTCTCATACCTAGCCATCATAGCTCTTCTCCAATTTCTCCAGCCACTAAGTCACACTGCAGCCCCCCTCTCTTCACACCTACCTGCATTGTTTTCTTGATGGGACAAATAAACCTTCAGGTTTTATGGTCCACATCACTATTCACGCTTAACACCTTGCAACTAGCTCTTAAAGCACTGCGTTCTACACCTAACACGTGTTTCATGCCTAGCCCACATGCGTTTAACGCATGTCCTTTTGCTACTTGTAACGTTGCTTTTTAGTGAAATGTTTGCATTTCTACTGCTCCTGCCTCTCAGTTGCGCTGTCGTTTTGGGCTGATTTCCTCACTTGGCTTGTTTCATCTTTAATCTTCTTTATATTTTTAACATATGTCTCAATTTTCTTGACATTAATTACTTGCTCCAGTATTTATCATTCTTGCTCCATGACGATAAAAGATTGTGATTTTTTTAGAAAGCGACCCAAATGAAGTGCTTTGGACTCACTTTAATTTCTTTGCTTCCAAAATATACCTAAAATCACATATGAGTTAAAGTGAGCATCTTAAGCATTTATAAGACATTAATCACTAAGTGTAACATGCCACATGAATCATAATTTAAACATATATCAATATGTTGGATATGCTAAAAAAATGGAAGAATCGAATTGTCAGAAATTTCAAATATACTATGATCATAGTTATGAGAATTTTGTGACAGAGGGTGAGGCCTCAAATTCTAATGATGAATTGGAGTCAGATGAGGGGTTGTTCCAAGTTGAATTAGAGCAAGATTAGGACTTCACTATTATGTAGGATAATGATTTTGTCGATGATTTAGTTGATGGGGAGTTATTTGGAACCGATGATGAAGAATATGTTAATGTTAGAACAAATGAGAGGAGGTGTGCGAAGACTTCGCAAAGTGAGTTTGAATTTGACAATGTTGTCGATGATTTCTATAGAAGTGAAAACAATTTCAATGAAGTTGGTGATCATTTGAATGATACTGGAAGAGTAGAAAGAAGTTCATGTTGTGCAAATAATGATTATGATGGCAATGATGATGAAATTCAATCACCAGATCCTAGTGATGATGAAGCATTGATACCAAAGAAGAAATAAATTAGTTTTAATCGAAAAGTTGAAATGATAGATTTTAAGTTTGAAATTAGAATGAAGTTTAAGGATGAGAAGCAGTTGAAGGAAGCTATAAAGAAATATGCAATTATAAATGGGTATAATGTTTTAATGGTAGGATTTGGTGTACGAATGGTAGCAGTTTATGATGCACATTGTCCTTTTCAGGTATATGCTAGCTAGATTGGAAATGAGAAAATATTTGTTGTGAAGAGAGTCGAAAACACTTATACTTGCAGTAAAGTGCAGAGGAATGGATTGCGAATGAATTCATACGCAAGTTTATGAGGAACCCTAATTGGCCTATTAGTGAAACGATGGATGATCTCTAATCAAAATATGCATTAAAGGGCACTAAATTCAATGTTATAGAGCTAAATGGGAAGCAATTACTATGCTTCAGGGATCAACATAAGGTCATTATGCGAAGTTATGGTCTTATGTACATGAGTTAATTCGAGCTGACAAAGATGGAAAGCTTATTATTGAATGTGATTTTGATGAACAAGCCGAGAGACCAATGTTCAAAAGATTTTATGTGGGTTTCAGTGCTTTGAAGGATGATTTTCTTGGTAGATGTAGGAAGATTATTGGGTTAGATGAATATTTTCTGAAGACTTTCCTTGGTGGTGCATTATTATTAGTTGTTGGTCATGATGGAAACAATAAGATGTTTCCTATATGTTAGGCTGTAGTTGAGGGAGAAAACTACTAATCATGGTATTAGTTTTTGAGCACTCTTGTTGAAGATCTTTGCATAAATGGAAATTTATGGACTTTTGTAAGCGATCAGCAGAAGGTAAACTTTAAATATCCATTTATGTTATGTTCATTTGTTTATGTGATCAACACTTAATTAATTTATGTAACTATTTGTTTTACAGGGTTTAGTGGAAGCATTAAAGAACTTGTTTCCAGAAGTTGAATATAGAAAATGTGCCCATCATGTGTATGCAAACTGGTCTAGTGTTCATAAAGGGCTCATGTATGCGACTTTACTTTGGAAAGCAGTGAATTTCACAATGTAAATTGATTTTGATGAGGTAATGAAGGAGTTGAAGAGTTTGTCAGTGAAGGCTTATGAGGATTTTAAAAGTAGGAATTCAGAGACATTTGTGAAGGCCTTTGTGAGCACAAGACCGAAGTGTGAAATAGTACATAGTAATAATTTAGAGATGTTTAATGGATTCATTTATAAAGCTCGTACCAAAAGCTTGATCAATATGTTAGAAGACATTCGAGTTTCTTTAATGACTCAAATACATGAAAAAGGGATATGATGATGAAGTGCATAGATGAGATTGTCCTAGAGTGAGAAAGAAAATAGAGGCAGCACAATGGGATGCAAGACATTGTATGCTTAGGACAAACGAAAATTTGAAATTTGAAGTCAATATTTTTGTAGACAAGTACATCGTTAACTTACAGGCACGAAATTGTCAATATAGACTATGGGATTTAACCAGGATTTCATTTAAATATGCTATAGCTTGTATATCTTATCAGAGAGAGGATATCGATGCTTATGTAAATCAATGTTATAAGTGTGATTCTTATTTGAGGATTTACTAGTTTGCTATAGAACCCATTAGTGGTATTAAGTTTGGGCCAAAGACTGAAAATTTTCAGCCAATATTATCTCCACTGATTAAGAAGATGCCTGGAAGACCAAAAAAGGCAAGAAAAAGGGATCAAACTGAAGAACCTCGCAATCCCACAAATTGACCAAGGTTGGAGTAGTTATAAGATGTCATGAAATTGGCTATAATATAAGATGATGCAAAGATAAAAATCAACCTCTAAGCCAACCTGAAATTGTTAAGGTAGTTATTTTAGTTGTGTAACAAATGTGTTATTATTGATCAAGTATTAATAACTTTATGTTTATCTTCAATGTGTATAATGCAGCGAAAAAGAAGAAGGCCACCAAAATTAGTATCTACTGAACCCTCTTCATCTAGTATTCGCAGCGGTCAAGTAAGTAGACCGACATAATCAGTATCTACAAGATCAAATACTACATCTTCTATATTACAAAGAGAGACAAGAATGGTTAGTTAACTTTAATTATAAAATTTAAGTTGTTTTCTAACTTATATAACATTATAATTCTTTTTGTTTTTATAGGCACATAGAGGATATGAAGTAACATTTGGGAAGTTTTTAGGAATACCTACTTTATAGTAAGTCATTTAAATTCATGTTTATACTACTTATATGTAATTATAAGGGAGATGATACGATTTACACAATTGGTTGCTTTTACTTCATAGATGGGTGAGGGTCAATGTCAAGTGTTACAACCTCCCAATACTAACACAACAGCAACACAAGCATCCCAAAGTACACCTGCTAATACATCTCAACCTAGGAGAAGGATCAAACTAATGGCTAAAAGATTTACTATTAAGAAATCTTCATAGTTGGTGAGTATTGCTTTATTACCTAATTTAATGTTAACTCTTTCCAATTTGGACTTAAAATTGGATTAAGTTGAATGTCCACTTCACCTTATAGACTTTTACTACCAAATTTGGTGTGAGAAATATGAAAATGTGTAAAAATTAAAAAGAGTAGAAGGAAGATTGCCAGCTAAATTTCAAACATATATATGTACTAATCCTAAATCATTAGACAAATGGCAGAATCAAAACAAGGTTTGATGGCTTTTGTGATAGATCCAAACTATGTATATATACTTATAAACAATAATGCAGGAAGATTTAATTATTCATTGTTTTTATTGTTGATGATGCAGTGCTCTTGATTTCTAAAAGAGTTTTGCTTTAGTCATGGCTGGTTTAATGTATTTACTAGTTTTTTTGGCCCTCAGTGGCTATGGAAGTAAGTTTTTGAATGATTATGGTCTAGTTTTTGTATAACATTTGGATGAAAAGTTTTTCTTACTCTTTTTATTTGTATGTTTTTGGTGAAACAGGTTATAGTTCCTTTGTGTTTGTGTGTGTGTGATCTAGATAACATCTCTTTTAAACTGAATCATACTTATTAAATTTCTGCTAGTTACTGATTATGTAAGGATGGTGTGAGTGATCAAGCAATGCAAAAGTCCTTGGATTAAGAGTTTGGAGCTGGAGCTAATTGCACACCAATCTATCTGAGAAAGTTGGAAGTCAAAGGCATGGCTTTGAATTTGGAGCTTTAGAAGTTAGAACCATTTGGAGAAACCAACATTTTTGGATGTTGTTTCAGTTTGTAGAATAATGTTAGTGTCTGTAACCTATTTATTTGCTTGTTTGATCTTAACCTGTAATTCACTCTTAAAAAGTGATATTGACTTTATTGTTTTTATACATAATTGTTATCTTTTTTCATTAGTTACTCTTCAACACTGTTGTCTTTGCCAACCACTTTTTTTCATTATTCTTTTTCCTTTGGATACTAATCATACCATTGTTTATAAGAGCATATATTAGAGTTTATAATTTCCATTTAGATACACTTATTATATATGGAATTCAAAACATTTCTCCTTTTGTAAATATATTTCATATTCAAGAATGTTAGCTCTTTTAATCTCCTATTTTTCATTCTTACTCTAATATATGCATATTTTAGAAAGTAATAATGGTCAATTGATAAAGATGGAACATAACTCTTCATTGTAATTACCAGAGGATAAGTAATTATGAATGATACAAATGTAATTATAATTAATAGATGGAATTTTGTAATAATTGCAGTTACTTCTACAATTTAAAACCTTGTAATAATTGTAGTTTCCTTAATAATATGAAAAGATTACAACTAAATATTAAAATGGTAGGTGATTGACTAAAAAATAAAAAGAGTTGCAATAAACATAATAGTTACAGTTGCTTTTCTAACTATTACAATGTCTCTATTTTTTTTGTACTTACATCCGAAGACCAAGCTATGAAATAGCATGAAACCTACAAAATAGAGATATAAACACAAATATTAGGAATTATGACAAATTTGCATTATGCACATAAATTTTTACACATACTTACTTCTTGCGAGCAACAATATATCTTTCGAACGAGACTCTTACCCTAACGCAAAAAAATTGTTTGACATATTTACGACAAAAACAAACTTTCATCTCTTTCACAGATACCAAGTACCTACAAGAGACCTTCAATTTGAATATTGATTAATATTAATTTATACAATTGGCATTGCTACAATTAATAATTGAATTACTTACTTTCATATTAACGCATTTATAAAAATGTTGACTAATGTTAGGCTTAGCATTTGAAATTCGTAACTTCATCAAGGCATTACAATTGGGGCAATTAATATTCAACATTTGTATTATATATAGAAATATCGATATTAATTATATTTGAATTCAATTAAATTATCATATATAATAAATAATATATACTACAGTTACTTTACAGTTGAACATAATGCTTTCTCTTCACAGAATTGAGAATATATCCTTCTAGCTTCTGCTATACTATCAAAATAACAATAATTAGAACTTTTGAATTCATTAACAACATCTTGACACTTTTCCCATGTGAAATATATACCAGTGCATGCCTAACGAAAGTTACATATACTTTCTTCCTGCCTATAAATGGTTATCTTGTTGCAATATCATTATACAAATATTTAATTACTACCTGAAATGCAACACTACTATGATTTCTTTTCATAAATTCACTTAACAAAGAATTAAATTTCCAAAATGTTAGCATAATATCCCCAATATTAAAATTTTAGCTAAAATACCACTGCATTTACAAAATAAAAGAGAGGAAGTTTCTTCCCTGCAAATTAAAATAAAGTATCACACAATTGAATATTTAAGTCATGGACTAATGTCATATTTTTCAGTAATTACCAAGATGTATATAATCTGCATACTACACAAAACAAAGTATGAATTGACCATCATGCATTCAGTTACGTTGATTTTTATATTTGACTTACATTTTATACTGAAAACTAAGCGTATGAGTATCCAAGGTTTTTACTGTTCAAATTGCTATGTATACTTAGAAGTTAATCCTCCTTTTCAATAACAAATAAATTGTACCCTAGCATAATCCAATTTGAAACCCTAATACCATAGCATAATACAAGCCAATTTTATGGAAGCACAAATCCAATTTGCAAATCCAATTTGAAACCCTATTACAACAAATTGGATTTGTGCTTTTAGAATCCTAGCACAATCCAATTTGAAACCCTAATATAATAACACACCATTGCATACAAAACCGAATTGGAGTAGAAAGAAAAATAGAGAGAGAGGACCAACCATACCCTAGTCGGCACCACGGGAAGTTCGGTGACGAAATCTTCAGTTTTTACCCGACGAAGAAATCACTCTCTTATGAAACACCCACACACGAAATCACAGAGAACGCTTATTAGTCTGATGGAGTAAATAATTTTGCGATAGAAGAAGCACCAATGTACAAATTCACTCTCTTATGAACCTTAGGGGATTTTGGGGATTTTAGGTTACATATTAGAGATTTCAGAGTAAGAGTTTTAAGCGTTGATTGATAGAGAAGAGAGGGAGAAGAACGAAGATCTGATTTTAGTTGAAATGACGTCGTTTTACTATCAAAGCTAAACGATGTTATTTAAGAAAAAAGAAGATATCAATGAACTTCTATGAAATGGTTTCACGGGATTCAGCCAATTGCCTTGATTGTGGGATATCATTGAGAAATAGGAATCCGTGTTATCAAAAGATTTCCTGCAATTATTTCTAGTATAGAATGAGTCAATCATCCACTTTAGTATCTTATTGAACAAAAATAGTGATATTGAAAAGACCATAGACGATGAAGTTTTTTTGTTGCTACCGGAAAAAAAGGAGGAATCCTGCTCCTATTAACATAGGGACTAGAAGTGTAACAAAAGGTATAACTCACAAATCCTGAAATGTATGTTCCATAATTTTTTTAATTTATGTTTTAATTAATTGTTTCTTGTTTCTTGTTTCTGATTCATCAACTTTTTTTTAGCAAGAAGAATAGGAAAGAAAAAAATAAAAAATAAAAAATAAAAAAGAAAATATACAAAACTTAACTGCAATTTTCATGAAATTATATATTCTTAATTAGTATAAAAGGAAAGACTTATGATACTCGAACTCATGTCGTATCGAACATATTATCCCATTTTAAAATTGGTTTATTCTACAGTAGCAAATACTAGTCATAATATATATGAATTTCAACGAAGCCGATTTAGTCATTAGTAAAGTCGAAGTTAACGAAGGGGCTATGGTAAAAAAAACTTAATTTCGCTAATTAGACAATCTTCTCCTAAACTAGTTGAAGTGTCTGATTAATTAGAGGTGTCGACATGTGGCTGTGCCACGTCAGCACAGATAACGGTGAGACTAATATCGGGTTAAAATTTAAAAAAGTTGAAAATTTTAGCATTTTATTGCTACATTTTAAAGTTCAGGCTATAATTGAAAAATGGAAGAAAGTTTGGACTCTTTTTAATAATTAACCCTTATAACATTATACTAATTTCATTACGTTTAAGATTAATTTATAACTTTCTTAATAGTTATCAATGTTTTAGTTAAGTATAGAGGGATTAAAAATAGATTTTACTCAAAAATTATATTTTTATTATATAACTTATAGCTTTTTTAGGTTTTTGGAAAAATTAATTTTAACTTTTAGATTAAAATACGATTCATTATAATGTTTAAGAGTGTTCAAAATAATCTCAATATTTTAAAATGATCACATGTCTAAACTTTGAATTGATTAAATTCTTAACTCCATGAAAATTCAATAATCTTTTAGCCTATATGATATTTTTTATATTTATAACAGGATCCATCGTAATTAATTTCCTACTCTAGCGATTTGACACCAAGGCTTCAATCTTCGTTCATGGCTGTGCTAGTTGGTTGGTAGGCTATGACAATATCATGATCGCTTCCACTTATGGTAATAATCTCTAAGTATTTTATATAGCATCAATTACTCCAGCTAGTTTATAGATGGATTTCATAACCATTTAACTTTAAACTTTATGTTATCATCACTAATGCAGGTTTAACTGACCTGAGCAACCCATGTTGCACAACTTGGCTGAACGGGACCTCTGGGTGTGTTTCATAGCTTAGAGTTGTCCAAATTCAGACAAACACTACTTTGATGCTTACCAACTTAGTCATTGCAGCTAGCTTCATTGACGATGCATTTGTCTGCAATCCAACTATAAGCAACCTCATACAAATGTAATTCTTAGATTACACTTATAAACTCGGTAATTAAGATGATGTCAGTTATATTACTAAATACAAGAAGTTGCATTGGTCAAAGAATTGGTTCGTCGATGACACAGGATATATAGAATATGTAAATAGCATGATTTGAATTAGCAGTGTCATTTTTTTTTTCTAATCTGACGCTGCTTAAACTATCTTCAAGGTTTAAACCTATTTCACGTTAAGAAAACAGTTTAAAATCACACGAGAAAAGATCCATGAAGTACACTTGATGTATAAAACGTTGGCATGTGCCTCCGTCTAAATGCCATATTACAAGAAACAAATATAGTAATTTTTCTTGTTCCTATGCATGCATTAGTGAAAACCATAGAAAAATAAAACTGAAATGAACTACATGCTATACCCTATATGATTTAGAAGGCTTCACTTCCTAAAAAGTGGGGGCAAAACTGTGAGCCAACAAATCCCATTTGACGTTTCGGTTACACTTAATGAATAGGCTCATGATTGTTAATGGGAGGCTTGCGGCCAGGCCTATCCATGCCCTTGTAATCTTTGTGCATTAAATTCACAATCTCTTTAGTTGCTTCAAGAAGTCTTTGCATTTCATCTCTTGGAAGATTTTCTCGAGTCTGTAGCTTGTTAGAAGTTAAAGAAATTTCCAGACTGGCTTTGGTTGGCAATGTATTGGAATCTTTGTAGAGCTTGACATGGAAAGGCTTAGTGGTACTTCTCGGAGTTCTCGTACTGACAGACTCCTTCGTATTCTTCTGCTTGAAACAAGATAAAATTGAGTGTCAGGTGGAGACCAAAATGGCTGACTTAGAACATAGCAGGTGGTCCTCGTTTGTATGTGTAGACCTAGACCCTACATGCGTTTGCATGGATATGTGTGCAATGCTTGTGTTTGAATGAGGGAAAGAAAGGGACCTGATAATGGTATGGATGCTTTGATTCTCCATGAGACTTCAGAAAGTTTTCGTTTTCCTTTACTGCGCTTAAATAACAAAACTTGAAGGTGAGAATCTATATTCCCTGTTTATTTAATATGAATCCCTCTTACCTGTAGAACTTAGGAGAAGTTGGATTCAGTAGTCCATAAGAATAGAACAAAGGTATCATGAGCGTGAATTAAATATATTAGATTCCATGAACACTGAAGGCAGACAAAAGGGAGCTTAAAGGGTCAAAATTATAATGTATAGGTGCTTCTGATCGCTCAGTTATGTTTGGTGCATGATGTTTAAGGTCGTCGTTAATCATAAATAAAAGCTTATAATAAAAACCAGCTTCTTTGAACTTCTTAGAAAAGTTAATTTTGTCTTCATGATTCCATTTTACTATATAACCTTCTTCTACATGGAAGTCACTACTGGTGATATCAGAAGAATTTGCACCTGAGATGATTTTCTCCAAAGCCCTTCTCTGAATGCCTTGCCCGTCCTTAGTTTCCATCAATATCTTATCAAATGGCATTTTCCTACCTCCTATGCCAGGACCCATTTTCCTTATACTTGCAGTTGTGAAACCATCAAGAAGTTCCTGGATGTGGACGTTCACAAAACTGTGAGCATATGCAGAAGAAAAGCAAAAAAGAAAATAAAAAACATAGTAGACCGTATTTCATCAAGAGCAAAATGCCTACCTTCTTAGCAAGTACCGTATCAATTCTAGTCTCTTCAATATCCTTCCTGTTCTCTTCCAAAACAATACCTTGATGAGCAAGTACATATGAATGATCTGTTAAAGCATTCATAGTCAGCAGAACCACTAGGAGCAATCTCGTCAGAAAACCTACTCGTTGCACCATCCTCATGTATCTTCTTTTTCTTGGATATATGTGCTTGATTATTAATGACAGTAAGAGGGGAAACTTGAAATACATATTGTGGGTTTTTATACACTTGAAGCCCAAGTCAAAACTAGGGTTCCAACTCCGCCTGCATAAAATATTACCACTGCCAACATGCAGAACTAGGAAAACTAAAAGATTAATAAAATCGGGATAAGACAACAGCATAATTAAAAGGAAAATTCAGAAACCATGTTCTTTCCGAAAGTTTGAAGCGGTGGTTGTGGACTTTAAACTGAACATAGCCAGGGTCACCGAGCAATTATATTGTTCTTGGCCAATTAGGTGATGCGGGCTGCTGATAATTCTTAAAGTTTTCCCAAGTAAAATTGTACCCGCAAGTCAATAATACTATCATCAAAAGTTTCAACATTGTGCCCTCCAAGCTTATCTTTTGTTCGTGACAGAGATGGTTTACGTCATTTTCAGCTTGTTCCTATGACATTAATTTATAAACAACCTGAGACAATACGGTCAAATGTCAATCCTGACAGAGGTCTGAGTCAGAGATCTTTCGTTTGACTGTGTCACTGGGAAGCAAAGAATGCAATATAACCAATGGAATCTCTCCTCCCTTGGATGCCCTTTTGAGTTTATAGCTTCCGCTATTTATTTTAATAAGCTCTCTCAGCTAACAAGCGAAAAACGAATTAATCCACTTCATTCCTTTGCTTAACGTGATGGAATCTTTTTTCAAATAAAGAAATTGATCATCAAAGCGTTTATGGTACAAAATTACATGAGACATGTACTCTTTTAGAGCCATGAGAATGAACAATGAGGGGCACACAGTGATCCTCAGAATTTTCAAAATAAGAATTCTTTGGTGATCAATAATTCAAGAAAAGACGATCAATCATATAATTATCGTCTTCGCAGCTTCAAACATTCGTGAATTCCTCTATTATTTACAAAAGTAAAATACAGATAGAAGGATGAACTAATGATATGTTTCCTAATAATAGAAGTAAAAAACGTGCAAATTCAATGTCTATAAATCTCTGCATACCAGAAATAGAGTCCCATGCTTTAATCAACAAAGATGGGAGGTAATGAATGACAGGGATGGCGTAGTTCCCGAAGAGGCATGAACATGAAATTAAGAGCTTGAGGAGCATGGGCCAAGTGATTACTGCATGGATTTGCTAAAACATTTCATCTTTTAACAATGTAAGAAGAAAATAAACTATTTAAAGACTAATGTGATGAAAGTTTAGAACACGAGGGCGTTTCGTCCAACTTGATGCCTGTGGTTTCTCCTTGAGAACGGTGTGATTTGCCAACCAAGCGGTTCAGTGGAGGCCACGATTACACAATTAGCCTGAATAAGATCAACCCACCGACAGTAACATTAACCGTCGTACTAAAGGAAATATCATTCCCTAGAAGAGAAACCCTGCAACTTGTTTGAAGAATTCATTTTAAAAAAATTTGTGCAGTACCAGTTTACGATCTTATTATGTTCACCTTATCAAGTAAGAAAGTTCTCTTAACGTTAAACAAGTTAATAAAGGAGATTCATACACGCGACCAAGTATGGACATGGAGAGCTACATTTATCAATGTTGTGTGTGTGCATTAGTGATCCGCTTCTGAGACCGGAGAAGGACTTTGATAAGCTAAACTTGAAAGTGTATATCTCCAGGGCTCCTGTGGAGACGTACGCCTAATATACGGAAATATATTCTTGAAGTTGATGAGTGAAAGAAGTTGTATTTGCATCAAAGTACTATGAAGGGGTCGTATTCTTGGTTCCGATCTATGCTAAATGTCCAATTTTCAACGAAATGAAGACCGGGTTTGCCTTTCAAGGACATCTTCACATGTGTGACAACCACAACATCATATATTAAACGTTGAGTAGCATGAAGTTTCACCTGTGTATGCATGCTTAAGTAAGATGCTTTGAGAATCCAAGAAAAGATTTGTTGCGGGATCACCTTGTTTTAATGTTTATGCTTCTTAATTACTTCAAAAGCCAGACCCTTCACAGTTCACAGACATATCTACTCCTGTCCACAAAATATGATGTTCACTCGTTACCCACCTAACCATCAAGTCCGCCCAGTATCTTCAACGTCGTGCTCTAACTTTTCTTATCATTCCCTCGTTTCTTTTTAATAGTTCGTTGGACCATCGACTTAGTGAAAGAAAGCACTTTTATTAAGTGTAAATGATATCAAAACTATGAGTCTTGGAAAAAAAAATAGTATAATAGAAATAACACTAATTTTAATGTTTTTGGATAAAGAACATTTTATAGTATCAAATTTACCTAATATTTCGTTTATGCTATAAAATTATTTTTTAACATAAAAATTTATGGACATTTACATTTGTCATATTTGAAACATTGTCATGATGTTCTGTACAATTACTCAATTAGTTTGGATAATTTGTTATAGGTCTACGTAATCTAGGGCACAAGATTTCTTATTTTGCAAGAGTCGGAAAAGGGTCATTAATATATGCAGTTTTCTTTTGTAATTTTTACAAAATGATTGTTTCATGATTTGAACTTGTGACTCCAAAATCATATTGCTTACTCACTAATAAAATTTTATAGTAAATAATCAAGATTAGTCGTTAATGTCCTTCACTAAATTTGTTTGTCTTTAGATATTACGTCAAGTCTAAACTCCATAAAGGAGGATTAATTAATAATCCGACTAATTTTTAATTAAAAAAGATTATCAAATTAAATTGAACTAAAAATTTTAAAACCAAACCGAAAAGTTAGTATGTTTAAAATTTTTCACTGCTAAATCGATCAAATCAATTCCACTTTTAATTAAATTAGTGTATTATTTGATGAAACTAAGTATGAGGATTAGTTACTCTAACGTTTGCTGTCACTTTAATTACATACGTATACGCTAATTTTTTTTTGACAAATTTGGACATATAATTCTTTAAAAAGATCTACTTTTGTTAAATATGCGGACAAAATCTTTTAAAAGGACAATTTGATTTGAGTTGTAGAATCTTTATGTCCGTATTGTATCATATGTGCTCTTATTAGATAGTACAACTCGGAAAGTATAAAAGGTTCAAAATGCAAAGTAAACTTTGTTGGAAAAATTATGCAATATCAAATCTTAGTGTAACGGAAATAATTTTTTTTTCATATAACCAATTTTAACATAATTTAATAAGAAACATAAACAAGAAATTGACAAAAACTACTAACTTGTTGCGATTTCGTATTATAATTTTTCTGTTTCTTCAAATCTGTCAATTTACAAGCCGTTCAATCGTTCAACCTTTAACGATATCTACAAATCTATTAAAAAAACTCAAATCCAATTTGAGAGGAAAATTGTAAGAAGTGTTAGTTACTAAATTTCTAATTTTTCCTTTTATATGAAAAAACTTATTTTTGATGTCCTTGGATTTTATTAAAATCACAACTAAAGTCAAACTTTAATTATAATTGTTAATTAATCCTTATAAGATCAAATATCACATATTGACCCTTAAAGTTTCAAAAACTTATCAATTAAGTCCAACTTAATTCAAATTTCAATTTCTCCTTTATAGACCTTTTTTTTATGTGTGACCCATTAGGTTCCTAATATGTTAGCCATGATTATAAATTATAATCCTAATTCATAATTAGAATAAGATAAATTAAAACTTCTTTTAATTTATCTTTAATTCCTTAATTAAACAATTTATAATCATAGATTATGATTGACATCTAACAACATATCTTAACCACCCAAATATTAAGAATGTCAAAGTAGTTTGACTTAACCTGTCTATGCATAGCTACAATGTATATATTAATCCTTTTATCATCTAATGTTCCAATTGGAATTAGAGTATGAAATTCGTGTCTACTCTAAATAATCCAATTATATTCATTCTTGCTAATTAGTAAATGATTTATAATTGATATTTGAAAACAACATTTTCAAATTTCAATTTATTCTAGCTAAAGATTTCCAAAATCATTACTAATCAAGAATAACAGAACATTCTCCCTAATTATTTTAGAACAACGAATTTTTTATTGATTTACTCAATTATCTCCACATAGTTCATACTATATCCAATAACTACCGGATTGAACTATTCCAAGAATAGAATATAAGTAGCATCAAAACATAGTAATTCCTACATGAGATAACTTTGGTAATTTCAAGTCTAAGGATTAATAATACAACCATCATAATGAGATAATCCACAGACGCACAAGTAATGTTCTATTTGGGATTCTCATAATTGGGCCAGTTCAGTGAACTTATTCTCTAATAAGTACCCACATGTTTGTTTAAGTATCTCCATCCTTTAATCACTACAGGAAAAAATGGTGTTTACCAACGAAAATTACCGACGGTAAATGTTAACTTTTCATCGGTAATTGAATTTTGCGACAGATTTAATCGAAGGAAAATTGCGTCACGAAATTCATCGTTTGTAACTTTGCCGAAAAAATCTCATTTTCGTCAAAAAATATACTGACAGAACGTAACACCCGTCGGTAAATTTATCGATGGAAAGAAACGTTTCCATCGGTTGGTTTATGATAAACCATCGATAAATGTACAGTAAAACTGTAAACATATGCCGACTGTTTGTCAATAACCGTAAATATGACTTAATTTACTGACGGAATTATACTTCCATTAGTAACGACCATACACATTTTCCATCGATTTGTCCCAATTGTGTCGGTAAGTATTTTCTTTTTTAAAATCTCGACGTTAAATTTGATTTCATATCTTATTATTAATAGATAATGTTAACAGCTATAAATTATCTGTGCATAATTTTTTGATTTATTTATATATTTATTTTGTTTAAACAGAAAATTAATTGATCATATAAAGGAAAAAAATTCTTCATTGATAATAAAAACATTAAATTGTACATAAATTCAAACCAAATGACTACAACAATCCTATTGTCTTTGTGAGAGCGGATGGTCTGAGTCTTTAGCCCTCCCCTTCAACTGCTCCATGTCATTTTGGAGCTTAGTCATGTACTCTATTGTCTATTGCAACTGATTTGTCAAGGTCTACATTGTGCTCTCAAGGTGATGGATACGTTCCACTGTCAGTCGTCTACTTGATGCTGCTGTACTGGACATAAAGGAGTGCGAATAACATGTATTCCCAAATAAGCCTAGCCTGAAGATCCTTCCACGACTGTCCTTATCACCCATTGCATCAAAATATGCCTGGCTCTCATCAACAACTTGTTCTCCCTAAGATTGTCGCTGAATTGTTTCTTGTATTTGGTCCTATTAGAAGGCAATGCTTATATTATAATTAGTAAGTGATAATTATTAAGAATGAATATTAAAGCATGAATTTCACATACATTTAGTTCTCTACATCATCTGTTGACGAATGTCTCACCGTCATGCTTCTTAATGTGAATATGCAAAAATAATTGATGGGGTGTAGGTCTTATGCCCATAGACTTTTCTTACGTAGCAATAAAATGTTTTAAGTTAAACTAGAATTTATAAAAATTTCGGCAGAGTCTCCTCTATTTTTATGATATTACCCCCTGTTGAACAAAGAAAATAACTCACCACATCCATATATGGCACCATACATTTAGACCATGATCATTATCTATCATCACAACATTCACAAATCAATTTAATTGAAAAACAACAAAGTAAAAAATTAGAATATAAGTGTAATACTTAGATACTTACAAGTTTCTCTGCATGCTCGTAATGGGTAATTGATCCTCTTGTATGAATGGGAAGACTGTCTTTTCCTGAGCTTCCATGTTTGTTGGTCGAGTTACGCCTCGATATGAACATTGCTTAAGGTGATGTCCAGTACTCCTGTCAACGACTCCATATGCCCTCATAAATATAAGGCAGTCGTACACCAACCTTGTGTATCGCACCAATAAAGTCTTGATAACGTGTACGAGCTAGCCTCTTCCATACACCATGTATGATCCCGTCCATACCAGAATCACTTTAAATTGTTTCTGAAATTAAAAGGAAAAAATTGATAACTTATAATCTAATATTATTTATGTAATTAATGTATACAAATCAATGAAAAAAGGAAATTATTTGCATATTGTATCTCAAACTCCTGAAAGTAAAATGTCTTTGTGGCCTGAGAGATCTTCTTCCATATATAATCCTCAAGATCAATCTTCTCCTAAAATGTAGATGTCATATGTCTGGAACACGGTCCATACGGAATCAACATAACTAAAGAACAAATAATTTTATACCATTTGCAAAAATTTTAACCTATAACTTAATTATAAACATATATAGTGTTTCATGCAATTTCACTTAGTATTGACTATTATGATATACATTCTTCTATCAGGTCCCTCAACTCTAGGCTGTCGGTAGTCTCCTTCATCTGCTATAGGGGTAGTGGATGATGTAGAGTGGTAGATGGTGAAGCATCAGGAGTAGCAGGTGATGCTTTATCTGCAATTGTAGGCCCTGGAGGTGGAGATGGTGATTCCGTTGCAGCTGGAGATTGTGATGGTCCACCCTCATAGTAAGTACCACCGAACATGCGTCTGAACCTGGGCCGCATTACATCATGTTATCTCTTTGATTCCATATTTCTACTTGAAATTCATTGTTTATTGAATTTTGTAGAAATATAAGAATTTGAATTTAAATCTAATATTTTACACAATATATGTAATAGGATATTATGATTTTTTAAATATCATATTGAAGTACAAACTTTGAATTCAATTATGAGAATAATTGTTACAGTCGTAGAACAATAATGTAATTAGTTTGAAGCTGAGTCTAGTATATTGTAGAGATAAATCACAATGATATAAATACTTTCTTGGATTCCAAGTGATATGAGAGTCTGTAAAGGTAAAAGAGTTCCCGATGGCTGGATTCCCGAGAAGGGTCCTAGTATGTTCGAACACACCAATCGAAACGGTGAAAATTCTTCCCTCACGTGTAAAGTTTTAAACACCTTCTTGTAACAACATTTCTGCTATTGCTAAACTTGTAGATGAAACGGTATGAAACGGTTTACCTACAACACAACTAGTATAAAGCTTACATATTGTTAGATTAGATACTTGTTAAACGAACCTATTATGAAAACTTATATGTATGTGAATGTTCAAACGAGCTTTGTAGAATTGCCAAATTTTCTAAAGCAACTGATTTTCCTAATCCTTTATCGACCGTTGTGTCATTGCTCCCACCTCCTTCGACATACATGTCATCTTCGAGATGCAAGCAAGCTTAAAACAACATGTAGTATATACCATCAAATGTGAATAAATATAATATCTTCATAAAAGGAAATTAGAAGTACATAATAAGAAAAGTGACTTTGTTCAGATGATACTATATACCTTGAAGCAGAAGATCAGCCATGGAAGGCAAACGATCATTACTTAAAGAAGTGGTGATTTTTGCTGCATTGTATAATCCTTCGACAGGGACAATTTTGCCATATTCCTCCCAACATAATGAATTACTACCATCTGGAGCCAGATGCCATGTCGACATTCCTTGATTAAGAATTTGAATTAAATATTTGACATAATATATTGAAAAGTTTGAAATGATCTTCTTTGTCAAATAAAATATTCAAATACAAACACAAATTAATCGCTATCATAACTTAATTGTAAATTACAATCATCTTCATTTTCTGAAGAGTAAGAATCAAAATCTAGCTCCTCTTCAAATCTCTGACCCTCATCTTTCTCTCCAGATGAAATCTCAATATATTCGTTAGATGGATCGTTCAAAGGTTTATTATCATCATATGTGACAGATGCATTTATAAAATAAGCATATTCTTGAAACACTTCACTTTCAATTCTCTTTTCTCCTTTTCTATGTGATTCATAAACGCCTATAGGTTTAACTTTGCAAACTGTTAACCAATCTGACTTACCTCGTCGTAAGTTGGGAAAAGGGACATAACAAAACTGTTTCACTTGCATAGCCAACATGAAAGGTTCAAATTGTCTTAATCTTTTTTGGTTGTTGATTTCAACAAGATTGTATCGGTTATGCACTTTTGTTCCAACATTTGGAGTCGGTTCAAACCAATCACACTTAAATATCACAGGTCACTTGATTGGCAATGCAGGGTACTCAACTTCAAGTATCTCAATAATTTTACCATAGTAATCAATCAATTTCCCTTGTATGGAAACTCCACTATTTATTGTTGCCATGCTATGATATTGTTGGGACCCGATCTCGGAACCGGATCCCAATCGGAAAACGGAGAACGAACGAGATGGAAACCAAAACGAATTCAAATCAAATAACCAAAACACAAGATGCGGAAGCAAAAGCGAAAGGGGAATCGAAACGAATAAAAGGAACATAAGGCAGAATTAAATCGAATACAAATCGAATGACAAATCAAAAGCGAATGAATCGCAAGCAGAACATAAATCGAAAAACAAAGCGAACAAAAGCGAATCGAAGCGAATCAAAGCAGACAAACGAATGGATCCATCGAACTAA
>JANIJH010000008.1:19755563-19774195 GCA_024520975.1 Erythroxylum areolatum
TATCTAATAATGCATGTGCATGCCAATAATGAATGCAAGGAACTGTACCCATCCCATCGGTGACGGGATGTTACAAATATTCCTGGCCGGATTGCCCAAAAGGTTGGAATCTATCCGTCGACAATCTCAACCTTACATTTTGACTTTTAGCTGCAAACTCAAGATGGCTGTCATTAAAATGTTTCCATGCTAGTGCATATGAAGGATGACTCATAATTCCGTCTTCCTGTTCATGTTCATTAGATATCTCATGTGAGATGAGCATCAGAAGCATATAGTCTTTGAAGTCTCGAAATAAGCAAAAAATAGTACATCCACTTCCAGGGTACTAATTTTTGTTTCATTGAAAGCTTTCTAGGCTTAAACCTTGGTTGACCACAAAATTTACACTCTTGTAATTCCACATCTTCTCCCCAATACAACATACATCCCAATTTGCAATAATCAATCTTCTCAACAGGCAAACTAAGACCCCTAATAAGTTTCTTCATATTGTAAAATGTATCAACCATTGTATGATCAACAGGCAATGATTCATTATCCCACTTAGGAATTTTATCAAAACTACAGTCTGAAATATGCTCTTCAGACTTTATGTTCAATATTCGAGCAATTGAAGACAATTGGGTTATTGTCTCACAATTTGGCCATGACTCTTGGTCTGCTGACTGTAGTAAGTCAAAAAATTGTTTTGCATGTGGGTTAGGTTCTTCTTGAAGATTTTTCATATTTTCCTTAAAGGTATTATTGCTTGCATTATAAACCATTTGCATGTACGGATTTTCAATTGCATCCCCATAATTTGTTCTAAATGGAATCCCCCTTCAAGTCCATTGAAGTTAACAAACGATTCTGTGTGATTACCCTTGAGGTGCTACAAATGCCGGGTTCCCCATATCCTATCCACTCAAAATAATTAGGGACAAACCCTTTTCTCAACAAATGCCCATTAATTTCATCAATAGGAAGGAAACATTTGTGTTTGTATTTTTTACATGGACATCTAATCTTTAGCCCATCCATATATGCAGGTTGAGAACATGCATAATGAATAAAAGCTTCAACTACGGCAACAAATTCAAGATTAATGTAACCACCAGGTGTTAATTATCTATATGTCCAAGATCTATCAACATAACTCATTTCTACATAACTCTTAATTAACAACAGTGAATCATGAGTTAGTATCATTCATGTTTGCCAAATATTACTTCACATCTAAGATAAGACTTGTGAATCATGACAACAAATTCTCGTTGTGACTCCTAAGCTCCTCATATTTTTCACTGATAAGCCTCACAGGAGCAATCATCACAGGTTATGCGTTAAGATTTATAGGTTCAAATCTAAAAAACGAACCTATCCTAAAGATCGAACCTATATGTTTGTAATCATATATGTTAAAAGATTATTAATATTAAAAGTCTTATATTAAATATGTACTCGTGCCAAATATAATAAGTATTTATAAAAATATGAATAATTATTTTAATAAATTATGTTAACATATAGCTAATTTTTAAAAGATGTGCGTAAAACTTTTTGATATGAAAAGTAAAGAGAAGCTAATCACAACGAAATAAGAATCAATGAAATAATTGATTGACATATTAAGGTAATTGGAACAATAATATAAGTCAAACTCATCTTATATTAATTCAATGATAAACTGAAATTCAAACCACAAACAAGTTCCACATCATGCAGGCCATATCAATTAAAAATGCAGGAAGTTCAAATGAGAAGTTCATATCGTAAACAAATACCCAAATTAAACCAAGTTCACAAAAATGTAGTAAAAAACAAAATTGCTTATCTCAACTAACTCACAAAAGGATCTTCCTGAAGTATGTGAAGGAAGATGATGATGACGGAGCTAAAATGAAAAATATAGAAACTGATACAAATGTCATAAAATGTGTGAAAATTCATTGTTGACATTGTCACACCATATAAGAAAATGAATGTCATTTGAATACCTGCGAAAGCTTCTCTTCAATCTCCTTCAAAATATAAATAGTAGCAACAAATGAGTTCCTACAACTAAGAACAAATTCGTTCACAGTTTAGAAAGCAGGATATATTAAAACAATTGCCATGAAATATTATAATCAATCAAGGTCATTAGCTATACTGAAATAATTCAACTATCAGGTGTTATCCTCAATAATTTGCATAATTATAAGTCTCCTCCATAATAAGATCATAATTTAATACTAAGGAGCTCTTGTTTTAATTAAAAAAACGATGACGTCACATTTTACAAAGATCCTATTGAAAATTCGGTAGAATTTTTCCTATAAAATGGACATCCCCCTTTTGAAATAAGGGTCTCCCTATAATAAAAATACACTTCTATATCAACCAATAACCACAACTCAAATTGGGTCTCCAAACTGTATGTCTATTCTCAATTCAGTCCATATTAATTAATTAATTAAAAAAATTTTGAGTTGCACATCCTTTCCTCCTTCTATCTTATGTGTCAAAAAATACATCTGGTGCGGCTTACCTTCTCAACTCCACTAATAGAGACATTAAAGTGGGGCTATTTTTGGAAAAAATAAAAGTTCAAGTATTTAATCGCAACTTTTTTAAACTCACACTATAAATGAAAAGTTGAATAAGTTTTGGAATTTTTTGTAATTAACACTTAAATAAATAAGAGTTTATCAATATGATACAAAGTTGAAAACAAAGTTAGTCTACTATGTTTATCTCCCCTAATACATATTGTTTGATCTTTCTTTTGTTGTTTTTTCTTCTTTTCTTACATTTTGCCCTTCTTTTACCATCATTTCACCTTTACATGATGTATTTTCCCTTTCTTTTTTGACTGGTTTTTGTTTTAACACATGCCTGGGTGTCATTATACTTTATGGGTGTTTCCATTTTATATGTAATGTAGTATTCTCCTTCATCTCTTGCCATTTAAGCTTAGTTTCATATGTGATGGTGATTCTTCCTCCTCTTTGAATTGGATCTTTATTTTAACATGGCAATCTTTTATTTTATGCTATTTACTTCTCATTCCTTACTCATTTTGCATGTTATTCCCTATAGGGAAATCAAAGATTTGTAACTAACAATTTAAAAAAAGCCTTTAAATGTAGTTAGGACAATATTGAAATTAAAAGGCCTAAAGAAATATGTAAGGAACAAAGATAAAAAGTCTACAAGAAGAATTGGGAATTTAACTATTACAATGCATAGAGAGGCATATAGAATTTCAAAATAATAATAAAAGTCATAAATTTAAGAGGTATCTAAGACGTAGAACAAAAATTATAAGACAAAAGTTATCTAAGACATAAGATTAACACTAAAAAGGCATAAAGAAGTATTCAGGATTAGGAAATAAAAATTTAATAAGAGAAAATTAAAATTTAAAACCTAAAGAAATATTTAGATTTTTATATAAATATTGAAGGTCCTAAAGGGGTTTATGAGAATTATTAAATACAAACCTAGAGACGTATTTATAGTTTTTGGGGAAAAAATTTAAAGATCCTAAATAAGCTTTTAAGAATTAACAATTACAAAACTAGTGAGATATTTAGGTTTTAGACAAAATTGAAAGTCTTCTAGAGGATTTTAAATATTAACAACTACAAACCGAAAAGGGTACTTGGGACTTTAGAGGAAAAAAATGAAATTCCTAGAGAAAAATTTGGAATTAAAAACTGCAAACCTAAAGAGGAAAAATTTTGAAGATCATGTAGAGGTTTCTAGGAATTAGCTATTATAAAGCTAAATAAATATCAAAGGTTTTAGGTGAAAATTGAACGTTTTAGCTAGGTCTATGAATTAACAACTACAAACCTACACTGGTATTTAGGACTGTAAACATAAATTGAATGTCTTAGACATGTTTCTAAGAATTAATAACTGCAAGTCTAAAGATGGATTTAGTTATCAAACAAAAATTGAAGGTACTAAGGAGGTATCTATAAGTTAACAATTAAAACCCTTGAAAGGTATTTAGGGTTTGAAAAACTACATGTCATGTAGAGTTTTCTAAGAATTAACAATTACATAATAAGAGGAGTATCTAAGGTTTTAGGAAAAAATTGAAGCTCTTAAAGGGGTTTCTAAGAATTAATAACTAACAAACCTATTCATTGAAATAAAAGACCTAGAGAGGAATATAGGCCTTACACTAAAATGAAATGATTGGAGAGATAGTTAGGATTTAAGAACTATAAACATAATATAGTATTTAGAGTGTCCAATAAAATGAAAGACTTAGAGAAGTATTTAGGTACCATTAACTTCAATCATATAATAGTATCTAAGGTTTTCAAGCTACCATTCCTTCTTTTTTCATTGAAAATATAAAATTTATATAGAAAATCGTATTTATGAGTATGATTGCATTGTCAACTTGACTTGCTTTATATTATGATGTTTTTGTACATTGATATTGGAATGAACTCCAATTAAGCTTAAGATAACAATGGCAATTAAGAGAAACTAAAATAATATGGTTGATTTCTTCTTCAATATAACCAATATTTGAAGGGGTTTGTTTTCTGAAGGGATTTGTGTTTTCTTGAAGTCTATTGACTTTGAGGAATTCAAATAGGTGGCCTAAGAACTATATTCTGGGTTTAATAGTCAATTCAAGTATAACCAAAAAAGTTTAACCATTTTGATTGATAACCATATTCTATTTATGGAAGAAATAATCAATTTTTAGGAGTTCGTTAAAATGAAGGTTAGACATGGTAATAAAGTTAAATTGAAGGTTAGTAAACATGGTAGTCAAATTGGTTAGAATATTGTGTCCTCTTTCAATTGAAAACCTTTACTGTTGAGATGAGTTACAAGTCTTTACGGTTCTTTACTATTGCAAGTTCAAGTTAAAGATTGATGCTATTATACTTAGATGACATTATTTCAAACTATTTCAAACTTATTGTATTCTAATGAATCAGAATTTATGCCAAATAAAACCTATCTTATACTTGATTATATGCATTTTTATAAAAATACGATAGCATATGAGAACACAAATAAAGGAAAAATACTCAATCTTCATTTTGTTCAATATACTCAACCTTCATCAGACAAACACAAAGAAACAATGAAAAAAATTAATTTTACAATGAATGTAGACAATACAAAGTCATTGAAATGGTAAAGGAAAAAATTAATTTTCAAAAGACCTGTCGTCATTGAAGATAGAGAGAGAGAAGAGGAAAATACCTGGACGTTAACCGTCGAAAACCGCCAAAGAAGACGATGCTTGTCTCTGGAGATGCAGCAGCTCCACGGAGTACACACAGCCAACGGTGGACGGAGCAGATCTGGAGGAGGAAGAGGAAATAGGGGCGCGCAAGCCCGGGGTAGGGGGGAGACGGCTGGGCACTTTTAAGCTAACTCAAACGATGTCGTTTTGGTTTAAATAATAAAACGTTCTGCCAGCAAGAAAACGACGTTGTTTGGATTAAAACCAAACATCGTCGTGTTGTTGCTAGAGGCTTTAACTTATTTAGTTAACTAAAATGATGTCGTATGGCTTAAAACCAAACAATGTCGTTTCATCCTAAAGCAAAACAATTTGTACTATAACTAAATGACATCGTTTAAATTATAACAAAATGATAAGTGTTACAAAACAACATCATGTGGTTACTTTTCAAAACATTGTTGTTTACATTAAAAGTTCGAGCTCTATGACGAAAGATGACACACAATTACTGACTACATTACCGACAGAAAGGTCTGTCGGTAAATTTCCCTTTATTTTTGCGCCTTTTCTATTTTTCAGGCAACTTCACCGACGGATGTAATATTTTCGTTGGTAATTGGCGACATTTTCTGTTCTGTCTGTAAATTTTCGTTGGTATTTCATACATTTCTTATAGTGAATTTATGAGATCGATTACTTTCTTTATAAGAAAAAACAAATATGTGCTAATCTAACTATTTCATCAATACCCCATCTTGATGAAACTATAGCTAGGAACATTTTAGGAATAATAAAAATGCAATTTCAATCTCATAATTATAATCACATTATAATTTATAATTGCATAACAATTATTCCAAGGATTTTATCTTTATGATTAATAATTAAATAATTAAAAATACACAAAGATAAAGAATGCTTTTTTATATTAAATAAAACAAATTTTATACAAATAAATATACAACTAAAATTGACTGCAAGGGCATAAACCAACAATCTCCCATTACATTAAAGCTAATTGCCAATGTATCGAATACTATATCCATCCATATGTCTATCATGTCTCTTTTGAGATAACAGCTTAGTGAGAGGATCTGTTAGATTCTCTTCAGTGGAAACTCACTCTATTTGGATGTCCTTCCATTTCACTATCTCTCGGATCAGATGAAACTTCCTGAGTACATGCTTGGATCGCTGATGAGACCTCAGTTCCTTCGCTTGTGCAATAGCACCATTGTTGTTGCAGTACACTACCATTGGATCAACAATGCTCGAAACCATTCCAAGTTTAGTGATGAAATTCTTGATCCAAACTACTTCCTTTGCTGCTTTAGAAACTGCAATATACTCAGTTTCAGTTGTTGAATCTGCGATGGTTGGTTGTTTGGAACTCTTCCAACTAACCACTCCACCACAAAGAGTAAAAATATACCCTGACTATGATATGTTATCGTCTTGATCAGACTGGAAAGTAGCATCTAAATAACCCTAAACTCTCAGCTTAGTTCCTCTATAGACCAGAAAAATATATTTAGTCTTTCTCAAGTACTTCAAGATATTTTTCACAAATGTCCAATGACTTTCACTGGGATTAGCTTGATATCTGCTTGTTATGCTCAAAGCATAAGCAACATCTGGTCTTGTTCATAGCATCGTATACATGATCGATCCAATAGCTGAAGCATATGAAACACCATTCATTCTATCTCTTTCTTCTTGTGTCTTAGGACACATGCTCTTGGAAAGAGAAATTCCAGGCGATGTAGTTAAGAATCCCCTCTTGGAATTTTCCATGTTAAACTTCTTTAACACTTTGTCTATGTACGAGGATTGGGACAAACTAAGCAACCACTTTGATCTATCTTGATAGATCTTTATACCTAGTATATAAGCTGCTTCTTCCATATCCTTCATGGAAAAATTCTAAGATAACCATATCTTAACATACTGGAGCATTGAAATTTCATTTCCAATGAGTAATATGTCATCCACATAAAACACTAAGAAAACGATTGCACTCCCACTTACCTTCTTGTAAACACAAGGTTCATCCTTTTTAATAAAACCAAACTCTTTGATTGTTTCATAAAAATGGATGTTCCAACTCCGCGACACTTACTTCAGTCCATAAATGGACCTTTGTAACTTGTATACACGATTAGGAAATTCTTTAGATTAAAAACCCTCAGATTGTGTCATATACACATCCTCTTGCAACTTCCCATTGAGAAATGCTATTTTGACATCCATTTGCCAAATTTCATAATCATGATATGCTGCTATAGCCAATAAAATCCTTATGGATTTAAGCATTGTTATCGACGAAAAAGTTTTACCAAAATCAACTCCTTGTTTTTGTCTGTAACCTTTCACCCCTAACCTTGCTTTGTACATATGTACATTTCCATCCATGTCAGTTTTTCTCTTTAAAATCCATTTGCACCTAATAGGTACTATACCTTTAGGTGCATCCACCAAAGACCATACTTGGTTAGTGTGCATGGATTCTGTTTCAGATTTCATGGCTTCTTTCCATTTTAAAGAATCGATGTCTGACATTGCTTCCTTAAAATTAGTAGGTTTGTCATTCAAAATTGAAGCATCATCACTTGCTTTTTCAATATGTAGATCTAATCTTACATGACGATGATATACCCTTCCAGACCTTCACAGACTGTGTGTTTCCTGAACCATTGATTGGACATTTAATGTATCAACTTGTGGTTCTTGTTCCAATTGGATGTGTGTTTATGGTTCTATTCTCTGAGTTCCACATCACTCCCACAACTTTCTTTGAGAATAAATTATATTTATAAGAATATAGCATGTCTTGACACAAACACCTTTTGCTCAAGAGGATGATAAAATTGATATCCAAAACTTTCTTTTGGATACCCCACAAATAAGCATTTATCTGATTTAGCTTCAAGCTTTTCAGACATTACACGCTTCACGTAAGCATCACATCCCTAAATTTTTAAGTGTGATGACCTTGGTCTTTTACCAGTCCATATCTCATATGGAGTCTTGTCAACGGTTTTGGATGGAAATCTATTTAATAGGTAAGCAGCAATGTTAAGAGCATATCCCCAAAATGAAACTGGAAGAACTGCATAGTTCATCATGGAAGGTACCATATCTAATAAAGTACTGTTGCTCCTTTCTGAAACCCCATTATGTTGGGGACTTCCAGGCAGAATCCATTGTGAGAGAATTCCATTCTCTTTTAAGCAACTAAGAAACTCATGGTCCAAGTACTCGCCACCTCAATCAGATCTAAATGTCTTAATACTCTTATCAGTTTGTTTCTTTACTTCACGTCTAAATTCTTTGAACTTTTCAAATGCTTCAGACTTGTATTTCATCAAATACACATAACTATATCTTAAATGGTCATCTGTGAATGTTATGAAATATGAAAATCCACCTCTAGCTTGAGTAGACACAGGGCTACATACATCTGAATGTATAAGTTCTAACAACTCATTAGTACGTTGTCCCTTTCCACTAAAGGGAAGTTTGGTCGTTTTATCCTTTAAATAAGATTCACAAGTTTCATATGATTCATAATCAAAAGGATCTAAATATCCTTCTTTATGTAACTTTGTAATTCTTGTTTCATTCATATGACCTAACCTACAATGCCATAAATAAGAAGGATTTTGGTCACTTAACCTCTTTTTCTTGCTATTTATTTATAGAATTGGTCTTTCAAGATCTAATTCATACAAACCATCTATAAGCATACTAGATCCATAATAAATATCATTTTTATAAAAAGAACAACTGTTATTCTTAATATTAAAAAGAAATCCATTCATGTCCAAACATGAAATAGAAATAATGTTTCTTGTGATGAAAGGAACATAATAACAATTATTTAGCTCCAGTACAAGACCAGAGGCAAAGCTAAACTACAAGCTCCAATAGCTAATGTATCAACTCTTGCTCCATTACTGACTCGTAAGTCCACTTCACCTTTTCTTAACGCTCTATTGTCTGTCAGTACCTATACATTGTTACAAATGTGAGAACCACATCTGGTATATAATACCCAAGATTGTGATACAGAAGTAGAAAGACTGATTTCAATCATAAACAAACCAGAAGTTGAAGTTACACTTAACTTCTTTTCCTTCAAGCTAGCAAGATAAGCTTTGCAGTTCCTCTTCCAATGTCCAGCTACGCCATAATGGAAACAGATGCCCTTGTCATTCTTCTTCTCGACACCGTCTATTGTCTTTGCTACTTTAGAAGAAGTCTTCAGATTCTTGTTGTTGTTCTTCTTCTTAAGAGTCTTACCCTTATTCTTGGAAGAAGAAGAGCCAACAACAAGAACGGAACCAGATTCCTTCTTACGACATCCCTCAGCAGTCTTGATCATGTTAAGTAGTTTAGCCAATGACATTTCCTTTTTGTTCATATGGAAGTTCATAATAAATTGCGAAAACTCGTGGTTGGAGACTGGATCACTAAATCAATGCTTAACTCAAGATTCAGGTCATACCCCAATTGGCCTAATTTTTCAATATAGCAAATCATCTGTATAAATTTCCACTAATGATCCAGGAGCCATCCAACATTGAAACAGGGCTCTCGTAAGCTCAAACCTCTCCACTAACTCTAAGTACCAAACAACTCTTGAAGGTGCAGGCACATTTCCCTTACATTCATATTTTCTTATTGTCTCTGAAGCTCGGGAGACAGCTGGCTAACATCACACATGTTACTTACTTATTGTCATCTATATGACTTTGATAATATTTCCAATCCTTATTAGCAACATTGTGCGTAGGTTCAGGTGGTAGCTCATTGTCAAGAACATACAATTTTTTCTCTTGCCTTAAAAACAATTTTAAGGTTACGCAAACAGTCAGAAAAATGTGGTCCAGTCAATTTGTTTGCATCCATGATGCTCCTCAGAGACAAGTTTGTACTCAATTTCAAAAACTATTTCGTCAAAAACAAAAATTAGTTTATGTCGTAAAACCAAATAAATAAGGACTTTAAAATTTTGGTTACTCCAATTATTTTAAACAAATTAATTGCCCTCATTATTAATTCGAGAAATTATCAAATAATTTCCTAGTAGGCTAGGATTTCATTTTAATTTAATTGATCTTGAGTTTGCTTAATAAACCAATTAAATTAAATTAGGATGATAACATTTCATCAATCACATCTTATGTGATTCCTATATTAAACCTTAACAAAACGAAAATAATATAAATTTTTTTCCATATAATCAACTTTAACAAAATTTAATAAGAAACATAAACAAGAAATTGACAAAAACTGCTAACCTGTTGCGATTTTGTATTACAACTTTTATGTTTCTTTGAATTTGTCAATCCACAAGCTGTTCAATCATTTGGCCTCTAATAGTATCCACTGATCTATTCAGAGAAAACTTAAATCCAATTTGAGAGGAAAAATTGTAAGAAGTGCTAGCTATCAATTTTCTAATTTTTCCTTTTATATAAAAATTCTGATTTTTCATATCCTTGGATTTTATTAAAATTACAACTAAATTCAAACTTTAATTATAATTATTAATTAATCTTTATAAGATCAAATATCACATATTGACCCTTAAAGTTTCTAAAAATTCTCAATTAAGTCCAACTTAATTCAAATTTTACTTTCTCCTTTATAGACCTTTTTTATATGTCACCCATTAGGTTCCTAACATGTTGGCCATGATTATAAATTATAATTCTAATTTATAATTAGAATAAGATAAATTAAAACTCCTTTTAATTTATCTTTAATTCTCGAATTAAAAATTTTATAATCATAGATCATGATTGACATCTAGCAATATGTTATGACCACCCAAATATTAGGAATGTCAAAGTGGTTTGGCTTAACCTGTCTATGCATGGTTACAGTGTATAAATTAATCCTTTCGTTATCTAATGTTCCAACTGGAATTAGAGTATGGAATTCGTGTCTACTCTAAATAATTCAATCATATTTGTTCTTACTAATTAATAAATGATTTATAATTGATGTTTGAAAATAACTTTTCCAAATTTCAATTTTCTCTAGCCAGAGATTCCCAAAATCATTACTAATCAAGAACAGTAGAATATTCTCCCTAATTACTTAAGGATAACGAATTCTTTTTTAATTTACTCAACTATCTTCACATAGTTCATACTATATCCAATAACTACCGAATTGAACTATTCCAAGAATCGAACATAAGTAGCATCAAAATATAGTAATTCCTACATGAGATAAATTTGGCAATCTCAAGTCTAAGGATTAATAATACAACCATCATAATGAGATAATTCACAGACACATAAGTAATGTTCCATTCGGGATTCTCATAATTGGGTCGGTTTAGTGAACTTATTCTCTAATCAGCACCCACATGTTTGTTTAAGTATCTCCATACTTTAATCTATGAGATCGATTACTTTCTTCATAAGAAAGAAACCAATATGTGCTAATCTAACCATTTCATCAATACCTCATCTTGATGAAACTATGACTAGGAATATTTTAAGAATAATAAAAAATGCAATTTGAATCTCATAATTATAATCACATTATAATTTCTAATTGCATAACAATTATTTCAGTGATTTTATCTTTATGATTAATAATTAAATAATTAAAAATGCACAAAGATAAAGAATGCCTTTTTTATTGAATAAAACAAAATTTATACAAATAAATATGCAACCAAAATTGGCTGCAATGATATAAACCAACAAACTTTACACTCATTAATTAGCATGAAAGATCAAATATATCACATATTAACTCAATGATACAAAAGTCATCATCTAGAGTTTGAAATAAAAATATAATATTAAAATAATTTCATTTGAAAAATCATTCAAACTATTAAATTTAAATCTCAATTAAACATTTAAGATACAGATACGAAATTAAAAAAATAAATAAAAGGAATAGAACAAATAAAAAACCAACACAAGTTATTGTAAATATTACTGCTAATAAAAAAATTACCTTTCAAACTAAGGATATGAACTATGAATTAATAAAAAATTTATAACTCCTCATAGGTTGGGTTGTATCTATATCTAACATCTCAAGACATTAATTAAGCCTAAGCAATCTTGAATTTCTCTATAGCTTTGTCAACAAGTCATCTACATTCTCAAAGTATAAAACTTTTTCAATATAATTTATCCAAAGGCAATCAACTTTTTGATCCTAAGAAATTTCACACCTATGTACTTAGTGCTTACATGATATACTTGACTATTTGCCAAGTAAATAAGATATTAACTATTATAGTGTATTTAGACTCCATCTTGATCGATGCTCATCTCCATCACCAGCTATGTGCCATAATGCTTCCTTAACAACCTTAACCACTGTACCATACTCTACTTTAGTTGTTGACAACACAACTATAGATTGTAACATTGATTTACACTACAAGAGTAAATCCATACCTTTTAGTAAACTCTAAAATATGTTATATAGTCAAAATCAACACATCCCATAATTAAAGGATTACCTTTTGTACTACTAAACATAGTCTTATAGTTTGGCATACCAGTTAAGTACTTGAATATCTACTTGGTCACTTTCTAATCTATTGTTTTGGATTTCGAATGTTCTTACTAACTCACTAACAATATGAGACAAATTTGGCATCATGCGAACCATTACATAAATTAAATATCTAATAACATTAGTATATGATACCTTAAACATATCATTAATATTTATATATGTTTATAAACGTTGTTTAAGGAAACCCAGAAGTGCTTTACAAATGGAGTGCTTACAAGTTTAGCTTACTTATTCCACATCCTTCCGACACCTTCTCAATATAGCTGGATTGACATAAGCATAATTTTCTAAAGCTTCTATCCTTTTGAATTTCCATTACTAATATTTTTTTGGTAATACCTAAATCTTTTATCTCAAATTCCTTTTTCAAAAAAGTCTTTAGTTCATTCATATCACGTATACTCTTTGTAATAATTAACACATCATCCATATATAGTAGCAAAAAGCTAAGTAATCCACCATTAATTCTTTTAATTTACATATAAAAATCATACTCACATCTCATATAGCCAATTATGATCATGTACAAGTCAAATCTTTTGTACCATTGATACATAGACTACTTCAATCCATAAAGCGACTTCTTTAATTTATACACCAGATGCACATTTTTAGGTTGATTAAATCTCGTAAGTTATGCTATTTAAATTGGAACCTTTATGTTGCCATAAAAAAATTGTCTTCATGTCCATCTACTACAAATGCATATCCAAATTTGCAATTAACAACATGAATATCCTAAAGAAAGTATAATGAACCATTTAAAAGATTTCATTATAATCAATTCTCTTTTTTATGTATCCTTTAGCTACTATTTGAGCACTGAAAATTTTTCATTGTTTTTTGCTATTATTAGCATTCTCTTGTATAATTACTAGCACCTTATAGGCCTCTTTGCTTTAGGAACTTGTGCTAACTCTTATGTCAGATTCTTGTTTAAAGACTCCACCTTCTCCATCACATCTCTAATCCATTTATCCTTCCCCTAATTAGTCATAGCCTCTTGAAATTTACTGGATCCCTATTCCTTATGATGAGTATAAAAGACATCGAATCTTCCCAACCATATTTGTTTAATGGCCTAATGGTGTGTCTTACTCTATCTATGACTATAATGTGTTAATGCTCTTCTCTTGACATTGATCTATCTTCCAAACTAGAATTTTCAACCTTTTTAAAGTTTACTCTAGGTTATCTTACTCTAGGTTATCCTAGCTCACTTGTAATTCCTTTGTATTGTTCTATATTGATCATATCGCATCCTCTTAATATATTGTTTTAACATATATTGCTCATCCATCATTGAGCTCCAACTAATTATCATCTTCTTTAAAGATGGATCCAGAAAATATTATCCCTTTCACATCTTTAAGGTGACTAATGAAGATAAACTTCTTTGACTTCAAGTCAAGTTTTTACCTCTCATTATTAAAAATATGCATATAAGTAGGACAACCGAAAGTTTTAATTCAAAAGAAATCTACCATACTTTTTATTCACACTTTTTTTTGCCACTCTCTCATCCAATTATATCTGTGGTGATCTATTGATGAGGTAACACTCTATACTAATAACTTTTACCTAAAAAGTTTTAAAGCACCCTGTATGTAGCTTAAAAAACTAGCCTTTTTAGTTATATATCTACTCATCCTCTTTAAAATATTATTCTATTATAGTATTTTCCAAACCATATAATGTCTCTGAATTCCATGTTCTTCATAAAATTTGTAGAATTATAAGTACAAGTACTCAGTAACATTATCTTATCTCAAGTGCTTGATTTTTCTACATGCTTAATTCTCTACCTCAGCCTTCCATGTCTTAAACCTTACAATGACTGTAAAAATTTTCCTTCATGAAATATATCTAGATATGTTTTTGGAAATCATCAATGAATGTCGTAAAATACTAAGATCCACTTAACTACAACTCTTTAATAGGATCTCATACGTCATTATGGACATATTCTATAATTCCTTTAGTTTCATTATTGCTAACCATTAGTTTCTCCTTCCCTTTAGTTGGCTCTATCGTAGATATGAACTCTTGCATGGTGGAAGCAACATGATTAGATGCTTCACTATATGCCCACCAGAACTAGATATGACTAACAAAATTAGATTGATAAATTGAAAAGCCAAAGAGTTACCTAACAATTTTTGTTTTTCCTTCTAGGCCTTATACCTCTGGCAATCTGAGACCCTTACTAGCACTAGATTGATCAACATCAACATGTGGAGCAGATTTGGATCTCTTACCTTTGAACCTTTTAGGCTTGGCCTTTCTCTTTCCTTTGGTTGCTGAAAGGACCTTATGAGTGTAATTCTTTAACTTCTCCTCTTCGGCAACATAATAGGCAACCAAAACATTGAACTCTTGTTCCTTATCTTGGGAGTAATATGTCGTCACCAAAATACTAAACTCCTGAGGGAGTATGCTTAGATCCTGGTGAACTATGCAAACATTAAAAAGAGGAATATTCAGCGCCTTCAGTTTACTGTAGAGATTGATCATTCTTGATATGTACTCCCTCACTTCCCCTTCTCTAGTGTACCTCATGGAGATTAATTCTTTCATCAAGGTAATTATCTCAGCATTAGAAGAGACAACGTACTTCTGGGAGACATTATCAAGAAACTCCTGCACTATGCTTGTCTTCGGAAGTCCATTAAGTAGATGGTCAGATATGGATCTCTTAATGGTCATATAACATAATCTGTTTAATCGATCCTAGATTGCATAAGCTGCTTTACCAGCCTCCGAGCTACTGGATGTAGGTGGAGATGACATATCTGTACATATGAGCATGTTAATATTTTCCATCTCCATTGCACTCAATACATCCTCTATCCACTTTTTCAAATTGAAACTAGTCAAGGTTTTAATGATGACACTGATACCATTGATAGAAAAGGTGACTACAAAATGACAATGTAACAATCAACACAAATGTAGGATAACAGTAATACTTAAAATCATAAAATAGTATATGTACTGAGAATCCAATTACACATATTATGAAACATCTTTAGGTTGAATACATGATACATGCAACTTAACCACTATATAAAAGTGATTAGAGTACATATCATTAACTCTCATGACACTACCATTTTTAAGCAAATAGATCATTTAAGCAACAATTTTCCTCTATCTAATGCCTTTGTGCACATCTCAAAATCTTATGTAATGCCAACACCTTTTGGCATAATAATCAAACATAAGACTAAGGACATCCCCGAACAAGCAAGTACAACAATTCAAAATACTAACTCGAGAGGCCACTTTGGTGACTACATTCTCATCAGTTATGTTATCCTCATATTCTATATGGGCACATTATATGTGATAATGTATCATTAATAAACGTAAAACCTCAAGTACTGAAAACATTATCGTTAAACTTTATTTGAGACTTTTATCAGGAAAAATCTCAATCAGAGTGGTTATCATGCATTACTAAACACTGAACCTACTACATGAGATATGAAAACCTCAAGTATCTCCCTCAGGTCAAGTTTGCAGTACGAAAATTAACTCAAAACTAGCTTTAGAATGCCTTATTTCCTTTTTTTGTATTTAAACTTTATTTATTACCAATGTAATAAATCCAGCAAAATTAAAAACTCATTTTATAAATTCCTTGAACCGAAAATTGACCCAAAATAACTCGGGACATCTTTGCTGGAATTTTGAAAATTTTGAAACTTTTTTCTTTAATGTGTTGACATCAGCACTACATCAGTGTTGCATCATAATGTTGTTGCCAATTGTGGGTGAGCACCCAACTCAAACATGCCAAGCGAACCTACGTGCTCATCAACTGTGGCATGTGCATCACGTGTCAGTCCCCCAAATGACCATATGTCCAGCATCTAAATGGTGCTTGAGTTGTACGTGTTATACGCACTGCCACTAAGTGGCGCATGCACCACACATGTCAATCATCTCACATGACGACGTGTCACGCATCTGGGGTAATGCATGTCACGCACATGCCTGCCTCAACTACCACCTACATGCACTGTGCACACATCAAGCATGTGTGGTTCATCGCCTTCAACTGTTGGGGCGATTTATGACTAGTTTTTGGTCGATTTTTCATTCTCTAAAGCTCATTTTTGACCCGTTTTTGAAGGCTAACCATATGTATCACACTTTCAAGCATCAACATACAAGAAAAAATAAAAAATTGGAACTTTATTCTCTGAAACCCTTATGGGGAAAAACAAAAAAAGCTTCATTTTTAACAACCTGATCATGTAACAGCGCTGATACCACGTGTTACATGTAACACAAGCCTTAGTTAAATATCTCAGATAGAACGTGAAAGGGAAATAATGAAGAAATGTGAAAAATACTTAATTTTGGTTCCATAACTTCAAATGAACTTTTCGAGACTGAAACGAATGCAAATCCACCAAAGCCTTCAAAGGATCTACTCACTGGGACATGGTCAACGTCTTTCTATAGTTTTCTCAAAACATGAACCTCTGAATGGATCAGAAATTTACGTTCACGAATGATATGAGCAACTATAGGAGACTTTAACATCTTTATATAGCTTCCATACTGGGCTTCCCTATCATAAGTTCGATATGGGTCCCATCCACATTGATCGGGGTCTATTTTTCTCCTAAACTTCGACCCATTAACCTAGATCTTTTATTGAGCCACTTTATTATATTTATCTGAATCAAATTACGTAACTTAATCGATAAGTTATTTAAAATTGATGAAATGTAATTAGTTGTTGTCTACCAAAATGGAAAATATCTAACATTAGTTTCTATAATAATAAGTATCTAGGGCTAGAATTGAATAAAACAAGCATGTTGATACGTGCATGGATTGCATGGCCATACATGGGTTCTCTATTTGCCTATGTTTTGTGATTATAGAACAGAGGTGATTAAGGTTGCTGGAAATGCAACAAGCAGACGTGGTCTCTTGATTGTTGGGATAAAATAAGACTTAGTCTTATTGCTAGAGCACTTTTAGGAGTCTATTACTCTATTTATTTCCTTTCCTTGTATGTACATAAGCGTGGCCCATTATTTGCTTCAGTTTGTTATTTCATTCAAGTTTGTTTGGAAAAGTGTTATATATTAGTACATGTTAATCAATAAAAGACAACCAAGATATTATGCAAAATCTTACTTCTCCCTAAAAATCTTACTTCCCTTCTACACTTTCTAGCAAAATTCTTGTCTACAAAATTATCCATATCATTTAGTATCAGAGCCAGGTTATCCAAATGGAGACACGACAGAAAACCAATGTTAAATTTAGAGTTGAAGTTACTTAACTCATTGCCAAGCAAGAAGATGCCTTGAGCAAACAGGAAGTTGCTTTGAGAAAACAAGAAGCTACCTTGGTCAAGATCAATGCCAACTATGACCAATTCAGTTCCCTTATTCAGACGTTGGTTTTCGATTTTCACTCCTTCACAATGGGGCCAAATTCTACCTCTGCCTCTGCCTCCACCCCCATTCGTCCAACACCTAACGAAAATCTCATCTCTATTGGAGAAAATTCACATGGTAGTACTGATTTTCCAAAATCCTCTCTCAAGCTTTCATTTCCAAAATTTAATAGTGAGAATCCTCAAACCATCCGAGTCAAAGGTAAGCTGGAGGGAAAGGAGGTCATCCTACTCATAAATGGTGGAAGCACGCATAACTTCATTGAACAGGTAATTGTAACCAAGCTAGGGCTACTAATCGATACCAATAGATAATTGCACAAGTATATATATTTAACTCACTTTATCCAGAAATCAATGTTCCTCAACCTATGGACACAAATTAATGGTCCAACTCTTAATGAACCTTAACATGCACCAATTCATCATTCAAACCAATCTTTGTCATTT
>JANIJH010000008.1:19798284-19813764 GCA_024520975.1 Erythroxylum areolatum
CGTGTGTTTGCGGGTTATACCGTGGCATCCAACACAAATCAGTATTGTCCTCTTTGGTGGGAATCGAACACCCAACCATTGAGTCATTTGGCTCAATGGTAAGAGGCGTGCTTGTAAAAGCAACAAAACCTTGAGGTTGGGTGTTCGATTTCCACCAAAGAGGACAATACTGATTTGTGTTGGATGCCGCGGTATAACCCGCAAACACATGCTGGGTGGAAAATGCTAGCCCAGGTGTGGGGTCCAACAAGGTCCCTCTTTTGATAGTTGATTAGTTAAAACATTTTCTTTAAGAGGTATTAATTGTATATCTATAGTCATAACCTAACTTAGAGATATATTGCCTTTGTTAGGGCTTTAATTAATAATGCTCACAAGATCTTTGAGATCACTCAACCAAACAAACTGTTCACACAATGAAGAAAACTAAAAAAAATATGGATATAAGATTTTGATGTGGAAAAACACTCTGGTGCAAAGCTAAAACCATGGGACAAACTGATAATAAAATCTAATAACTTAAATAGTAGGATACAAATGATTAAGGTTTATAGTTGTCAAACTTAAGAACACCTCATAAGACAACTATAGCTAATTTAACTTTGTTAGCATTCTTTAGAGCTCTCTTAAAAGACTTATGATAAGTAACTCTAGAATTGAGTACAAATTGATATGTACATACGCGCGTGTGCGAACACACACACACACATTTAATCTCTAAAACACTTCTGTTGTTAAGCGTTTTTATCTTATCCAACAGTTGCCTTTCAAATCTTCAAAAGCAAAAGATTTATAACATACACTCCTTTTGGTCTAGTGACACAATTAAGACCTTTAGAGTTTAGATTTAGTGGAATTAATCAAGTGAACATCCATAAATTGGGGTTTGGACCCACAATAACCCTTTACTTTTACATGTTTTTCTTTTTAGACTTAAATTCTCAAGACTTGATTTAAAAGATCCGATTTCACATATAACACACTCAGTTGTAAGTGGGAAGTCATTTTAACCATATATAATAAGGATTCATACTCTGACTTATTATTTGATGTTTGAAAGTTGTGTCTTTACATATATTTAATTTTTGTGTCAAACTTTCCTTTGATCATAACTCTTACCTACTACCTTTCTTTCTCTAGATCTATAAAAAAAATTCACCCATATCATCATAATTTTTACATTTATCACTGGTTTTGCTAGGTGACCTATGTAGTCCACTTAAAAATTTATGATCACCTATGACTTGGAGAGATATTCTTGGTATGTATTGGGTGTCGTATTCACTTAAATTTACTGACCGCTCGATCAATCATCCCAAAGAGTTAGGCTTCTACATTATTTATCAAATATACATACATCTAAGGGTTGCTTCATTGTGAATCTTTATACTATCTCAAAACAATCTCATACCTTTACAATATGAGTTCAATTGTCTTTGTTCTTGATAATCATATCATTAATATAAGCTTACATACTCTTGCCCAATATAGGTTTAAACATCTTATTAACCAACTTTGGTATATCACCTTGATATTTTTAAACCTTAAAGGCTTAAACTGATAATAATAAGTGTTATTGTAGGTAATGGATGAGGCCTTCTCAATGTTTAGCTCATATATAGATCTAGTTATACCCTAAATATGAATCTCTAAAGCTTAACCATTAACAGACAACTACTACATCTATTACTTTGTCAATTTTAGGTAAAAGATAACTATCTTTTAGACATTCTTTATTCAGATATGTAAAATTCACATGTACACTATTTTTTACTTAACTTTTAAACCATTACTACGTTGGTCAACTACTTTGAATACTAAATTTTATACACAAAGCCAATATTTAACAACTTTTTTACCTCCTTTCTAACAACCATCTACCTCTTAAGGAAAAAATAAATTTGTTTCTTCTACCCTATAGGTCTATAGCTATGCTTGACAATCAATCTCTGCACTATTGTTTCTAGATATATTCCTACCATATACTTCTAGTATACCATTATCAATCTTTTTAAGTTCTATTAATGTCCAGTCTTAATAAAATAATGACTAGGAACAATTTTGGGATAATACATAAATGCAATATGCAATATGAATCTCATATTTATAATCTCATCATAATTTCATTTGCAATGTATAATTATCCAATGGACTTTATTATATACATCTAAATATGTACAAGATAAAGAATGTCTTTACATTATTTTATCACTGACCTACAACTAACCGATTGGCTATAAGGCGTAACTCAACATAAACTTTCCATTGCAATGTCTTTAGAGGGAGGGAATAGGGACATTATTGCACTTTTTCACATCTAATAAGACAAGATTCATTAAATCTTGGATAACCCTTTCATCCAGGAGATTGAGGAGTCGTTGTTGCTACAGTTCAAGCTTCCTAACCTAGAAGCATACAATAGTTTAACATACCTGATAAATCATGTCACCATATACCAAGAGATGATAAATCTACAAATAGCCTCAGATATACTAAAGTTTAAGGTCTTTTCTCCAACATTGGCAAAAGTAACATAGGATTTGAGAAATTCATTTAGAATATTACTTGTATGTCTATGGCAATTTTCATTATGATAATTGTATAAGTGATCTTTTGACTTGAGATCTCCAAAATTATCTTGCATAGGAATTATATGTTTTGATACTACTTATGACATATTCTAATTATGAGTAGTTCAATCGGTAGTCATTAGTTGTAACATGAACTGTATGGAGGTAGTTGAGTGATTAAGATAAGATTTATCACCCTGAAGTAATTAGGAAGAATGTTTCATTTTTTCGATTAGTATTGATTTGAAAAATTCTTGTCCAAGGTAGAATGACATTTTGTAAATAGTTTACAAATGTCATTAATTGAACAAAAACTAATGGTAGAGAACGAAAATGATTGGACTCAAAATAGAGCAGATATTAATTTCATGTTCTATGTCTAATTGAAACATTATATGATGAAATGATTGAATTATATGAAAAAAATCATACATAGAAAAGTTAATTAAAACCACTTTGACATTCTTAAATATTTGAGTTGTCATGATGTGTTGCTAGATATCAATCTTGATCTATATATATATAATTTTTAATTAGAGAATTAAAGATAAATTAAAGAGTTTAATTTATCTAATCCCTAATATGATTTAGGATTATAATTTGTATCCATTGCCAACATACTTAAGAATCTAATGGGTCACACATAAAAAACGGGTTGAAGAGAGAAAAAACATTTTAATCAAGTTGGACTTAATTGTAAAATTTGAGAAATTTATGATTAAGTATAAGCTATTTACTAAATAAGGATCAATATGAGATATTAAACCTTATTTGAGCATAATAGGTATTTAATTAAAATTATTTGTAATTCTAGTTCAAATTTAATTGAAATTATAATTTAATTTCAATTAAATTACTAAAATATCCAAAATTTATTATAAATAAGTTAAAGCGTTGACGAAGTTAGCAATCATTGCCTAACCTCTTTATAATAGTTGCAAAGTTCTCTAAATCTGTTTTGTGAATATTGTTAGAAGCTAGAAACTTGTGCTTTTACGATGATTCAGATGGACCGATTTTAGAAACGATTTGATAGATAAAACAAGAAAAATGATCAAACTTTTGAATAAGATACAAAATAAGATTTATGTTTTATTATGATTTATGTGTTAATTAGCTTAATTTTTTTTAGTAATTTTGGCTTTTGAGAAATCAAATGAAAATGTTTTGTAATTATTGTGTTGCATACAATGTCAAATCCTAACTTGATTTCTCAACCATTTGTTTTTAGTCTGTGATTCTCTAAGCTTGACAGCGTTGTTCCGTTCCTTTTAGGAGACTTTGCTATAGATAATGGTCTCCTAAGGATGCGACTACTCCTTCTCTTCTTGTTGTTGGAAAAACACATCCATGAGTTCTTTGAATTGTTCTTACAATCCATGTTAGAACTTTGAATTGCTATTAGCCACAAAATGTTGGTGATATTCCTATGATAGGTTCTTCAACACTTTCAATCTCAACTTTGATGTTTGAACGAATGTCTATTGTCTGACTCCCAAGACCCGAGTCTCATATACAAATGTCTTTGAAGAAGTTGAAAGGAAAATAAAATGGAGCTTAGATTATATAAAAATTTTCTCCTTATCTCTCATCCCTTAAATACTTATTGAGTTGGAAAATATAGTTTTACAAATGCTAGTCGTCGAAGACCTTGTCAACGTAAGAACAAAAACAATGGACAAAGAGGAACACATCCAAAGCCGTAATTGGTGATATTGAACCCTGTCTCCCATTTTCTTCAAACGTATGTATGTAAGCTGGCAGATGCATAGACCTCATCAGACAGCATACGCTAAAGTCCAACCCGTATCCTTTACACTCACTACCACCAAATTTTTGGGTATTGTATGTTATAAATAATTCATATTCCACGTGCTGCTCTTCTGTTCCTCTCGCCGGAATTTCCTCCGCTTCCTCTCATTGGCTTCCCACCCAAAGTCCAAACGCTTCACCCATCAACTAACAATTATTTGGGAGCATTTGGCTGCCGACGCTTTCTTCCAACTCCTTCGACGCAAATTTCATTTCTCAGATTCCCAGGGTTACTTTATGTGATCCGAACTGCAGTTGGGGCTGATTCCACTGAAAAGTAGAGGAATTTGATATTGGGCTACTTGTTAATCGTTCAAAGTTTTGATCTACTTGTGAGGGGGTGTGATTGGTGTGCACGAATGGGGGCGGTTACGTCTTCGATGGCCGCAAAGTTAGCATTTTTTCCTCCGAACCCGCCGTCGTATGAGGTGGCGGTGGACCAGGTTACTGGGAAGCTTAGGATGTCGGTGTCCGGGATTGCGATGGGGCTGAGGGACAACGTCGACGTTTTGAAACTGGACACGAAGAGAGGGAATCAGGTGGTAGCGGTGTACTTCAAGAACCCAACAGCCTCGCTGACTCTGCTTTACTCTCATGGCAACGCAGCTGATCTGGGTCAGATGTGTGATCTGTTCTGCGAACTCAGTTTGCATCTCAGAGTTAATTTGATGGGGTTGGTTTGTTAACGTTTTTGTTGTTATCTTTAATTGCTTCTTGTGCAAATTCAGTTTTTGTTTTAACTTTGAAATAATTGATGATTGATGTATTCAGGTATGACTACAGTGGTTATGGGCAGTCAAGTGGGAAGGTATCACCTTTGATTGATTCTTCTTTATTTACTTGGTTCATGGTAAATTTAGCTGGAGAGATCTAGGATGGTCGTTCTTGGGATTTCGTAGTAGATGTAAATGATTTTGAAGTTTTTCATCTTTTTTTGTTTCTACTATTTTGAATCTTGAAATTATATGCAAATTTTTAGCTGAAAAGCTTGAAGCCGTGCTGTATGCAGCAAATGCTTGCAGGTAGATGAGGTTTGAGAAATTTGTAGTATTGTGATTTCTCTCTACGGAATATGGAGGTTGGTTCATTAACTTTGATAGGCTTTGTTAACTGTTTGAAAAAAATAAATTTCTTTAGTTTCTGTCGTGCTAAACTCTCCCTTTCTATGACAATACGAATCTCTTGGTGAGGAAAACAGCTGCTAGTCCTCCTGATTTTTCTTGTGAGTTATGTCAGAATCATGTTTGAAACAAGATGCAGCGTCATATTCACTAGACAAATGGATTGCTGAATTTAAATTGTCTTTTTGGACAGCCAACTGAGCAGAATACTTATGCTGATATAGAAGCTGCTTATAGGTGCCTTGAAGAGAAATATGGGGTGAAGGAAGAAAATATAATATTGTATGGGCAATCAGTTGGGAGTGGACCAACTATAGATTTAGCGGCTCAATTACAGAGATTAAGGGCTGTAGTTCTTCACAGCCCAATTGCATCTGGCCTGCGTGTCATGTATCCTGTGAAAAGAACGTATTGGTTTGACATCTATAAGGTGATTACAGATGAATAATAAACTGTATTGTTTCATACTGCTTTTTCATGATTTTTTGGTCATCATTCTTCAATGATATTCTGACTTGGCGTGGGTATATGGCACAGAATGTTGATAAGATACCGTCTGTCAGTTGTCCAGTACTGGTTATTCATGTAAGTATTTTGGTAGTTTGAGAATAACGGTCAAATTCTATATGTATATTTACACGTAATGACATTTTAGCATGTTGCTTCCTGTCTTTCCCATGTGGTTGGTAAAAATCTAATCCTTCTTACAAAACGAATCAAGTGATCTAAAATAGTGCCAACTATGGTTAGAGCCTGTGAGTTTGTGTGTGTTTGTGATCAGCACCAGATGCATGATTTGGTTGAATAATAATTTCCACATCTACAATTGTTCTACAATTATCTTCTGGTTTGAGTCAACTTCCCCCTTTATCTTGGTTCAAAACTTATCATTTGGGAAATGTGTGCTGCTTCATCTAAATTTAATCTGCAGTTGGAGGACCAAAGATGGTTATTGATCTTATCCCTGCCATTGTATTGGCGGATCAGTGGGCAGTCTGAACCTCTCTATTCAGGCTGGAATGAATAGTGTTGCTGACATAGATGGCATTAAGGTTTTATCGGTGTTTTTTGCACAAAGTATCCCCAATTGTTTATGAACTCTTGCTTTTTCAGTATAAGTGGGAGAACTTGTGCATTAGAATGGATGAAAGAAAGATGGGAATTAAACAGGCAGGAAACTGAGTTCTTATGTACAAATCTTCATATTGTGCTAGATTTCTTTCCGTTGTCTATTTGTTATCTTTCTTCTTGCCAATCCTTTTCATTCCAATTTGATAAGAGTGCTGAATAGACTATTTCACATTCCCTGCTACTTGTAAACATTATGTAGAGTCTGGGTAATTGCTAGGTTCAATGATCCTAAACATATTGCCAGCTGTTTAGCCTAATATCAACCACATTTATGCATCAATATCAGAAGGAAAAATAAATTAAAAAAAAGAGAGAAGAGATCATTATGCATCAACCTCAGGCCTTACCCTAATATCATATTCAGTGATGCTATAATTGGTATTTAACTCTTTCTTAGTACAGGAGACAGTTAAAGGACAATACATGACCCTATCACACCTGCTATTGAGGTTTTAATTGTTTTAAGTGGTGTCATATGCATGAAAAGTATGTATAAATTTATGATTCAAGGAATTCAGCGACCATTATGATTAGTGGTCCAACCTGATTTGAGTATGAAATACTCATTTACTAATAGAGCATGTAACAATGACAGTCTTCGATTAGTGAACTTATGTGCTTGGTTGCCTTGATTTGCGTTTGCCTTGTTGCATACAGGGAAGCGCAGATGATGTTGTAGATTGGTCTCATGGCAAGCAGCTTTGGGATCTCTGCAAGGAGAAGTATGAACCACTATGGGTAAAGGGAGGGAACCACTGTAACCTGGAACTTTACCCACAATACATAAAACATCTCAAAAAGTTCATATCAGCCATTGAGAAATCATCCCGTCTGGAAAAAGTGTCGGGGGAAACTCCAGATCTATTTCAGAATCCACGTAAGAGCTCAGATTTTCGAGAGACTAGATTAGGCAAGGAACAGAGGGAGAAATTTAAGACAAGTACTAAGCAAAGGGAAATCCCTAGGCTAAGCACGGATCGCAGAGACAAATCAAGAACCAGTGTGGATAGGACAGAGAAACCAAGAAAAAATGATTCTCATTCAGAGAAAGAGTGCAGCAATTCAGAGCTGCCTGAGAAGGCAAGGAATAGCATCGATCGGTAACTTGACCCTTTCTCTCTCTTGAATTCAATTAACTCTCTTTGTTTCCTCCATATTTACCGTCTAGTGAAGGAACATGCTATTTTCGTCTAACTGTTGAGTTGATAGCAGCTTTGGTGGCATGATAAGGTCAGTAGGATTATGCAACATCGATTGTTTCAGGCCCACGGCAACAGCAATCTGAGGAAGTAGAAAGGTCCATTCAATTATTCCACTCCCATATTTGTTTAGTTGGTGGTTTTTTCTTGGTTACACTGTATTTTCCAAAGAGAAATAGGAAATTAATTTAACCAGAAAATTTCTAGACCTTTTCCACTCCTATGTACATAGCTTATGAATGCCAACATTTTAGTTTCCAGCAATTTACATTGCCCCCTGTACTATTGGATCATGCTTGCTTAGTTCAGTTGAACTTGTTACAATGCTAATCAGGTACTTTGTAATGTTTTCACACCCTCGAAGTTGGTGCAAAATAAATTGGTTAGCTCTTGTTCTATTAATATCTTCTTATTTTCTCTTTAGCCAAAAGCACTCATGTTTGGGTTTAATTGGCTGCAACTCAAACTGTGATCTTGAGCATGGTGTGGGTGTGTGTTTAGAGGTGTCATTCTAGGTATTGCTTCTATTTTGCATAAATATGACGATCACTAAGTTTTCAGATTATAAATGGTGCTACTCCTTTGAAAATACGCGCCCAGTAACTTAAAAATTATATATAGTAGCTGAAAAGTTGCCTTAACCCAATTACATTATGTCAATCACACATTTGATCTTTCTAATGGTAACTTTTCAGCCATATGAATTGCCTCTTTAAGTCTTCTAATCATAAGTTGCAACTTTTCAATGGAACTTTTTATTTATACAGGTATAGGCAATTTGATCTTTTGATGATTTATTCAAAGATTTAAAAAAATCTATAATCATTTATATTAACTAGCAATATATATATTGAAAAAAAAACTAATAAAATGAGTGTTAGTGTGTATTTAGATGATGTTTCATCTAACCGCAATTTGTGCACCGGTCCAGAAATACAAACACTTAGATGAAGACTGGTTTGCTGAAGTTGCTTACATCCAATTTTTTCTGATTCACTTGGATTTTCTTTTTCAAACCGGAACAAGTTTAATATGGCCGTCGAGTCTTGGAAGCAGCAACGAATACTAATGACAAGTCCAGGCCTAGAATGCTCCATATAAGCTGAGGAGATGATTCTATAATTATAGCTCCCTATATCAAGACAAGTATGCGTCATCTCATCACCAACATATCTTAATCACTGTACATAATTTTACTCATCTCATTGGCGATCAATGATCTGTGAAAACGGCTACTGGACAGAAGCTTTCATTCAATACCCATATCTATCATTCAGAGAGGTTCGCCCATCACCTGATTGCCCTGCATGCAACATTTAAGTCGTGTCAAAATGCGTTTGAGTCTATAGTGTGGCTTTTTCACTAAGCTATCAGTTTCAACAACCATTTTTGGTTTCTAGATTTGACAACTTTTACCTTCAGGAGGCACCCATGAATCGTATTCTGGACTGCTGTTTATAAATGAAGGTCTCTCAGGGCCAAGCACTCTTTTTGGCCTTTTGTTATCTTTACAAGGTTGACTTCCTTCGAACATCTTCTGGTCATCATATTTTTCTCCTCCTTCATCTGAATGTAATCCTTTCGTGTGTTTCAGCAATAATGCCACAGCATCTTCTGCAGAAAACTTAGTTTCCATGGAAGATTTGGACTGATCAGGATCTTCGTTATCACTAGCTCTAGGTCTCTCAGTTTCCTTCCGCTTCCTTATTATGAGACCAGCAGGAGCACTTTCAATTGTAGAATCCATCTTAACCTGGACATCACTAACTTCCTGCAGGATTTTCTGCCTGTCTTTGTAATCCACAAACTGATCAGATTCATCTAAATTTGAAACTTCTTGTCGTGCTGTTTCTTTCACTTCCCTGTCCTCCACAGCACCTAGCCATTGTGGCTTTACAACAGTATACACAGATTTACAAACAGGAGTATCATTGATCGTCTTGTCAGCTTCTGAATTATCCTTTGGTTCAACTGTGTCAGTCCCAGCATCTGCAGTCCCATTTTTCTGCATGGTGAGACTCGATTGGTTACTCGACACATTATTTTTGGGAGATTCTGTAGCAATTCTCTTTTTGCTGGCTGCGGGAGGTGCTCCAACTTTATCATGTTTAAGTTCTAGTACATTCAATTCCCTTTTTCTTGCAGCTTCTCCTGATGGATCTGCAAACTTCAGGAGGAATAATATCCTGTCCAATTCAGCTTGAAGAGCAGATAACTCCTTGTCAAGCTGTATGGTTTTATCTTGCACTGACAAGAAATATTGAATATCAGTATCGGAAACAAGATGGCAGGAGCAAAAAGTAATAATAAAAACAATAAAAGAAAACAAGTAAATAGAGATTCAGGTCGTATCTTTGGATCCTTCAATGTCTTACCTAGCTGAGATGACAATCCAGACATATAAGCATCAAGTGCATCTCCAGCTTCAGCTTCAGGTCCAGTTTCTGTTGGCATTTTCCTCTTCTCAATTGAGAGCAATTCCCTTTTGTCTTCCATTTCTTTCAAGATGGTATCTCTCTTATCAAGAAGAGTATCAGCGGTTTCAACTGACTGATGCTCACCTCCTTTTTTGATTGTAGGCTTTTTTGTCCGGTCATAAAACTCGTCATCATCACTGAATAAAAGGTAAAGGTAAGCTATGAATCTTCACTTCATCATAACCATCACAGAATCCTCCAAAGGTAAAGTACCTCAAAAAGTCATCATCATCATCTTCAGCTGTTCCTTTCACATTACCACGAGATCTTCTATTCCCTGCACGTGCACCAATACTTTCCCGTATACTTTCATTAAGTGTCTCTTCCAAATTTTCTAATTCCTCCATAAGCTGATCAAAACAGGCAAATACAGAACTTAAAATTTGAACTGGAAAGCACTGCAAAAGATGAAAAACAGAAGAAAAGACGATAAAGATAGCAAGGAGGTCAGCTTGGATTTCTGTATGCATGGTTACCTGTGTTATTCTTTGCTCATTGCGAGCAATCTGAGTTTGTTGGCCTTGCGTCAATCCACCCTGAGAAATCTCTTTAGCTCGGATGGCATCTATCTCTTTCCTCATATGGGCAATCTAAAGCGAAAAGCTTTTAAGTAAGAAAAAGATTTGAGCATTTAGAAGGACCACTGGTCACTTACAATACAGAAATTAAAATAAAAAGCTAGGAATCACCAGAAAATTTTATTTGACACCATCAAAATAATAGACACTCCTAATATTTAAGGAAAGATAAAGTATGAAAAACACCTGCCTTTTCAGTTCGCTTTAGTACTTTATCACGTGTTTTCTCCTGCTTTTCTGTAAGCTGCCCTTTGTAAGTTTGCCAAGTCACCTCATCAGCTTCATCCTAAACACATGCAACAAACAATCGTTGGATTCATTGCATAAAAAACAGTCTGTTTTTTTTCCCGAAAAAACCCAAGAAACAGAGTTGACTTATTAAATTTCCTTACATTAAGTGTGATATTGATATGCAACAACAGTTCAGTGCAGTCCATGGAATCTTTTGCATTAGACATCGTGTGAAAATTGTTCTTAAAGAGTGTACCATGCATGTAATCCAGAAACGCCACATTTTTTATAAAGCACCAATAATGGCTGTTTAATGTCAACAGAATAAGCAATAGCAACAAGCATATGTCAGAACTTCTGTAAAATCACATAAAAATTGTCATAAGATCAACCTCATCTTCTTCAATGGCATCTTCTCCCATACCCCATGAGACACCATTAGCAAGAGATGTGTCCATTCTCGCCCTCTGAAGTGAAGCTTCACGATCAATCATCCGTTGCTGGATCTTAGCATCTCTAACAATTTTTGCATCAATTTCCTACAACAAAAATCAACATGATATGACATCTTCACACATTGGTCAAGTAAGATCCAATAACTTGCATTGGTCTAGAATACATAAATGCATGAGAGAAAAAGTATACCATCAGTATTTTTTTAATTTGACTTTCCAAACTAATGCTAAACTTCTACCTCAAATGACTTTGCACAACCAAGTTAATTGAGAATTTTTAAGAAACCATAGGACTATTGGCATCTTGAGAAGGAGAAGAGATAAAGCTCCAATCCACTGGAGTAAAATAGTAAATTTCAAAGTAGGTCTATAGGTATAAAGAATACACAATCAAATATCCCAAACGAAACCAATCCAGCACTATGTTATCCAGATGCATGTCTAATGAAAGCAGTCATACCGGTGGCATTAAGTCAGCCGGTCCCTGAAAGATGTATAATCGAGATGAACTGTGAGAAAGGAAAAGGTTATTATCAGAAAGAAATAGACATCTAACAATGATCATAGAGGAGAAGAAGGCATAAAACCAAAACAGAGAAGATATAGTAATAATGAATATAAGCAGACCCATTCAGAATGATAATAAGATGAAGCACCCATTTGATAGAAGGACAATCACATAAGGATACAAATGAACAAATCACAGAACCGGATCTTTCTATAAGAGTTCAGCGTTACAAATATGAAGTGAGGATGTTGAGTAATAGATGAAAGTCCCTATTTTTCAAAATATTGACTAGCATCTATTAACACAAACATTTTTAGATATAACCTAAAAGATTTCTACTGCAGCAATAATAAACCCTATTCACATGCCAATTAACCCATCAAAGATTGCTCCATGATTGGCCCCAGAAAAAAGATTGTTCATGAGAGTGTAACATGAATTACCTCCATTCATCTCTATACTAACCTGTCTATGATCATAGATGATCTCCACAAAGCTGGTCAAGCTTAAGAAAAGACCAGCAAGAAAAAAGTAATTACAGAATTGCATGGTTAGGGAAGCAAATAGAAGTTGGTAGAATGTCAAACTATAAAGAGGGTGGTATAGGTACTAACTGGCCAAACCGAATAACATCACCAACATGAAGCTCCACATATGCCCTTTTATCCACCTGATAAAACAACAATCAGAAAAGTATTAACACGTTGCAAGAAGGTGATCAAAAATACTAAACAAAAGACAACTGAAAAATATCTGCTCCGGACTTTTTTTTTAAATAGTGAACTTCATGAATTTTCTTTTGAGAAAACACAAAGTGTGGTTCATCAGCAATATACTCGTTTAATAATGGAAGCAGTACGAGATAATTCCAGATCGTTACACAAGTTACTAACACAAACAAGAGTAAGGTGTCCTGATTTGCTGATACTGGGTTTAATAATGGAAGTAGTACGAGATAATTCCAGATCGTTACACAAGTCACTAACCCAAACTAGAGTAAGTTATCCTGATTTGCTGATTAAGTTACTGGGATATCTTGGCCAGCAATTGGCCAGAGTTGTTAGCAAACTACTCGTTCTCCAGATTATCAAATTACAATCTTACTTCAAGATTTGAAAATGATTAAATATAGCATTCATTGATGAGATGAGGTCATACAAGACATTCAAAATTCCTTTGCGATTAAATGTTGAGAATATTATACCTGATGCTTGTTGATGAAGGTACCGTGGGTGCTGCCCAGGTCATAAATGTATGCTTGTCCACTTCGTTTGAACTGAAGAACTGGGTAAAAAAGAAACAATTGGGCTCACAAAAACAGCATATTTTCAGTTCAGAAAAGGATTCCAATTCTAGTGCAAGCAATTTTGGATGGATACAAGAAAAACTTTAAAGAGTTTGCAGCAGGAAGACCTAGTTAATCATGAAATTAAAAGTAAAGGATACCAGCATGGAAGCGAGAGATTGTAGGGTGGTCAAGAACAAAGTCGCAGAGATCAATGCGTCCAAACATGTAAGCCCCCTTCTCAAAACTGAAAAATTGATTCAATGGAATTGAATAGAATCAATGAGAAAGCATAAACAAGAAGGGATGGTATTGAAAAGAGAAATGTTTTGCTTACTCGTTGAACTGATCGATAATGGAACCGTCTTTGAGAACCTCAAGAAAGAATTGGTGGCAAGGAGGTCCACTCCACTCAGGAATTGTGTAGGGAACCGAATAGGGCCGCTGCTCTTTTTCTGGTTCTGATTTGTCAGGTGGCGGTGCAGTGTTGTTACTATTAGGGTTTTTAGGAGGTGGAGGGCCCATGGTGGCGGGTTCGTTAGGGCTTCCAGTAGGCGTAGGTTCCATTAAGGCTTTTGGAGAGGCTCCTGCTATCAGAGAGAAGAAGAAGAAGAAGGCAGCGTTGAGGCGGTGCAGATTCCGATATCACGTGCTTTTTACAGACTTCGGCTCCGATACCACCATTTTTTCTCCGTCCAAGCCCAAATCCATCTTTGATAGAGTTATATTATTTTATAGTTGCATTTGTTATTTTTAATTTCTCTATATTATTTGTATGATATATATTAAGCATCAAATTCATCTTTGATATTTATTTTAAATGATTATTTTCATTTTTTCAAAGAAGAAAAATCTTTTAATGTAAATAACTTAAAGATAATGAAGTAAATAGCTACTTTAATTTCACACTAAAAATTTTTCCCTTTCTTTTTTAGTTAATTTGAAGATTAGTTAAATATTTTCTTACCAATTATCAGCCTAATTTAGCTACAAATCATAAAATTAGTTTTAGAAATAACTTTTATATCAAAATTTAAATATTACTATCGTTTTTAATTAAAATAAAGTGATATAATTGTTTTTACAAAATATTTTTATAATTATAATTTTACTATAAAAACATATATAATTTAAAATTAGTTGATAGAATTTCTAGTAATGATTATACAATAAATTTATTGAACATGTAAATATTTTATTTAACTATAATATGATTATGAAATATTAAAATAGAATATATTTTATTAATTGTCAACTTTTGATCAAATTATAATTAAAATCTTTTTTAAAAACAACATTAATAGAAAAGGATTTCATGTAATTATTCAAGTTTTAATATTTCTAAAGATTTTTCATTTGTATTCCAAATTTTCAAATTAAGAACATTAGAAGGAACTATCTCTTCACTAACAACTTATAGTTTTTAAAAGAATTATAATTAAATTGTTAGTCTCTATATTTAAATATAAGTCAATAATATTGCTAAAAATAAACATTAAATTTTGTTTATTATAAAGATAATTTAAAAAAGAACAGGTCGTGAAGGGAGGAAAAGACATTAAGGGGGCGTTTGGTTTGAGCACGAGGTTGGGAATGAATATGGGTATAATAGTAGAAAGGGATGAGAATGGGTATGAAAAATAAAAAATGACGTTTGGTTTGTAACTTAGGTTTCTGTAATAATACCAATAATGTTGTTTGGTTTGTTGCATTAATGGGAATGAAAGATGATATAATACAATTTTTTCATACCATATTTAAAATGGAATATAAAGCATAAAACATCAAAATAAACTTTAAAACATAAAGCAAGATTTCTCATAGTACCTGAAACATAAAGCATCAAAACAACATCAAAATAAACTTAAAATTATGTGCAAATGCATCAACAACATTTGATGCCAAGTAACAAAAACTAGATTGAATACATTAACCAATGTTGCCATAATTCGAACATTTCGAATTAATTTGCGTCGTCTACTTATGATAGGGGTATGTGCCATAATGTTCTACATTGAAATTAAAGGTAGCTATTGCGTTAACGAATATGAGTGTTCACAGAATAAGCAATAATATTATAAATATGGATTTATTGTAAAAAAATTAAAAAGAA
>JANIJH010000008.1:19826873-19847242 GCA_024520975.1 Erythroxylum areolatum
GAGTATCGTGGAAAGCAATTTCAAAGAATAGGGTTTATATACAAAGTAATTTAAATGGCTAAGGGGTTGTTTGGCAATTTTAATTGCCATAAGACCAATCTGAACAACCTCAATCCAATTTCTTATTCTAATTTCTCCCGAATTCCAATGGCTCTAAACCCTAATTCTTCAAATCAAATTTCTAATCTTTCTGTGCCATCAGATAATCAATTTCGGAACGGGAAATCCAATTAATCAGTCATTAGGTAAATTTTTCGGTACGGACCTATTACTCCGAAATTTCAAAAAATTTTCTAAAAATTCTCAAAATTAAGAAACTCATGATCATGCACTCCAATTTCATATTTCTATCTCCTAAATCTTATTTCTCACTCCAATTGAAGTTCTCACAACTCAATTGACCTAATTATCTCCAAATTTTCAATTTACACAATCGTATCGGGAATATGTCATACATGTATGTACGTTCATATGCTAGTGCAATAATTGCTAAATTATCCAAATTATACATAACTAAATAATGCATGAGCATGCCAAATATGAATGCACTCTCACAGTACCCATCCCATCGGTGACGGGATGTTACACAGACATGGGAGGCGCAGAGAGATAAAGGAGAAGAAGATAAGCAAAAGAGAGAAACAGGGAAAGAAAACATAGTGAGTCGGGACGAAAAGTAAAACAACAGAGAGGTGGCAGCTTGGGATAGGCCAAAAGCGAGAGCTGGAGTTGAATTCCATCTAACTAGATCAAACATTCATTTGGGGAAGAAGCTGAAGTTGAAGGAGAGAGCCAAAGCTGGAAGCTTGAGAGGGACTGGAGATCTCCACAACTCTTCACTCTATGATTTGTTTGCCTATTCTATTTCTCATTTATTGCTTTAGTTCTTTCATTTTACTATATGTTATTAACTGATTTATACTCTTATTAGTTTTGTCGATTGTTATTTGTTTCTTTTGATAATCCATTCAGTATTCACTATTTTATTATTGCTTTAATACTTTTGTTGACAGTTGTTAGAGAAGTGCTCTAAAGGCAATCACCTTTAATACTTATTGTACAAATTATTTTACGACTAATAAAGACATTTTTCATTATTTCGATGTTAATATATTTATGGAATTGATTTTAATCTTAAATTGATTTAATGAAGTCCTCGATACAAAACATAGCATGGAGGAAATCATAATGAGATCATGATAATGAGATTCCTGTCATGTGTAATTATGTCAGTATCTAAACTTTCCTATTCATAGGATTAAGGAGATTAGATGTCATTAATCCGAATAGACTAGCACATGTTATCCTCTTTGATTGGATCAAGCAGTATATCTCATAAGTTGTAAACATTAGTTGTTTAGCATTAACATGTGGATGCTTACTAAGGGTAGTAAGTACATTGGATTGACCTACTATGAGACAATCATATAGATATTCTATTCCAGTGTCAATGATAGTCTTATCATAGTAATGGTGCAGGTATCCTTTGACTTGAAGTGCTTAAGGATATCTCAGATACTGATCTTGTGCTTTGACTCCATTCATCGATGCTTTTTAGGAGTTACTCATAGGGTGGTGATTGGGTACAGTTTGAGGTATTAAGAGGTAACTGAGTAGCCAATAAAGGATTCACCACTCCTGATAGAAGGAGATGATACCCATGGCCTCTTGTCGAGTTCATTACTTGGGACTCTCTGGCCATAGCAAATATGTGTCATGAAGAGAGTTTTTAATGATACATAGAGTAATGAGATCCTCATGATAATATCTAATATCACTTGGACTAATTGTGACGTAGTCAGTCTAGTGAGAGTTGTTATTTTGACCATATTCTATAGATGGTGCAAGGACGAATTGAATGGAAACATTGCATTTGGAAGGGTTCGTAGTCAAAACATTGACTTTTCGACCAATTGGAGGTTATTACATGTTGCTAGATACTATTTTTGAATTACTTGAATTAAGTATTAATTCAAGTTGCCAACATAACCGAGAACCTAATGGGTCACACACATGGAAGAACCGAAGGAAGAGTAAAATAGTCTTAAATGGTGATTTAATATATGAGAGATATTTCTGGATAGTATCGCGATGTGATCGTGTTAGAAAACGTTATAAGGAATAAATTAGAAACAAGTATTGTTGGCTGTCAATTTGGTCATTAACTTCTTAAAACTTCCATAATGCATGCTATTCATGTTCATTAATTTCCCATAACTTCCATTAATGCATGCCATTCATGACCATTAACTTCCCATAACTCTCCATTAGTGATGGGGGTTATGAGAGGCCAAAGAGGGTAGAAAATAATCATCATTTTCGTTCATCTTGTGTAAGACAGAAGTGAAAGATTATTTCTTACGCACACACCCTTTTCTCTCTAACTCTCACAAGAGTTCTTATCTTTGCGAGCACAAAGAAAGGATTCTAGTAATCTCCTAGTGAGGTTTCATCCTTCTATCTTCATGTGGACTTTCATTAGAGACGGTCTATGATGATCATTGTGGTTTACGATAACCCATCACGTTGAAGATTAAAGAACGAATCGTCAGAAAAGTATGTAAACATCTTACATTTCATGTTTTTATTTTCTATATCTATATGCATGGGTAGATCTAATTTTTGAGGTTTTGTTTTATTTTCCGCTGCATATATTTGATATATATTATGTATGAGATGCATGATCGGAACCTTACGTTCAATTAAAGAGTTTAATGATGAAGAATGTGGTGATATCCGTGATAGGCTGATCTCTTTTCTTGAGAATTAATGTAGTTATCTAGTTGAATATGCATAATTGAGTTACAGATATGTTGTCTTTTTTATTGCTATGATTTCTGAGCTGAATGGATGTAATAAAATTGCCAAACTTTGCATCATTTTAGTGTTAAATGAAGATTCGAGAGATGAAGTTTAATACGGAATGAGAAACCATGGACACTTAGGTTAAGAACTAGAAATATATTAACTTAAATAGTAATTGGTAGTCGGGTTTTCATTATTAATTCGGATAATAACTTGTTGAATACGAAAGTTAGACTAGTTCATTATTCGAATCGATTTAGAACCTAACTATTAATTTTAGTAAGACAACAATCCAATCATTTGTTCTTAATCACACATAGGAGATTAAATTAGTAAAATTCAATTAATCTATTTGTCTTTGCTCCCAATTGATTCCCTATACTTTTCAATTTAATTTCATAATTTTCCCTAAAAGCTTTCACTCAACAATCGGGATAGAATGTTTAGGATGCATTGTTTTTTTATTTTTTAATTCAAACTTAATTTAAGTTGACCAATTTTACCTCCGTGACAGACGACCCTAGGTTATCAGCTACAACTATCTCATATACTTGCGAGTTGAATAGCATAGGTCTTTTTAGAACCTTTTAGGCATAGCAATAGTCATACAACAATCGCTTACATAAAAGACCATAAATTTCATTATAAAACCAAACATATAGATACCAATTGTAATTATGTGAAAGATATAGGTATAGGAAGATAAGTAAAAATGAAATATATATCTACATCAGATATGGTAGCAGACCCAATGACAAAACCATTCTCAAGATGCATATAATAGGCATATGAAGTTAACAGGATTATTTGATATTAAAACGTAAACGATTAACATTTCTCCATGTATGTTCAATCAACGTATTTTCATGTTTAAATACAAATACGAGTTGACATTGTTTATTAAGTAATTAACATTGCGTAGTACTTGATTTTAAAATATGTTTATGCTGTGTGACATTTTTTCATATAAATCAAAAAGTATGTTAGATAAATAAAAGATTGATATTCTCACGTAGGCAATTAATCCAGTATTTTTTATAACCAGAGATAAGACAAGTTTTAAGTTTATTATCAAGGTGATAATTAAGCTAAAGTAAGGAACTTAAACACTGAATGTCAACTTAGATAATAATTCAAAAGAAATTAGTTTGAAGTGAATCACTATATCTTTCTTAAGTTTCGAGATGAGAGATTAGAAAGATGAATTTAAGAATAGATAAGTGAATTCAAATTAAACATTAATTATGTTTGAAACAACATTTGTACGGTAGACATACACTCCAAATTTATAAGAGTTAATACCGTAACACATGACTCTTACCTTGTATGCAAAAATGATCATAAAAGGGATTCATATAAGTCTATGAGACCCTAGAGGTTAAGTGAACTACATAACATATTCTTATCACTTTTGTCTAATTCTTAAGAATTAAGTTTAAGCTTTGCTACTTTAGAATGTTATTTGAAGATTATGTTTCATACGATTTTATGAGACAATTATGATAAAGTTAATTAAATTAAATTCAAGAGAAATTAGAGCAAAGGAAAGTCTTTTTGATTAGTAATGTGCATAAGAATTTTTTTGAATTTCTTGTTCATATATATATATATATATATTTGTTTTTTTAATTGGAACTCTTGATAATAGATATTTACCATCACAATTTTAATCATTATGTTTTTCTTTGTTTATATAATTTTGTTCTCCTAATTTATTCTCTAATAAAAGCATGGAAAGTCTTAACTTGAAACGAATAAATAAGACAAGTTTTTATAATCTTCAAATTAAAATTTCTTAATTTTCCTTTTCTTAAAAACTTTATTATTTCTTAAAAATAAGTGGTTGTATTAGATTAATTATTTTACCGATGTATCATCAAAGAATTTGGTATCGACAACGAAATAACAAAATGTGACACCACTTCTTCGATTGAATTGAAAGGATGTTAAAAAATTATTAACATGAGGTAATAAAAAAATGGTAAAGTTGGAAATTAGTTACATGTTTATTCAAGATAAATTACGTTTTGAATAAGACTTATTTCCCCCAAAGGGTCCAAAATCCTTAGAGAGTTAATGTATGTGTTAACTCTCTAAGCATCTTTTAATTTTAATTTTAATATGTGTTACTGTTGAATGCATTATTCATATGTAGTTTTGATCTTAAATGACAGTTGAACCTTTCCACCTTTATCCAGTGGCCTTCTGTAAGTTCTGGTCAATAGCCGACAACATTAATCTCTCCAAAGATCATGGAGAAACCTTATTTTATTTCAGTAAAAACTCAAACAGGAAGTTGGAAACAGACAATGTTGGATCCTAAGCCAATTGTCAAGTCTTTTTCTTTTTTATTTTATTTCTGAAACAGAAGAAGAATGGTTCTCTATTCACCAACAGAACCGAGCCAGCGGCGTCTTCACTGCTTATATTTTCACTCTCTGTTACGCTACACACACACAAGCCAAAACCCATCATCATGGCTCCAAGCTCAAGCTTTCATTTTTCAAACCATTAATTCCCCGTTTTTTCCAGGTTTTTTATGTTTACTTTTTGAGTTCTTTTTGGTGTTTTTGTTGCTCGATCAACTTTCTTTCTTTCCTCCAACTCTGATTCACAATGTTGCCATTTCGCATTTTCTAATAGATCAATGGACTTGTATGCGTTTGTTACTGTTTCAAGGAAGTGTGTTTTTCCAAATTCTGAATCTTGTTGTGGTTTGTTAGGAAGATGAAGACAGGAAGCGCTGCCAAGCTGATCGTTGATGCGCTTCTCCAACGGTTTCTCCCGCTTGCTCGGCGGAGGATAGAAACTGCTCAAGCTCAGGTCCTTCTTTTCTTTCTCTTCCTATGGAAGTTAAAACCATTTTTCTTAAAATTTTACTAGTTTTAGCATATGCTTCGGTTTACAATTCAAGTTGGTGTTTCCAACAAGGCTGACTTTTTTACTTTCTTCCAAAATTATTGTCGCTGTTGGGCGGGAACTTTCAGGATGGACAATACCTTAGACCATCGGACCCAGCTTATGAGCAGGTGCTGGATTCCTTAGCTATGGTTGCGCGACATACTCCCGGCTCTCTATTAGAAGCTCTTCTAAAATGGAGGGAAAGGTATTTCAGCAGCTGCATATTTTTTCAGAAGTCATAAGATATCGTAAACCTCTTTCCTGAATGTATCCGTGCAAGGTTATTGAAGAGCATTTTTCTCAGAAACATGATTATTTAATTATAGTGGTTAAGCTAATGCTGTTGTTTCTTCCAAGATTTGCGGGTAGTTGGCGCCTTGGGTGCAACGTGGTCCATCTTTATATACTTGAACTCTGGTTGCACTGCATTAAAAAATCACTATTTTTCTACTCCCCTTGCACTTTTTGGAAGAGAAAGTCAGAATTTGGCAATTTGCTACAGCATATCCATGCCACGACTATGATGTCATCAAGTAGCAGCCTTTTGATAGTTTGGTTGTACCCTGACATCTTTTTCATATCCCTCCACTGAATATTTATTGCAGTGAATCTCCAAAGGGTGTGAATGATGCATCTACGTTCCAAAGAAAGGTAACTAATAGATCATGAATACTCTATTTGAGTGTATCAGACATCCACAAGATTGGTTATTTTGAATATTTGTCAGCCATTTGTTCCTTTTTGGGGCTACTAACACTTAGCAGTTCTAGTCAATCAAACTCTAGATTGTCTAAAGAACCATACAAGTCTCAAGTTTTCCAAATACTGAACAATGAAAATTCTGAAGAAAATTATCTTGTTCGGCAATTAATTGGAAATATTTCAAAAATTTATTTTCAAACAGTTGCATCATGTATAGTAATCAGTTAGATCAGATTACATAGGCCATCTGCTGGTGTGTGGATGTGAGACAACTTATTAAGTGGGGTAGTAACAGTGCTACTTAGCAAAGTCTTTATTCAGAAGATTCCTACACAACAACAATTTTGTACAACTTACCCAACGCGTTCAAGACTAACTGCTTGAGTCAAAAAGTTCGCTTAAACTGCTTCACCAAAGTTAAAAATGGACCAACTTTAAGAAAAATATTTTAGCATATCAATACCAATTTGCATGTTGAGAAAGAAGATTAAGGAATCACTACCTTGCCATGCAGAATTCTCTGCTTACTTTTGTTATTGGATGACTATACTGCTAAGACACGAAATATCTCATTCCCATGAAACATGTAATATGCATACCTCTTTTTGTGCAAGAAAAACATGGTTTGTTTGATTCAGATTTTTCACAAACATGTGCTTGGAATCAGCTGGCAGTGGAGTGTATTTTTTGTTCAGCATGCATTCGTTTTGTGGAGTGCTGTCCACAGGAGGGGCTCACTGGTTTGTTTATAAATTTGTGAAGTAGCTTTTCTGTCTGAATTGATACTCTTATATATCAGAAAGATGATAAGCAAAACATGGATATACTCGTAAGATGGTTGTTTCCGTGCAGAGGAGCTATGGTCTGGGCTTGAAAATTTTGTTTTTGACTGGCTAATTAATGCTGACAGGTAATCATGCAATAGATGGCTGAGGAAGTTTAATGATGTTGCTGACTACTTATCTTCTTCTCCTGTACATACATATTGCAGGCGTTGAATAGCAAAACTTAAGTGATTTTAGTGTTTCTATTAGTTGTGTTGATAAGTTATGTTCACTTCCATCTTTTCATTGGCGTCTTTTGAATACGTTGTCATTTCAGGGTGGTAAGCCAGGTGGATTATCCCTCACTGGTTGATCTGCGTGGTTTGCTTTTGGACCTAGTTGCTCAACTCTTAGGTGCCTTATCCCGTATCAGGTAACCAATTCGACAGATTTTTGATTATTGACTATGGTAGTATTTTAAAACAAAACCAGACATCCACTTGCATTCTTTGCTTTTACTTATCCATACTTGAATCTTTCTAATAGATTTTGATGTTTGAAGCACACATTTAACCTTGCTGCCCCCATATGTCTGAAACCTTAACCAATTTGTACGGTGCACGTTTGCATTTCACAGATTTAGCTCTGTAACTGAGCGATTCTTCATGGAGTTAAACAGTCGTCGGATTGACACTAGCATTGCTCGTAGTGAAACACTGAATATCATTAATGGGATGCGTTACTTGAAGCTCGGGGTATGTGAATTAAATTTTCTCTCTGGATAAATGCATTGAAAAATGAGCTAAGCTTCAATTTGATACAGGTTAAGACGAAGGGGGGACTGAATGCATCAGCTTCCTTCATGGCAAAAGCTAACCCTCTTAACCGTGCTCCACACAAACGCAAAAGTGAGCTTCACCATGCACTTTGTAACATGCTTTCCAACATCCTAGCGCCACTTGCAGATGGTGGAAAAAGCCAGTGGCCTCCTTCAGGTGTAGATAATGCACTTTTTCTTTGGTATGAAGCTGTAGGGCGAATAAGAGGGCAACTAATGTATTGGATGGACAAACAAAGCAAGCATATAGCTGTAAGTGGATCCAGTGTCTTCTATTCCTTTGTCTGTGCTGCCAAGTGTATTTTTATATCTCATGTTATGCAGAAATTTGAATATGGATTACACAATCAACTCAAAATTGTTTGCATCAGCCTTCTTGGCCATGGATTGTTAACTTTTCGGTATCTTCTTCTCTATGATATGTAGCAGGATGAACTATATGCAAGATACTGAACTCTAGGTTTTGTGTCTTTTATTCCAATCTATGCATATTTACATGCCTGTGCACACAGTAGTTTACTCAAAGACTTAACATCAAATTAGATAAAGTTTTTCATTAGATTATTGGCAGTGGCACCGGCTAGACTCTGTGCTCCTAAAATTTCTTAAATGTTAAATGCTCTGACAGATCTTGTATTTTCTATATATTAGTGTTGTCTACTTTTTGTAGCCTGTTTGGATACCTCCTTTTTCTCTACTATCTGTCTACTTTTTCCTACTTCGGGTGTTGATATTTGACAGCTTTGCTTTCACCTCCTGTCCATATCTTTTTTTGCTTAGGTGTTTATATTTGATTTTCAATGACTTCTGCTATAATAACTTACGTAGCATCCTATCTCATCTCCACGGAACAAGAGTTTTTGCATTTTGAATTTTCCTGTAATCTTCAATCACATGAATGAATTTGATAGGTCGGATACCCTCTGGTCACTCTTCTTCTTTGTCTTGGTGATCCTCTGATATTCCATAGCACCTTAAGCCCTCACATGGAGCAACTCTACAAGCTTTTAAGAGTAAGTTCGAGTTATTTATGATTCACATTGAGGTCAAATGCAAAGAAGAGAAGTCTATACTTTTTTGGACTGACTTAGTGATATTATACTAGTGAGGGCTCGAAACCAGATACGGGATTTCATTCGAACTATTATGCAATTTCATTTGCTTTGTATGTATAGGAAAAAACTCATCGTTTCATGGCATTGGACTGTCTTCATCGAGTTTTAAGGTTTTACTTGAGTGTTCATGCAGCTAGCCAGCCCCAAAACCGTATATGGGACTATTTAGACAGTGTAACTTCTCAACTGTTAACGGTACTGCGGAAAGGAATGATTACACAAGATGGCCAACATGATAAACTTGTCGAGTTTTGTGTGACAATTGCTGACCATAACCTTGATTTTGCCATGAACCATATGATATTAGAATTGCTGAAGCAAGATAGTCCAAGTGATGCTAAGGTTATTGGTCTCCGTGGTTTACTTGCCATTGTTATGTCACCTTCAAGCGAGCATGTCGGCTTGGAAATTGTCAAATGTAATGAATTCATAGTCATTTATTCTGAGATTGGTTCATGCCTCCATTTTGATATCTAAACCATTCAAATTGGTTTGCTTTTTTCCGTATCAGGGCATGAAATTGGCCACTATGTACCCAAAGTAAAGGCTGCAATTGAGTCGATTTTGAGGTCTTGCCATAGGACTTATTATCAAGCTCTTTTGACTTCTTCAAAGACAACGATAGGTAAAATCTTTGTAGAATCAATAAAACCAAGAAGCATACTGAAATGAAACATGTATTTCATTTTAACTTTGACCTTATTACTTTTCATCTAGTGGGTACATGCACTTTGAAATTTAAGTGATTTTTCAGTTTAGTGTTCTTTATTTGTGTTCGGATTTAGACTTCTGAATGAATATGATGAAGTTGCTTTACTTGTTTAACAAAGTTCAACCTCTTTTGGATTTAGTTTTATTGTATTCTTATGACATCAGATGTCGGCAAAATTAGAACGGTTGCTTGGTTTATATAAAAACAAGCTTATCTCTAAATTGCATACAACACCTGAAAACTTGAGTACAACCTAGATGTGGTTGTTCAATTCATTCAAGCTACTTATCATGAATCACAACTGGGTTGCATTGATCTGTACCTGAATATAATCAGGCTATTCATTTAGCATTTTAAAGATAGAGAAACGCCAATTTTTCCTTTTGAACAAGCAGGGAGAGACTTTAGCAATTCTATGATTATGCACTTTGTTCCCAGTAGTAGTAGGTTGTTGGTGGTGGAATGAGAGTAATATTGTTGCAGGACTTTTCACTCCTTTTTTTCTCTTATCAACTTGCCGGAATATGGCTATTCGTCCTACATCAATTAGCTTTTGCTTATTTTCTATGTTCATGTTGGCCTGTTGTTAATCTTTGGTTTGTGATGTATTGATCTTTAAAAGGTAAATTTTGTGCTGCTTAGATTCTGTAACCAAGGAAAAGTCTCAAGGTTATCTGTTTCGGTCAGTGCTGAAGTGTATACCATACCTGATAGAAGAAGTTGGCCGAAGTGATAAGATTACCGAAATTATTCCTCAACATGGCATAAGTATTGATCCAGGCGTCCGTGAGGAAGCGGTGCAGGTTTTGAACCGAATAGTTAGGTATCTTCCTCACCGCCGATTTGCAGTTATAAGGGGGATGGCAAACTTTATCCTTAGGCTTCCTGACGAGTTCCCTCTTCTCATCCAAACGTCATTGGTTCGCTTGTTGGAACTCATGCTATTTTGGAGAGCTTGTTTGATTGATGATAGGCTAGAATCAAATGTTGAGGCAAAGGATGAGACACAACAGAGTGAAGGATTTAGGAAGTCTTCTTTCCCCCATTCAGAAGTTATTGAGTTTCGTGCATCGGAGATTGATGCAGTTGGTCTCATCTTCCTTAGCTCTGTGGATAGTCAGATTAGGCACACAGCATTGGAGCTGTTGCGCTGTGTTCGCACATTAAGGAATGATATACGAGATCTCACATTACATAAGCAACGCTACTGTAATTTGAGGATTGAAGCAGAACCGATATTTGTAATTGATGTCCTAGAAGAACACTGGGTGAGATAAACTCTTTAACACTATATTTTCAGTTTTTACTTCAACAAGACCTTCAATCTTGTGAATGTGTGAATAGATCTTACATTGTGTAGCACACTGAAATTTAGAGTGTATCCCAGGATGATATTGTTCAGAGGTGCTATTTGGAGTCCGGCCGTCCCTTTGATTTGAGACGAGAATCTGATGCAATTCTTCCTGATGTAACTCTTCAGTCCATAGTATTTGAGAGTCCTGATAAGAACAGATGGGCTAGGTGTCTTAGTGAACTAGTCAAACATGCTGCTGAGCTTTGCCCAAGCTCTGTTCAGGAAGCAAAGTAAGTAGATCTCCACTGTCATATTCATGTTACATTTGGTATTTCCTGGTTTTACGTTGTCCCTCGTGGCAAGTATTACCTCTGATGACTAACTAACCATATGCCACATCCTCATGAATTGGTAAACCCAAAAACCCTCTGCAGTTTGCAATTAAAATGTCCTGGACTCGCATGGTGCTGTAAGAAGTTAGCTCCTCATTTCAATTCTAGTACACTTACAGCTTTTAGTTCATAAGGTTTAGTTCCAATCTATATTGTATAAACAACAAGAAATTGGAGTTGAAAATGTGAATTATGTTCTGATTATATTGCATTCGTTCTATCACCACTGTTGTTGAATCCTTCACGACATCTAGCCATTTTTTTAAATAACTTCTGCAATAAAAGAGAATTTATGAACTTCAATTTGAGTCTGTGTTCATATTGGCAGGGTGGAGGTTGTGCAACGTCTGACTCATATAACTCCAGTGGAGTTAGGTGGGAAGGCTCATCAATCACAAGATGCAGAAAACAAGGTGGACCAGTGGCTCATGTATGCAATGTTTGCTTGTTCCTGTCCACCAGATGGTAGAGAATCAGGTGGCTTAGCAGCTGCTAAAGAGCTTTACCATCTTATTTTCCCCTCACTAAAATCTGGAACTGAGGCAAACATAGTAAGTTTACTTTGGAAAGCACAAACATTTATCCAAAGTCCACTTTGTTTTTTATTATTTGGCTAACTAACACCTCAAAGTGACAAATCAATTAGGGAAACGAGGAAATGTTATTACCAATATGCTGTTGCTCGTTGCTTTTTACTGTTATGGCGGCTGCTTAACCTGATTTGTGATTTATGATGCAGCATGCTGCCACCATGGCTCTTGGTCACTCACATCTGGAAGCATGTGAAATCATGTTCAGCGAGCTTTCTTCTTTTGTGGATGAGGTCTCTTTTGAAACTGAGGGAAAGCCCAAGTGGAAGGTGTGAATCTGTCATTAATTACTGAGTTGTTTTCCTAATTTCCAACATCTTCTCATTGCTGCATTTATGTCGAGGCAATGCACCAGTTTGTGATTACAAATCCCAAGACAATTTCGGAGTGAGTGTAGTGATCTCCAACAAGTTGTAGGCCAAGTTAATACAATAAAACAGGCTTAGCTAGAAAACAATCATTCTTGCAATGAAAAACACTTTTAATAATGTTCGACAGTGTTTACTGGTCCACATAAAAGAGAGTACGGAAGTCATGTGCATGATGTCCATTTGACATCATCATAAAATTTTGCATGGGACAGAATAATGACATTATCAAAAATTGGTTGCTATTACAGAAGCATATGACAAGATATAGTGTGGCAGAGTCTAGATTCTCTGTTCAATTTTATAGTGTCTTATTCTATCCTATAAATCTTAGCTATTTATTTATATGAGTCCCGTGTGGGTTCCATATAAATGAACATGAGATCCGCATAAATAAATGACTGAGATTCATAAGACAGAATAGATACTATAATATTAGACAGAAGATCCTATCTCAGTGTAGCATTAACCACCAATGTTTGAAATTTAATTTGACATTGCGTCAAGATCAAGCGTCAAATGCAACAGTAGAGTCTCCTATATGGAAATAGGTTGGTTTTATCTACAGTACATTGTTTTCCCTTTGACTGACTCCTTGACACATGAGGGCTGACTCTGTTAAAATATATATTGAAATTGCTAATCCTAGTGTACAGTGTTCTGTTCCAATTTTGAATGAATACGTAAGTTTGCGAACAAGCTAGCATTGTTAGAAGAATATATGATCCATTTCTGGGCTTTATTCATCAGCTTAAGTTTTTCGGATTGAATGGTTCAGGTTGAATGATTTCTTGACAATTATAGAATTTTCAATTTGGCAATGGTTGAGTATCACGACTAACATATTTTTTAATTTCTGAAGACTGAATCTAGGTAGTCAGGAACCCGCGTTGTCCCCATAGGACTTGATCTAAAACCAGTTTTCACTCCGACTCATGATTTTTAGCAATATCCAAATGTAGTATGAAGTAGTACCAATGTGGCTTCTGTTGTGAAATTTGAATTCCTAAACTAAATGGCCTAGCAATATCTTGCAGAGTCAAAAATCACGCCGCGAAGAACTGCGTGTCCACATTGCAAATATATATCGGACGGTTGCTGAAAGTATCTGGCCTGGCATGCTTTGCCGCAAACCAGTGTTTAGGCTCCATTATCTCAGATTCATTGATGAAACAATCAAACACATGTGTTCAATGCCACTCGAAAACTTTCAAGAAATGCAGCCGCTCCGCTATGCGCTTGCATCAGTTTTAAGGTTTCTAGCACCAGAATTTGTGGACTCCAAATCTGAGAAATTTGATGTCAGAACTAGAAAGCGACTATTTGATCTTCTACTCTCCTGGAGTGATGATGCTGGTGGTACATGGGGGCTGGATGGTGTCAGTGACTACCGGCGTGAGGTTGAGCGTTACAAGGCTTCTCAGCACAATCGATCAAAAGATTCTATAGACAAGATTTCTTTTGATAAAGAACTCAATGAACAAATTGAGGCAATTCAGTGGGCATCTATGAATGCTATGGCTTCTGTTTTGTATGGACCTTGCTTTGATGACATTGCAAGAAAGATGAGTGGGAGAGCAATATCTTGGATCAATAGTTTATTTTATGACCCTGCTCCCAGAGCTCCATTTGGTTACTCTTTGTCGACTCCATCTTATTGTAAGTACACGGGAGAAGGAGGCCGAGGAGCTGCTGGCCGTGGTAGACAAAGGGCTGTTCATCATCGCATTTCCCTGGCAAAATTGGCTTTGAAGAACCTTCTTCTTACCAATTTAGACCTTTTCCCAGCTTGTATTGATCAGGTAATTTTCTTTTCTTTTCCTTTTTCTTTTCCCTAAAATCTCTGGAAAAGGAATGCTTGAAAAGTTAAATACATGACTATCAAACTTGTCATCGTTTTGGAAGAAAACAAGAAGATAAATGGGAGTTTTCAATCAGGGTATTAATAAATTACAAAGGATGTTGTTTCCTTTGGTTTGAGTTCATTGTACCTTATGGAATGATACAATCTATCTCTAATCACTACGTTCCTAACTTGGTTTTTTCTTTTTTTCAGTCTTTCTTTGCTTTAACTAATGAAGTTCATCTTATAAACTTTAGTTATTGTTTCCGTCTTGTGGTCATTGCATTTATAACGAAATTATTTATTATCTTTCATTTGCTTTTTATTCCTAACATGTTCTATGTACATGGGGGTTTTGACTAGAGAGTTTTTGCAGTGCTACTACTCTGATCCGGCTATAGCTGATGGTTACTTCAGTGTGCTGGCGGAGGTCTACATGCGACAAGAAATACCAGAATGCGAAATACAGAGGCTGCTCAGCCTGATCCTCTACAAAGTTGTGGACCCAAATCGGCAAATCCGTGATGATGCCCTTCAGATGCTGGAAACCCTTTCTGTTCGTGAGTGGGCTGACGATGGCCCTGAAAGTTATCGAGCTTCTGTTGTTGGTAATCTCCCTGATTCTTATCAACAATTCCAGTACAAACTCTCTTGCAAACTAGCTAGAGATCATCCTGAACTAAGCCAACTTCTCTGCGAGGAGATCATGCAGCGGCAACTTGATGCTGTGGATATAATTGCTCAGCATCAGGTTTTAACATGCATGGCTCCTTGGATTGAAAACCTAAATCTCTGGAAACTGGAGGATTCAGGATGGAGTGAAAGATTATTAAAGAGCCTTTACTATGTGACATGGCGACATGGGGATCAATTCCCTGATGAAATTGAAAAGCTATGGAGCACTATTGCTAGCAAGTCCAGGAACATTAGTCCAGTTTTGGATTTCTTGATAATGAAAGGGATTGAAGATTGTGATTCCAATGCATCTGCTGAAATAAGTGGGGCATTTGCCACGTATTTCTCAGTTGCAAAGCGGGTAAGCTTATATTTAGCACGAATTTGTCCACAACGTACAATCGATCACTTAGTCTACCAGTTGGCTCAACGGATGTTAGAAGATAGCATTGAACCAGTTGGGCCAAGTGCAAGCAAGGGTGATCCGAACAAGAATTTTATTCTGGAATTCTCCCAGGGGCCTGCAGTTCCCCATATTGCCTCTGTTGTGGATACCCAGCCACAAATGTCACCATTGCTTGTCCGGGGTTCTCTTGAGGGTTCCCTCAGAAATGCAAGTGGAAGTCTAAGCTGGCGAACAGCTGGCGTGGCAGGGAGAGGTGTCTCAGGCCCACTCAACCCGATGCCTTCAGAGTTAATTGGTCAGCTCCTTCCAGCATTAGTGAACATGCCAGGTCCATTAATGGGTGTTAGAAGTTCAACGGGAAGTTTGCGCAGCCGCCATGTTTCTCGGGACAGTGTAGACTACCTTATTGACACACCAAACTGTGGTGATGATGGGCCGCATCCTGGTGTTGGTGCACATGGTGTTAATGCCAAAGAACTTCAGTCAGCCTTGCAGGGGCATCAACAACATTCTCTCACACATGCCGATATTGCATTGATTCTACTGGCAGAAATTGCATATGAAAATGATGAGGATTTTCGGGAGCATTTGCCTCTTCTTTTTCATGTCACATTTGTTTCAATGGATAGTTCGGAAGATATTGTGCTAGAGCACTGCCAACATTTGCTGGTTAATCTATTGTATTCACTGGCAGGCCGGCACTTGGAACTCTATGGTGTAGAAAACAGTGATGGAGAAAATAAGCAACAGGTTGTTAGTCTGATCAAGTATGTCCAGTCAAAACGAGGGAGCATGATGTGGGAGAATGAGGACCCCACAGTTGTCAGACCTGAGCTACCAAGTGCAGCTCTTCTTTCTGCTCTTGTCCAGAGCATGGTTGATGCTATCTTCTTCCAAGGAGATCTTCGCGAGACTTGGGGTGGTGTGGCTCTAAAATGGGCTATGGAGTGCACATCAAGACACCTTGCATGCCGCTCGCATCAGATTTACCGTGCACTACGACCTACTGTCTCAACTGATACTTGTGTTTCACTCCTCAGATGCCTTCACCGATGCCTGGGAAACCCAGTTCCTCCAGTTTTGGGATTCATCATGGAAATTTTGTTGACATTGCAAGTAATGGCGGATAATATGGAGCCAGAAAAAGTGATTCTATATCCTCAACTATTTTGGGGCTGCATAGCAATGATGCACACAGATTTTGTTCATGTCTACTGCCAGGTGCTTGAGCTATTCTTGCGTGTGATTGACTGTTTATCATTCTGGGACAAAACAACTGAAAATGTACTTCTTTCAAGCATGCCTCGTGATGAGCTTCACACCAGTGCAGACATTGGAGATTTTCGAAGGACTGAATCGTTGGCTGCAACTTGTAGTGGAAAATTACCGGTCTTTAAAGGTGTTCAGCCTCTTGTGCTTAAAGGGCTCCTATCAACTGTTAGCCATGACATCTCTATTGAGGTGCTTTCCAACATTACAATACACTCGTGTGACTCCATATTTGGGGATGCGGAGACAAGGCTCCTCATGCACATTATAGGTTTACTTCCATGGCTTTGCTTGCAACTCAGCATGGACAATAAGATGGTACATACTTCACAACTCCAACACCAGTGGCAAAAGGCTTGCTTTGTTGCCAAAAACATAGCAGTATGGTGTCGATCAAAATCACTGGATGAGTTGAGCACTGTTTTTGTAGCTTATGCCCGAGGGGAGATCAGAAGCATTGAAAACCTCCTTGGTTGTGTATCGCCACTGTTACACAATGAATGGTTCCCAAAGCACTCAGCTTTAGCTTTCGGGCATTTGCTACGACTACTTGATAAGGGGCCAGTAGAATACCAACGCGTGATACTGCTCATGCTCAAGGCACTACTGCAGCACACTCCCATGGATGCCTCCCAGAGTCCACATATGTATGCAATTGTGTCGCAGCTCGTAGAGAGTACTTTATGTTGGGAGGCTCTTGGTGTATTGGAAGCACTTTTGCACAGCTGCAGCTCAGTACCTGGTTGCCTCCAGCACGAGCCAGGGGCATATGATAATGGAGTTGGAGCAGACAACAAGATGCTTGTTCCAAACCCCTCTTTCAAGGCTCGAAGCGGATCCTCACTACCGCAATTTGTTACGGGAGCAGGCTCATTGTTAACTGCACAAGACTCGGGGATTCCAACTAGAGAGGTGGCTTTGCAGAACACACGCCTGATCCTTAGCAGAGTTTTGGACAACTGTGCACTAGGAAGAAGAAGGGATTATAGAAGACTGGTGCCATTTGTGACCAGTATAGTATAGGAAACCTACACACACAACCAGCTTATTAAACATGTACATACTAATTGAAACCCTGAAGAAGGATTAAGGAATGTTTCCTGTACATAGGCATCATTAAATTTATTCTTTAACATCCCTCTTGCTTGCTTTCTGTATTATTGCTATGTTATGTTAATCAATTAGTTGAGGCTGAGCTGAAATGAATGCTAGAGAGTAGACAAGCAAACAAGCGAGATCTCTGCTATCATGTTTTGGAGCTTTTTGTTAGTGCATAGAAGGCATTAAATTTTGCCTAAAACAGAATCCACTAGTTGCATTTTTATTCTGAAAAAAAAGACAAATATTCATTAATAAGGGACACATCACGTATTAGTTATTAGAAAAGAATAAAACTGATTTGTCCACTAATAAAAGACATCAAAATATATATAAAAATGATTTGTTCACTAATAAAAGACATCAAAATATATATGATTAATAGTTACTAATGAACACAATCATTACAGGAAAAAATCAGTAGTTACAAAAATTGGTCGATTGATCAAAATCCCTTTTAAGTTTTATAGGCAGATCTAAAGGGGAAAACACTTGCTGATTCTCTGGTCAGAAAGGAATTATATGATTATTTAACTTGGAGTGCTCACATTTAAAGTGAAATGTAGCTTAAGATCCAAGAAATTTCTCTCTTCAATGATTTTGCAAAACACTTTGACGACAAAATTCCAAGGCAAAAACTTGTTACAATGTTTTTCTTGTTCACATCATTCACAGGCCATTAGCCAGTCACAAAACTTACCGTATCCATATAAGATCATATCTTTGGAGCTTCATAAACAAATTGGATATCATCTAGATATACCAACAACTGATTATTCTAAGAAAACAGAAGTTATTTTGAAGATTCAGAAACAACAATGCTTCACCTTTGTTTCTGTAATTTCATTCTGATCCACACAACAAACTCAAAATTCTGATTACAAAACAGTACCATAATGCACATAACAAGAGGTCCTTCAGGATGCTGAAGCCTCCATTTTCCTGTAGCAAACGAACTATATACATTGGTCATCTGGTCCAAGTTTTCATATTATTCAACCAGCCACACCTTCGCAGAGGACTTGGATCCTCTGGTCATACTAAACTTAGTCAGGTCCCATCATTAAAGATGGCCATACCTTTTGTTCATTTTTCTTGAAGTAATACAACAGATCATTCACGAGGAGAGGAATTCTTTTTGAACAGTGCATAGGCATCACTGTAGACGGCCACCAGGTTTGAGAATACAGCAAGGACAATCATGAAAATGCACAAAACTTTGTCCTTCTTTGTTGCTATATTATGGCGATCCCTGAAGCATCAAAGAGAAATGGAGCACATTTTAGATAGGAAGTCATCAAAATCATTATGGTCAAGGAAAAATATAAATAGGAACAAATACAAATGAAAATGACATTTTCTACTTGTTACTACAATAAATGTCTGTCCAACTAGATCAGCAAACTCCAGTAGAAACTATAATCAGAACGAGTCCACTGAATCGAGCACTCCAGATTAGCGAAGCAAACAGAAAAATTAACAACATATATCGCAAGACAAAGCCCAAGCAGGAAATAAGTACCAACTGTCTCAAACTGTTTTTTTTTTTCCTTTTTGAACAGTAGTACTACTTTCACATTTATGACATCATAAACTTTGCACGTCAAACCCAAAGTGATTCGGCACACTGTTCAACATGAAAATATTAAAGCACACAAATAAATTGAACTAGACCAGAAATGTCATTTTCTAATTCAAAACGTAAGAGCACCTCAGAGTAATGGAAGCAGGAAAGATGAATCCAAGACAAACGGCTGCTGTCGCTCCTGTGAATTGAAAAGCATCCCAGATGCTCGGAATAAAGTTTGCACCCAAAAATATCAGAGTGATAAGCCCAACTGTGATCAAAGCAAACCTAAGATTTTCCTGATACAGAGGTCGGGCTGAGGGAAATAGGAGACCATCCAAGTTGAGTCGCAATGGGTAAAAGACAATTGGAAATACTAGCATGAGATGAGCCGCATAACTAACACGAACAGCATCATTAAGCAGAGAACTATAAGGAATGCCAAGGTTGGTATCGAAGTTTGCAAGCACATCATCTAGAGTTGCATCACCAAAAAGAAGGAATCCAAAGATGCTTGTCATTATATAGACAGTTGAGCATAAACCAAGGGCTGTTCGTACCACAGGTTTTATTTGAGTGGAATCATCTAGTTCATTGCCAATGCTGTGAACTGTACACGAAATGCTCAAAAGATCAGCAACTTGCTCAATAACCACTGGTTAATTTACAATTTTAAGCCAACCAAAAGCTAATTTTAATTATGAAAACCTTTATAAACCAGAAATGTTTTAAAATACAAATTCTAATATCAAAACATGCCTGTAGCAATTAAGAAATAAAGATAAAATGATCCTTAAAGATTCAAGTATTCAGACACAGAGTGAGGCATTCAAAATTTCTCCACAGAACTAGAACTAATTGCAAAACCAAAAAGAACACCTTAGTAGAATCTTGTCATATTCATGATAAACAATCAGGTATGTTGGTTGCTTTTCTTGGCTTCTTGTTCAATATTGATGGGAGGTGTTGCAAGATGTCATTAAACTAGGAGCATTAACTGGATGTTGATCAAACAGACATCTCACTTTTA
>JANIJH010000008.1:19847366-19872411 GCA_024520975.1 Erythroxylum areolatum
AGAGATTCATGAATGACGTCAAATCTGTAACATTAGGTAGTAATCTGGGCATTGGTATACTTCCATTTATCAACTTGATGAAAGTGATTCCCACTGTGATAACAAGAAATACAACTGCCAGAGCAACTGATAAGGCAGATGTGTATCTTAAAGAATCTGCAAATAAAAGACAGGAAAGCCAATCTCAGTGTTAAGAGAACCAAACAACAAAAGATGGACAAGAGAATCAACAACATAACGGATTAAATTGTATATGCAGCAGAAGTAGTACTATCCATGTTAAATGTTGCTGTATCTGACAAGCATCCACCTTCATGTGGAAGAACTACATATAAAAATCAACAAGGGAATACTATATACCAAACCTTATAAGATGGATGAACTCATGAAGAGAAAGAGATATGCTTTGACAATTTATACCGCCCCTGAAGGAGATAAAAATTCAAAGTTGCAAATAAAGGAGGTCAAGTGCTGTGGCTGTGTACCATCAGAAGCAGCAAAAGTATAAAAGTAATTGGACGATAAATTGTAGTTTGGAAACATTAAAAACTTGGAGCAAATAGCTTGACTCTTAACAATTGAGATATAGCACTAACCAATTCGCTTAAAGCAAGCCAGTGGAGAAAAGATAGCAAGTGTTGTTACAAGAAGAACAAAGAAGCGTCCATTCCACCAATATTCTCCAAACCACCCTTCAAGCACCCCGGCGTGGTGAACCCCACTTGAAGATGTTCCAGACAACACATCACCTTCAATAAGCAAGCAAGAGAGCAAAAAACAGATGTTGAGTCCTTTCATTAACTAGTAGAACTTTTAACTGGAAACATTAGAAACACAAATAAACTAAACGTAGCTTCACAACAAGACAGTCAGATTATGTAATCATCAAACAGCAAGAAATTTAAAATGACATACCAATAATGATCATGTACACAATAAGTACACCAATGTTATTGACCAAAACTGCAACTTGCAGCAAAATCCTGCCACACTTTCCAAAAGCATCTCCCATGAGTCCTCCATAAGAAGCAGACTTCCCTACCCTGCTAAACCTAAGCAATAGCTCAATTGAGGCCTCTGTCAAGAAGGCCATGAAGATGATCAAAGCAACTCCAAGAATGAGGCCTAAAACCTTCATAGTGGCGGGCAACGCCATAATCCCCGCACCAACTATTGTAGTGGACAAATTAAAGACCGCCCCCGTAAAGGAAGCTCCGTTAAACTCATCAACACCAGCATCCTCATGCCTACTGGGCAACAAAGGAGATTTCTCATTAACTTGCTTGCCCTTCCTTGCTTTTCTCTCCTTATTTGGTGCAATATTTTCAATTGTCATCCTTTCAAAGCCCTCTTAATTTGTGAAAACTCGGATTTAGAGCTTTAAAACAAGTGATTGATACCAAGCCTTCTATAAGATAAAACCTGTAATACATATACTAGGATTATCTTCAAATCAAGTAGCAATCCAGTTCAAAGATACAACAAATAATTCATAAACGAAAAAAGCATTAACCTGTTAGAATTGAACAGCCCGGTTTTTTATGGTTAATTTAAAAGGATTAATACCTCGAAAATGGTACCAGAACGACTGCGAACGAACCAATATACCAGAACAATATGAAAGCTCTAAATTCAGCCTGAATAACGATTAATACTTCAAATTTGACGACAGGTATTCAGAATTAAAAGCTAGAATCTTTACGGCTACATCAAATAAGGAAATCAAACCCAGATACCCTATATCTGCAACATAAAATCGAATATAAGAATTCACAGCGAGAAAGGATGACGATAACTGAAACCCGGAACACGGAATCAAAGCCGAGTTTGGTAAAACGAAAATTTGACGGGAACCCAATTGACAATAATGAACAAAAAGTGGGAAAATGAAAGAAAGGCCGCAACTTGGAAGACAATATAGACCCTGTAGGCTAATGCTGGTTATTCCTGTGATGAGATTAGCTTTGATTGATAACAGGCCAAACTAAAGAAAGCAAAGCAACACGTTTTTGTATAATATTAATTATTAATAATAGGCGTGGACTGCCTCTGTCTGACTAGACTAGGATGCCTGCTAACCTTGGACAATGTCTACTTTATTGTTATATCTACAATTATTTCCTATTTCGCCTGCGCTTCCATACTCTGATTATTAATAGGAAGTGCCTGTCTTTTTGAAACAAATAATATCCTATTTTTTAAGTGAGAAATCCAAATCACTTAAAAACTTTTCCGGCTATCTTATCTCAAATATGGTCAATGCCTCAAAATAACTATGGATCATTTTGATCCTAATAAATATTATGAAAGTGACTCTTTACTCCACTTTTAATTTGATATTTTATGCAAATTTTGAGCCATTGTTGATTTTGTCAAATGCAAAAATAAGAAAACTTCTAAATTATCATCATCAAGACTCTCAAATAATATGTCACACTCCACCTTTACTTCGTCCTAATAGATTTGGTTGTGAATTCTGAATTTATGATATTTCTTTTTCTTTACGAATGAACCTACTTGCTTTTTCGATGTTGAAAAAAACAAAGCCATTGAAGGTTTTCTTTAGCAACATGTCACCGGCTGGTGCCACGTTACTTCAAACTGCAATGGGTCCCTTCATTTTGTCTTATTTATTATCATTATTAGCAAGCCACGATCGCACACCATTTCTTATTGAATACCACACTATAAGATGACCTAAATTCCAGATCGTACACATAATATGTAGGATTTGACGTCTTTCCAATAACATACGAGTATTATACATTATGAGTTTTGATTCTGAGGAACACATGGATGACGTGTTCTCCAGAGTATTACTATTATCATGATCTAAATTCATTTTAATGGAAGTACTTAAATTCCCTAAACAAACAAAAAGGAAAAGAGAGATGGAGTGAGAGAGAGAGCAAACAGGTATAAATCGATACCACATATCTAATCTATTACAGCAAAACAAGTTTTTGCGGCAGCTAAGTAGAGAAATGAAGACCAAAATTACCCTTCTTAAGGCATCCAAATTCCGCAGTCAATGATAATGAGGTATTTTCTTTGTCCACAGTTAGGCAGAAATCAAAATCAAACAAAGCAGAAGCAGGCATTAAACAGAAAATAGAAAAGGAACTCAAGAACCATGATTCCTCCTGCTTAGTGGTGAACTGAAGAAAGATGAGTGACCTAAGCTTCCGATTTTTGTCCAATACTAATAACATAACATATGATATGATATGGATCTTCAGAAACAACAAAATCATACGTGTGCTGTCCATCTTTCCCACTACGCAAATTCCATATGATCTACGCTACAGCTTGTATGAGATAGTTGCTCCAGGAGGTACAGGTCAATGTTGCCTCAAAATGGATCCTCAAACAACTCATTCAGGCTGATATGAAGTAAAAAAATCAAATGTCAGATATTTTTTGAACAACTAAAATATCTGGCAGCTGCTTCATGTGCCTGGTGTGTGGACAGTCTTAAGACCAGACTTGCTTGGCTTTCCCCAGGTGTTTGCCTGATTGGACAGTCTTATAACCAGGCTTAAAGCACCCATTACTCTTTCTATTCAGCCTCACCAACGACTCTGTCCAGCCTTCCTAAGCTTCTGATGGTTAGAAACTTGTCCATTGTAAAAAAGAATGTTGTGGAGACAGGATTTGAACCTGTGACTTCAAGGTTATGAGTCATGTGAGCTACCAAACTGCTCTACCCTGCGTGATGAAAAGAATTGGGAACTAACAGAAGAACAAGGATTGAATGTGCCCCTTTATCATATTTGTACAAATAGAATAGTACATTTATACAGAATGGTAGAGGGACTTGTCCATTGGTGACCTATCATCTAGAATCAATGTTGTCTCATCATATTTTTGCTCATCTTTTAACCCAAATAGCAAAATTCAAAAGAATAATATTGGTCTTCTCCTCAGAAAAGATTATGTCAATGAACAATCAATTAATACAATCGAAGAGCTACTAAATAGAAATGAACTCTTCCCTGATCAGTCAATTTCAGAAACAAGCAAATAAAAACAGAACGAGATGCAAAGAATTAGGGTTTTGGAAGATAAATGAAACCCGAGAAGGAACCTGTGGAAATTGGCGAAAAGCATTGCAGTTGCCCCCACTACATCACTGCAGCCTTCGCTTTATTGGATTAGACAGAGGGCAAGTTTGTCCCCCGAAGAACCCCTCTCTCTCTCTCTCTTCCTTCTGTGATAGACTGATTGATTTGGTATTAACAATGACAATGTCGTTAATTTTCAACAGGGCCCTTCGTCTAGAATGTCCTTTACTTTTCAGGCTTTCTTGCTGATAAAATAACAACTCAGTCTAGATTTCAGCTTCCAACAAAAGTGCCAAATCTGCTTAGTTTCTGGTTGTTAAATTGTCAATTATTCTTTATCAATAAAGAACTTTTGAAAATTAACTTCTCAAATCTCTGGTCAGCCATGATAGCAGCTAGAACTGTGGCTGTAGATGCATGTTTCTTGCTCTTCAAGGTTATCATATTCTCCTGCTTCCTCATCAGGAACTATGAGATCTATATGTGGTAAATATCCAGCCCATTTAATCTCACCAATTAGCACATCAAGCTTTTCATGTATCTCTTCACATCTTGGATGAGACTTGTCTGCAGCCAGAAATGTGTGTACTTCATCTTTAACCTCAATCCAGCTGCAACCTGGCTCCTTCCTTAGGTTGTTATACTTCATTATCTTTCTCAGCTCAGCAACCCTATCCCACAGCCCAGAATCAGCATAAATGTTTGATAGAAGAATATAAGCGGACGAATCTTGTGGATCTAGGTGCAAAAGCATAGCCAGTGCCTTTTCTGCAATCTCTACATTCCCCTGGATCTTGCAAACGCCAAGCAAAGTTTTCCAGATAACAGCATCAGCTTCAAAAGGCATCTCCTCAATTAGCTTTAGTGCCTGTCCAACTTGACCTGCTCTACCTAATATATCAATCATGCATGCATAGTGCTCTGCTTGAGGTTCTAAACCATGCTCACTTAGCATGGAATCAAAGTAATACAAACCTTTGTCAAGAAGCCCCATGTGCACACAAGCCCTAAGGACTGAAAGAAAAGTTGCATGGTTGGGATTTACTTTTGCAGGTTTCATCCTCTCGAATGTTTTTAAGGCTTCTTCCCCAAGTCCATGGTTAGCATAGCCACAAATCATGGCATTCCATGTAACAAAGTCTCTTCTAGGTGCTTTCTCAAACACTAGCCTGCAATTTTCCATGCTTCCACACTTAGAATACATATCTACAAGCGTGCTCGAGATATACACATCGGATTGCAAATCCAGCTTGATGATGTGAGCATGAATTTGCTTACCAAGGCCGATAGTTGCCAAATTTGCACAAGTATCGAGAACTGCTGCATAAGTGAAGTTGTCTGGCTCCATACCCGTTTCCAACATGAGAGAGTAAAATTTTTGTGCATCCTCACTTTGTTTTAACAATGAGAATCCAGAAATTATCGCATTCCAGGAGACCATGGTTTTTTCTCGAGTTCTGTGGTGAACTTTTATTGCCTCTTTAATCATCCCACACTTGCCGTACATATCAACAAGAGCACCTCCTATGAAAGACTCCAAACCCATACCAGATTTGATGATTCTGTCATGGATCTCCATACCAGTGTTCAAGGCCTGCTGAGCTGCACAAGCCTTCAATACACTACCGTAAGTGTATTCATCCGGCTCCATCCTTGAGCGAAGCATTGATGCAAAAAGGGATAGTGTTTGCTCTTCACTTCCATTTTGCTCATGAGCAGAAATAATTGCATTCCAAGAGACAGCATCTCTTGTTTCCATCTCATCAAACACACAAAATGCTTCGTGTAGAGCTCCACATTTACCGTACATATCAAGCATGGCATTTGCCACGCAGACATTTGACCTAAGAGTAGTCTTAATTGCTAAACCATGAACTTGATGGCCCTCTATACCCCTTTTAATTGATGCACAAGCACTAAACGCCCCAGATAGACTTATTTCATCAAAAACAAGGCCAGACTTCATTAAAAGGCGAAATACTTGTAAAGCTTCCAAACTTTTGTCACTTCTAGCAAACCCGATAATGATAGCATTATAAGATTGCAAACTATGATTTGGCAACGAGTTGAACAGTTTTTGGGCATCAAGCATACTGCCACATTTTGCATACATATCTAATGTTGCAGTTCCTACTGTGATGTCTGATCCAAAGTCACTCTTTAGAGCATGGGCATGCAACTGAGAACCCAGTCTAATGTCAGATAACCCTGCACAAGACCTGAAAACACTAGCATAGACAGATTGACTGACTCCGACTCTTTCCTTTTGCATCTCCTTAAACAACTCTAAACCCTCAATGTGTTGATTATTGTGAACACAACCAGCAATCAAGGCGCTCCAAGAAACCCAATTCTTCTGGGACATTTCACTGAAAACACAGAGCGAATCGTATAATTCCTTACATTTTGCATACATATCCACCAAAGCACTCGTTGCAAACACGTCATTATCATATCCCATGCGGATTACAAGACCATGAATTTGAACCCCAGTATCACACATACCCAAAACTGCACACGACTTCAATACAACAGCAAAAGTCGTTCGATCAAACTTCACACCTGATCTTCCCATCTCCAAGAAAACACTAAGTGCTTTTCCACACTCATCATTTCGCAAAAACCCTGAAATCATGGAATTCCACGACACGACATCTCTTTCAGGCATCGAATCAAAATATGTTCTTGCCATCCCCATCTTGCCGTGGCTCGCATAGCCAGCTATCATCGAGTTATAAGAAACAACGTCCCTCAGAATCATTTTATCGAACACGTTTCTGGCATCACCCAAATGCGAAGTTTTGATATATAATTGAATCAAACAATTTGAGGTGAATTTCATAGGGGAAACCCCAGAAACGATCATGCAAGCATGGGCTTGCTTGCCCAGTTTCAGAGAGTTCAGTTTGGAACATTCCTGGAAAAGATGAGCGAAAGACAGGATCTTTGTGGGTAGTTCTTCTAGGCTTGGTGGGAGGGTAGAGATTGCTGGGAAAGTGACAATGTCTAGTAGTTGTCCGCGGAAAAGTTTTGGCGGGTGAGTCAAGAGTTTCGTTATTAAGCATAAGCGTGAGTTCTGATGATGTGCCATGAGCCATCAACATTAGCGCTCATACTTTTGTGGGCTGGGTGCCAGCGGTTCAAAGATGTCAAAAGTTCATGATTTATAACGGCTTAAATATTTGGACTAATTAGGGCGCAGAGATCTATGCATACTAACTTTGGTAATCTTTTCATTGAGGGTCTTCGGACCAAGATCTGGAATCTGTCTATACCTCCCAAAATTAAAGACTTCTCCCTTGCAAAGACCGTCTACGTTGTAAGGGTATCTTGCTCAATATTGAATGCGATGTCTGTGGCCAGCCAGATCTTTATCATGTCTTAGTGGGTTGTTCGAAAGCTCAAGACGTTTGGGCATTAACAGGTTGGAGTCGCCCACGTCAGGGAGTGGATACATTTTTAAAGCAGATACTACAAATTTCGTCGATCTCTACCATCGAAAGCCAGCTTACTTTGTTATGGAGCATTTGGTATCATCGAAACTTACGAGTATGGCAAGGTAAGAACATGTCCCCTCTGATGATAGTTCAGTTCGCAGATAGATTTCTTAAAGATTGGCAGGCTTCGCGGGAGGTTTTTAAGAGGATTACTGATCCAATTGCGGAGGATCGAGTTATCAACACTGGATGGACTAGACCAGCGGAGGGTTTCTTGAAATGCAACGTTGATGCGACTGTTTTTCCAGATAAGAACGCCTCAGGCTTTACTGCCATTCTCAGGGATGATAGAGGTTGCTTTGTTGCTGTTATCTCCGAACATTACCCTTTTCTGCTTGACCCAGTCCTTGCGGAGCTTATGCCAATAAGGGAAACTCTATCTTGGTTAAAAGAAAATCAAATTGATCGTGTCATTGTGGAATCTGATTGTTTGACTGCTGTCCAAGCTATTTTAGCTCCATCTTCGAATAGTTCTGAGATTGGAATTTTGGCCCTTGACTGTCTCTCACTCAAGCGACATTTCCTTCACTTGTCCTTCCATTGGACGCGTAGAATTGCCAATAAGGCGGCTCACTCCTTTGCCCGGGTAGCCTTATTACCTGCAAACCTTCAATATCGGAGTGTTAGCCCTTTATGTTTAGATTCTATTTTAGTTTCAGATATTTCTGCTTGTTCAGATTTTGATGGTGAAAGGCTAGTAGGATCTAGGTGTACGGGGTAAGCCTGTTGGCTTGGGTTAGTTTTGTTTCTGCCTTTCTCGTCAATAATTTCAAAAAAAAAAAAGGAGTGCAGAGATTAGGCTAACTATTTTAATAAAATTTCGTTGTCTCGACCCATCTTTTTATGAACATCAATTCTCCAGGTCTTTCTTTTACAAATTTAAACTATCTAATTTTTGTTAATTTTTGATCTCTTACGGATGATTTATGTTGTAAATTATTTAAATAATATATAGGTTGAAAACTTATGATACAACTCTGTTAAGACTTATCGGTGAGATATTTCACGAGCTTAGGAGTCATGACGAGAAGATCCTTTTTTGATTCAAGTAGTCTAACAATGTTATGTAACTTGGTGATGTTATCTAGTGTGCCCTTTGACCACGGGTAGCCCTTGTGGTATACGAGCAATAAGTGTTATTGACTATGATTACATTATTTCGGATAAAAGAAGATAAGTGGTTTTCTTCAGTCATAAGTGAATCTTTACGTAGTCATCCTGTTCATCTTTCTTCAACTCTCTCTATTGCCAATCTCCTTTCCTAAGTTGAAGGTATTCTTTCAAATAAAATTGAAAACCTTGATGAAATTACTCATTTTCTTGCAAAAATTCGTATTTATGATACTTCATTACCTTTGCTCAATCCCTACAACATATACTCCCGTGATCGTTTTTACACAAGAATTATAAGAACTATTATCTTTACACATTGTCCAAAGGTCAAAGAAATCATCCAAAGTTCCCATTTGGAGTAATATGGTTTAAAAACTACCACAGCAAAACAATATGTGAGGCTAGAAATTCCAAAAGAGCTCATGTCTATTTAGAGAGAGCAAAACCATCACATCTTCATGGTGGTACTATTCGTTTTGTTCTCACTCTTCATGGAAGAAAAGAAATTCTAGCTACAACCCGGATCTCTCTTCTTGACATTGTCTATACTACATACCAAAGGCATTAATTGGTACTTTGTTGACAACTCTGAATAATGAAAGTGTTATCCTTACTAATGCCCCTGATTTTAATATCAAGTTGGATGATCTCATCTTGTCTGAGAGACTCCAAGTCTAAGTCCAGAGCAAGATCCTACAGTCATTATGACTACTCTTCACAACCAAATAATTGACCGTTTCTAGAATCATGTAGTATATCTGAATTTCTCCAATTCCACTTCAGATGCTTTGTATATGGTGGCAGATAGAGCTCATGACCAAACCACTATCATATAAATTTTGAAGCAGTTACCACTAATGGAGCTTGAAAAATTAATGTCGACTGAATGAATCACTAACTACCAAAAAGTGTTCCATACTCATCATAGGCATTCCTTCCACACCAAAACTCCTCCTATTCTTAGGACTGTATGAGATGGATCAGTAAAATCCATCTACACTAGGCCCAATGATAATCAGCCAAAATCATTCAACACATCTGACCCTATTTTGATGCTTCAACCTATCTTCTCTCATAAAGAAGGCAAAGATGGACCTCCAATCTATTACTTCAAACTTGATGGAGAACTAGTATACATCAGTTATCATCGTGGACATTTTATCTGAGATGTAGATCCATCTATGTGTGAACCAGATTGTGAAATTTGTCAATCAGGTGATTATGATTCAAATATTGATGATGAGACCTATGCTCAAAGAAGAAAAAGGAAAAATAGAAGAGGAAGACAATAGCAAAAAGAAATTTATCGTTGTCAACTTACTCAACAATTCCACCGTTAATCCTAGACCATGGATTAGGATTAAGAACCCAAGACTCATACTAAAGACTTTGCCAAAATTACTAAAAGTTGTTTGTAAAGAACATTTGTTCTTTACAGATTCTGTTCCTAACAATCCACAACCAATTATTCCTTCTATTCTTGTTACCTCTCCAACCTTTATTCCTTGTATGATGGTCAAACTACATGCGAAGTAATTTCCTCCATTAGACAGACGCACTAATGAACATAATAAGGTTATCTCAAATCCTTATGTTCGTGCTACAGGAATTACTTCTCATGGGACTATTATCTCAATTCCTGTTGATGAAGTGTTTAATTGGCAAACTGATAATGCAATAGCCCAAAGCAGAGTTCTTTGACAAAGTGATTCCAAACCTAATGGGCTTAATCAACAAAATTAAGCCACTAAAAACCAAATTGAAACAGTTTCATTATAGGTCTAAAAACTATACAAATTCTTAAAGGATCAAATGACTCAACTTGATGCTGATCTTAGAAGATATATTGACACTCAATATTTTGGGCCCGATTTTACAAATAAAGAATAAGAACTATGAAAAGTGAAGGAGTCACCTCCAAAGAATGGAAACTGATATGCATAACGAACAGTCTAGGACTGTTTATGGAGCCTATCTTATAACATTTCTAGTAATCCAACCCATTTATTCCTCTTCAACTTATCTTGAAGTTGTTGATTATGAGAAAGTATTTAAAATGAATTATCCCTTGATTAGACAATATATCCATCCTACCACTGCTAAACCCAAATCAACCAAATCCTTAAAGCCCAAACCTGCAAAAATGTCTGATTCCTTAGCTTCATATACTAAACTAACTTATCCATGGAAAAAACCCTTACAGATCAAAGCTCCACCTTCTCCTCCACCAAAACCTTAACCTTCTCCCTCTATTAGGAAAGACAAAGCTCTTCAATCAAAGTTTATAGCAACTATTACACCATCATTTATTCTATCTGAAGAATGCCCATTTAAGCATTCTAACATATTTGAGCAATCTTCTAAAATATCTGAACCATCTTCAAATGAGTATGAACAATTTGCTTATTTGTCTAACCTAGCTCAGATTATGATGACTATGCTTGAACCAACCGAAGTTGAATAAGATATCAGTGAAGTTGAATCCACTTGAACTGAACCATTCAAAACCTCACTACCAATAACATAAGTACCACCATTCACCAACTAGATATACTTCAGGAACCCAGTTTACCTTCGATGATTTTCCAACAAAGAAATAAAGAGAATGTCTCTATAAATTTGGAGCATGGATTGATTTATAAATGACTAAACCAAATAATCCATTAAGGGATACTTTGCCTGAGTTTACTTCTCATTTTACTAGCAGTTTGCAAGAATGGCGGCAAAGTTTAGACGATTATTGCAAACTTCAATACATACAAGTCACATCTGTTGGACTACTTCTTGGGGGTAATTCATAAAGAGTTCATTGGTGATCTTCAGCTCATTAACAAACAAATCTGGAAAAAATATTTTGAAATGAACTGTTATTCTTTGGATAAATGAGACCGATAAAAACATTGTCAACATATGATGTAACATTATTATCTTCTAAATGGTTTCAACGATGTCAACCTATATTATACTTTCATTTCCTCTCTTCTTGAAGAATTACATTCTGAATTACAAAGGACCATTACTTCATTATGATGAGATACGAGGGATATATCTCTTGAAGAAATTTATCAACTCATCTTAGCTTCACTTGATAAGCTTTGTGATCAAAAATGTTTTTCAAAAATATGATTAAAGGTGGTCCTTTATTGAAAAAGGCTTGCAGAAAGCTGTATTTAGAGATCAAGTGTAAGGAGGAAAAAGATTATGAATGTCATACGACAAAGAAGCATCATCACAGAAAATTATCTTACAAGAAGTCTCATAGATCCCACATTTCTCATGAAGGAAATTATAAGCCCTTTCAATGAAGGAAAGAACATTGATTTGTCAGATTCTTCAAATGAAGAACTCCCCAAGAAAAGAACACAAATCAATATTTTATTTGTGGCAAGTCAGGACATTATGCTTGCCATTTTTGTAATAAGACAAAAATGGATGTAAAACTCTTAGAATCCATTAAGGCTATAATGTCTATCCATCATAATGGAAATATTGAAGATCTTATCAAAGAACAATATAATGGGGATAAAGACACAAAATTCACTCTTCCAATTGACTCTTCTGAAGATGAGTATGAATCTTCTAATACCCAAAATCTAACCATCCTAAAGATGACTTGCTATACATGCTAAAGAAAAAATGTTTGCAGGTAGCTTATAAGCGTACCAACGTCCCTTGTCTTTACATCTATATCCAATTATTATAATAAGACAAATATAACAATATATGGACACTGGATCGTGTCGAAGTATTATGAAGCCCAACATTTTACCTCCTGATGCATGGATTTCACGTGACGATTATTTCACTATTGCTAATGGAAATTCATTCAAAATTAGGCTTATCACCAAAAGGAAAATATGGATCCACTTCTTCTCTGATTGTGTAGTTTGAACCAAAGTTCTTAAAAGCCATTTACTAGGCTCAGATATCCTAATAGGTATGAATGTTTATTGTAAAACATCTCCATTACAAATCCTACCTATAGGAATTAGGTGTTGAGCTAACTTCAGCTCATACATAGACATAACAAGGGTGTTTGAACTCACTCAAGTTCCTCCCCCATGTGAAGCCCTATGGGACCAGTTTTTGGAACACTGTTCTGAGGATCATGCATAGTTCTCATACCCTAATCCTTTTTGAAAAAATCCCTACTTTTTCATTCGCCTTTTTTTTAAGAAGAATGAAGACATCAATCCTACCAAGGCTATACTTATCCTGGTATGAATTTTGATGACTTGAAATTGGCACAAGAAGGATATGTTATTTTTCTCGAGCAAGGATTGATTGAGCCCACCGAATCATATTAAGCTTGTCAGGTTTTTTATGTCAACAAGAGAGCAAAGCAAACATGAGAAAAAAAGGTTGGTGATTGATTATAAACCTCTAAACACATTCCTTCATGATGATAAATTCCTATTACCTAGGGTCAATACACAGGTACTGTTTCTTAAAGAAGTTATAATCTTTTCCAAATTTGATTTGAAAGTAGAATTTTACAATTGGGAATTAACCCAAGGAAAGATATAAGACAACCTTTTGCATTACTAATGCCTAATATTAATGAATAGTGATGTCATTTGGACTCAAGGTAGCCCCTTTTATTTCAACGGGCCATGGATAAGATCTATGAGCCCATTCTTTCTAGCACCTTAGTCTACATTGATGACATACTTTTGTACTCCAAAACCCATGAAGAACATCAAGCCTTACTTCAATCCTTTTTTGGATCTTACAAGGCAATATGAGATTATGATCTTAACTAAAAAGAGTTATATTGGGATGACCTAAATTGAATTTTTAGGTATGAGCTTCCATAATGGATTTTATTATCTTGGTCCACACATAGCCAGTGAGCTATTACACTTCCTAGATGAAAATCTTAGCAAAAAGCAAATCCAACAATTCCTTAAAATCATCAATTACATTAAAGATTTTATCCCTTATGTGGCTAACTACACTAGTTCCTTATCTAAATTGTTGAGAAAGAATGCACACCTTGGAGTAAAGAATAAACCAGAGTTATCCAATATATCTCAAGCAAGCATGTCAAATCCACCTTCTTTAAAGAGTCCTGACAAAGGTAACACATTTTGAAATAGATTCTAGTTTTTTTTTTTGAAAATAGAAAATGGAATTAATTAATGAAAGAAGAAGATAAAGTACAAGATGGAAAACAAGGGATGACTCCTAGCAAAGGACACAACAGAACAAAAGTAATGTGGAATGCCAATGAAAACGACGGAAGCCAGGGACCGTAGCTTCTAGACAAATATATTTAAAAGCTTCCCATATCCAGAACCAGAGACCTAGTGCAAAGTGGAAGATGCCAACCAAAAGTATACTTGCAAGTAGACCAGTCAGAGCAATACGCTAAAGGCGTAAAGCTAAGCAGATAGACGAGCTATATGTTAATTGGAGGCGTTTTGCCAAGACAATCTCGTGAATTGCAGACAGTATCAAAGAGACGAGGCTTTCTTTTGGAGAAGCTATGTGCTGGAAACGTCAGAAATTACGTTCTCGCCAAAGTGAATAAATGCAAACTCCCAAGACCACGGTAAAAAGTGGTCTACTGGTAGGTCTATGAACAGATAAAGAAGTAGTAATCTCAACAATATTCAACCCAAGGTCTGTCCAAGAACACACAGTAGAGACATGTTCCTATATAGCTTTGGTAAATGGGCATTCAAAGAAGAGATGGGAACATGTCTCCAGTTGTTGAGAACACATGGGGCAATGTTGGTCAATCTGCACATATGGAAGTCGATCAGCTGTGGATAGTTTATGCTGAATGGCTAACCAAAAAATGAACGACAGTCTAGGCGTTAAATATTTGCTCCAAACCGTGGCTGCCCATGGAACTGTGGCTCGATGAGAACACAAGTTGTCACAAATGATGCGATTGGTCAGCTTGGCAACAGGAATATTTTTCCAGTAGAAGGCATCAGGTTCCTGTGGAGAAGGGGAATAGGTTGGTTGAAGGTGGCATAGGCTTCGAGGAAGATTCCAAGAGGATCCATCTATGAAGGCTCGCATCTGGGTTTTGAGAGGGAATAATAAGGAAGCTCTAGACATGTTTAACTGGTGAATTAAGGGGCCTCGACTGGACCAATTATCGTACCATAAAGAAGCCAACCGACCATCTTTAATAATACAAGAGGTTTCTTGCTGAACTTCATCTCTTAACTTTAAGAGCTGGTTGTGAAAGAAAGAGTGTGAAGCTTTCAATTTAATAGCCCAGATGCTGTGTCCTCTAAGAAAGTAAACATGCCAGATTCTAGTTACCGCTATTGGGGTGCCATCTTGATTGAAGAGATTGATGGGAAAAGAAATTACTATGGCCATGCTAGTGAACAATTCAAAGAATCAGAAAAGCACTATCATGCTAGCTATAAAGAGATTTTGGCGATAAAAAGGGCATCAAAAATTCAACTTTCATCTCAACCCTTATCACTTTTTGATTGAAATGGAAAATATATCTTTTCCCAAGATTCCCAAGACTAAAAAAATATATTATAAGATAGCCAATTGCTTCGATGGTAATAATGGTTTTTTCGCTATAAATTCACCATTTGCCATATCAAAAGTCACCATAACTTATTAACAAACTTCCTCTCTCAACCTTACAAACCAATCTGGCTACTCTCTCCCTCACTCAAGAAATCAATACCTCTCCTCCTTCCTATAATGGAGTATCCTTTGTATGCAAGGATCAACAAATCCTTTCCACCCATTACAAAGACTCTCCCTAAGACACTAGATGACATTGCCCTTATTCTTTGAAAGAGCTTGTTTTGCTACCTCCATATTGTTCTCACCACTTTAAATATTCCTCCACATCCATATTATTTTGATACAAAAACTCCACATCGGATTATCTACCACCTCTACGATTCTCTTTCTGAATCAAGCATGTGGCATCTCTGGGCTCTATTTGCCCTCTATACTTACTCAATTTCTCTTTCACCATTGCATGTTTGTCAACACCTTTTAAACCCAACCAATGTTGACTCACTTTTGTGGACATTTTTAGAATGGTTCCAACATATTACAAAAATGGCACCTCCAATTTGGACAAATTTTAAAAAAACATCAATTATAGGCTATTGCTCTCTCTAAACAAAGGCCCATTCTATTTTCATCATTCATGGTCTATATAGTCCTACTAGTCATGGTTATATCTACACTATTAACCATTTTCAAAATTGGCACACCATTATAGATTAGCCCAAGCAATATAAAGATCTACTAAGAGATCTTTACTTTTGCTAGACCATCTAAACCATTACTCACATACCACTAAGCCTACAACAAGTATCTCTCTGAGATACCATACCCACATGTTTTTGCTATACCAGAACCCATTTCTCCTTTTAACAGATATTGGACCTCTATGGACCAGTTTGCCACTATAGGTTTCAACATTATGGTTGGCGAAGTACCATGTCCTCCTGGCTTTGAACCCAGAAGGCCTCATAGATTTGATTCCAGGAGAACGTTTGAATTGGGAGAAAGTTCCAAAGCCCAACACTAGCATTGGGCCTAATCTTCCCAATTATTTCCAAGATGCTTAGGATCCATGGCCTCATATACAGAAATTAACTGTTTTATCGAAGCCATGGACAAAATGGATGAGGAAATGTCAAACTCAAATGATAACAGTGGTGGGCCACGCTCTCTCTGTGCATGTCCTTGTTGATTTGATTCCTTTTTATCTTTTTAGTATCCTTTAGGAATATTATTAGGACCCAATGTCTCCCAATAATTCTTCTGTTTACTTTTGCCTTTGTATTTTTGTGTGCATTATTGTAGTATGAGAATATTGTCCCTAAAGTTGTTTCTCTCTATCCTTCTTGTTTAGTTTATAAAAGCAATGCTTCTCCTTCATTGTAATTAGAAGTAGAAAATCAATAAAAAATTGTGCGCTTTATATTCTATGAATTCTTTCTAAGTTTTCTCTCTTATGAAAACTTGATTCTTAAATAATATAGCTACTGTTATACAAAAAGATAAGTATGCTCTACAATGGCCTCTTTATGAGGATCTTATATATCATAAAGTCTTAGATTATAGATCCTATTTGAGGTCTTTATTAAATGGGGAAAGATTGAACAATTTAGATTTCTAAAAAGCTAGCCTTAAAAATTGATGCTCGTTAGAAGAAGGGCTTATTTCTCAGCTAACATACTTGAAATCTATACTATAGTCAATCTTTGATCTCTTATGAATGATATGTTTTATAAACCACCTAAATGGTATATAAGTTAGAAACCCATGATGCAGCTCCGTTGAGACTTATTGGTGAGATATTTCACGCGTCTAGGAGTCATAGTGAGAAGATCATTTCTCAATTCATATGGTCTAATAATGCCACATACCTTGATGATGTTATCTCGGTGTGCCCTTTGATCAGGTGTAGCCTGTGCAAAAATTTGGCTTATCACCAAAAGGAAAATAGGGATCTGTTTCTACAATATATATATAAATTATTCAATGCACGCATAATTAAAAAAGATTACATATATAATTTTTTAATGCACATTATAAATACCAATTATTAATCATTTGGTGCAAAAGAAAAAAATACTAGTTGACTAGTTATCTTATTAAAACAATTTAGATTAAAGGTTTTAAATATTTATACTTGTGTTTGTATGGATGGGAAAAGAAAATATTGGTTTTTATCTATACATGAAACAACATAAGTTCGTGTTGAGTTTAAGAAATTAAGGTAAGTAATTTTACTCTTCAAGTATATTTTAAATGTTAATGTCTTCAACTTGTGGTTGCTAAGTTAAGATGCGAGGATATAAAATTGACATAATATAACTTCACAGATAAAACAAATAAAAGCATACATATTTGGTATCCCAAATCAAAAGTAGAATAAAAATCTTTTGTTTTTTCATTTGTTGTTAAATTAAGAATTATTTTTTAAAGAAAAAATATTATAAAAGAATCCTAATACTAGGGTTTATGGCTATTGTTTGAAGTTCTTTCCTCTCTTTACTATGGCTTTTCTTAGTGTCTCCATCTTACTTTCTTCTACTTTTTGTTCTTATTTCCTAAGTTTTGTACTTCCTTTAGTTCATTTCTTTGTTTATTCTAACCTTTTTTTCGCCTCTTCTTAGATTAGATTTGCTTCTGTGTTGTAATATTGTTTCTCTAGATCTTAGCTTGGTTTACTTTTACTCTTTGTCAATCCTGTTCTTTTATCTAGTCTCTCACTCCCTCATCATTTCCTTTTGGTGCGAGAGTGGGAGTCTTCAGACTTGGCCTTTGACATAATTGTTTGGAAAAGTTTTCTCTTTTTGCCCTTTACCTAATTGTTGTTTTTGGTAATTGTTTTTGAAACACTTATATTAAGACTACTTTCCCCCCCTCCCTTTTTCTCTTTGGCTATGTCAATAGAAACTTCAAATGTTGGACAGTGCTCCAAGTTATCCTTCCATCCTTTGCCCTTAAAAACTTCCCTCCTTCTAGTTTTCCCCTTCTTCCCTCTTATCTTAGTCGTCTAATAGCTAGCAATCCTAGTAGCCTTATAGGAGCCTCAAAGTCATCTTTTGGAATATCACCCTTAATTGAAAATTTGTACTAGGTAAACTTACCTCCTCTGCTATTTATTAAAGCCCTCAAGTAGTTAAGGATGAGGTTGCCATCATCTCCCCTCTAATGAACATTTGTAAGGAAAGTGAAAAAAACTCATTGTATTTGACTATAGTAGGGTTCTTCTTAGGTAAGAGGCCAACCTTTCTAATCATTAGGCTTTGGGAATTAAAGTAGCAAAAAGCTAAGGGCCCTCTAGATGTTATGCTTAATGAAGATTAGTTGTTTCTATTTTAATTCTCCAACAATGACAAAATTTAAGAGGTGATTGAATACAGGTTAATTATCATAAAATGTTTCTTGAATATTAGTCAACAAAAGGTTTAAGTTTACTTGCATTTCTTCTATTATATAATGTCTAAGGCCTAGGAATGAGTATTCAGGGTCATGCTTCTTATCAATTTAATAAGAACTCGAGGCCATTAAAATTGAATTAAAGAAGCTTAATCTACTTTTTTTTTTCTAAAGAAACTATTGACAAAGCCATGGAGACTTTCCTAAATAGACAAAGAGACTTGTATGATCATTCAGGAGATACAAAAATGCAGATGGAAAAAGTAGCATTATATGATTATATGAAAGCCTTGGAAGAATACACCTCCTTAATTATTAGATGATTATATGAAAGCTTTGGAGGAATACAACTCCTTATTTGCTGAATGATCAGGGTATTGTACTTATATGTTCGAAAAAGCTTTTGAATCATACTAAAGTGTACCTTGAAACAAAGAAGAAAATTTTAAAGGCTTATGTTCTCTCCTTATTAATTATCAGTGATTTTATCCCAAAACTAATGATTTTATCCAAAGTGAATGTTATGCAAACTTGTCTCCTTTGATGATAGGGCTTTAAATTCCAACATAAATATACTTCACAATGGATAACTCATTTAGCTTTTGTAAATGATCTCTTTTCATTATATAGGGCTAACAACTCTTTAATCTTGTATAATAAGATCATTAGAGGAATTCAATTAGCTTTTAGGCTTATGTATTAACAAAGAGAAGAGTTTTTAATAGTATCTATGCATTATGCATAATCTATTCTCTAATACTAGCTTCTAAATCTTTTGAAGAAAAAACCTAAGAGTCCCTATTTCTTCTAAAAGAATCTCCTATTAGCAATGATGTAAAAATCAGACCAGATTGATTAGTTCGATCGGGTTAAGAATGAACTGGACTAGTTTTCGGTTCAGTTTTTACTCTTAACCCTTATTAATAAAAATCGATTGGTTAAATAATAAGCCGATCAGTGTTCTCTAAATTGTGAACTATCTTTCTAATCTAACCTAAAAATTGTATATTTTTTTGTTCCCAACAAATATTATAATTTTTTAATTTGAATGACGGTTATGAAGGGAAGGACAAAGAAAGAGCAAGAGACGGTGAGAAGGTTGGCAATCATATCATGGAAGAAGCCTTTTGCCTTGTAGTCTGCTCTAGCGAAGAGTTGGGAATAACGGTTGTGGAGGAGGACGACAGCATGTGGTGGTTTACAAAAAAGAAAGATGAAGCAAAAGGGCAAAACAGTAAAAAAGAAAAAAGAAAAAAGAAGCGAAAGAGAGATAGAGAGTAAGGTTGGCAAGCACTGAGAGAGCGTCAGAGACCCAAGTAAACTGGACATACTAATTTAAAAGGAACATCATTTATCAATTAATGCTACACGATACCACGTGGTTTGACTTGAAATTTTTAGACTTTTTGAAAAAAATGTTTTGTTAATTTAAATTATTTGAAATAGTACATTATGGTATTGTATACAATATCTTTTCATTAAGGGTTGGTTATATTATTTAATGTTCTAAAATTATTATTTTGACTTGATGTTGATTAAAATAAGTTAATAACAAATATATTTTTAAATGACTAAAATTAATGATTAAAAAACTCAACCGATTTAACCGATTCAACTATAAAAATGTTAAACCTTCCAACTTGTCGATTCGATATATTATATAATTTAATAACTCTTGTTATTAAGAACCGATCAATTTATTAATTAAACAATCAATTTTTGTAAATTAATAAATTCTTATAAATTTTAATTTAACAATCTCTTTGTTCATTAAACTTTAAATTCTTTACAATATCTTTCAATCATATCTCAAATTCTTAATTTTATTTAATTTTTAATTGGTTTTATAACTGTCTAACATCAGTTAAACATTTTAAACTTTAAACCTTTTATTTTACCGGTTTTAACCTCCAATCCGGTTTTTAAAACATTGCTTATTAGAAGGGTGGGGATTAGGCAAATAAAATCCTATCATTTATTGGGAGACAATTAGTTACCGGTTTAACTAATTGTTTCATGTTGAATAACCTCTCCAATTTTTGGTCCTCTCATTTCATGCTCCCAGAGAGGCTTTGTAATGACATAAAGAAACTTTTTAGTAGCTTCCTACGGTCCAGGTATACTAAAATGTGTTAGAATAACAATTTTTACCTATAGATGAGGGGGGCTTAGGGATCTTTTCCTTAAAACTAGTGAATAAGGCACTTTTGGAAAAGAGACTATGGAGAACTATAAGTGAGAATGACTTCTTGTAGGTAAATAGGTTCGTGTCTTCTTCTTGAGAGGCACAAACATCTGGGCAGTCAAAACGAAGTCTAATTCCTCTTAGATTACGAAACAAATTCTAAAGCTAAAGGATTCTATTCAGACTTCTATTCAAGTCAAGATTGGTAATGGTTTTAACACTTCACTTTGTAATGACAATTAAAGCTCTCTTAGTCCTCATTATCTACTTCCAAATTTCACTTCTTTAAGGCTTTTCTTCTTAGCTAATACTACAATGAATGCCTTAATTGAGGGGGAAACTGAGATTGTTTCAACATATTTTATATCATTATGTAAGGCTCACTATAAGAAAACAAGGCATTTTGTGATGTTTTTAAAACGTCATAGAATGTCCAAAAACGTCGCAGAAAGTATTTTGTGACGTTTTAAAAAACGTCAAAAAAAAGTAACGGAATGTGGTGCAGGTAAAAGATTTATGCGACGTTTTTAGTGACGTTTTTATAAACATCGTAACGTCATGGAAAACAGTAACAATCTACGATGTTTATAAAAACGTCACTGAAAGTTTGGACAATCCGCGACGTTTCATGAAAACGTCGCGAAATATATACAATCTGCAACGTTTTAATTTTAAAATGTCGCAGAATCTGCCACATTTCGCGATATTTTAAAAACGTCGCAGAATGCCTTAGAAAAATGTCGCAAATAGTTTTTTTTTCATTTTTTCAAAAATTATTTTAATTTAATGATATTTCAATTTCAATAATTATTTTTCTTTTATTTTTGAAAATAATTTTAATTTAATAATTTATGAATTTTAATAATTATTTTTTAAATAACAAAATTTTTTAAATCTTATTTATTTAATAACCATTCAATATTATTTATGAATTTTATTTATTTAATAATTCTTCAATTTTTTAGTGTATCATTAATTTTAATAATTATTCATGTATAACAAGAATTTCATACGTGCAAACATTTTATTATTTAATTGCAATTCCGAAACATGTCATAATATAATAATTAATATAAACAATACGTCATAAGTGTTTAATATATCAATGTGGGTACATATATCTAATCTAAACGAATATTATGTGTAGCACATAAAAGTTCCAAGAGCTTTTTTTTATTGATTGACTTCGGTAGTTAATCGATCCTCCATTTGTTCAAATTTTTCATTCAATTGATTGACTTGAGACTGTAACTCCTAATTAACCTTCTTCAACTCCTCTAGTTCGTCTCGAAGTCTCTTTCTGACCGAAGTCTTCCCTTGTGGTCGAGGCTCAACTCCCATGCCAACGACGTAATCTGATCTACTGCCCAAGACTTTGTCGCACACTTCATCCACTGTCATCGGATGACCTTGTTCTATTGAATCTGCCAGTTCCTTACACATTAATTCTTGAAAAAGTAAGAATTAATTATATACACAGTCTCATTTAAGAAATATTTGTAAATGAACTATGTACTCACCGATTTTTCTCTGCATTCGGTAGTTGTCCATTGACTTTTACGTTCATCATAATGAGTACGATACCATAGCTTCATCTGGTCATACTCTTCTCCATCTTTGTCTCTTTGTTATGTAGAAATATATTGCTAGTAATATTTATTATAAATTTTGAAATGTCAATCAAAATAAAATATAATTAAAAAGATAACAACTTACAAACTCATACCGTATCACTACAAAGGCCTTGGAGCCAGAGTTTGGTCGACATTTGACTGGACTCCTAGCCAATTTGGCTTTTTGACTTTTTTCCTAATCGTACATGTAATAAAATCTATTACAACATCTATAAATCACATTTCATAAATACTGAAATATAATCGGTTGTCAATAAAGTTGTGAAATTAAGTTTTGTGATCAAATTAACTAACCTTTGTAGCTAATTGCTCCCAACATTCGCATAAATCCATCCACTCCGTCACTGTGACATTATGCGGCTTAACATCCTTTCCGTGCTTGGTAAAATGCTTTTTTAAATGAAATCTTTGATTTTTAAACCTTAAAACAAGAAACTTCTTTACAGCAGCATGTACATTGTTGTCTATCCTCATTCCTTTAACTTCTAACTTTTTCTGCAAAATATTATAAATTATTGGTCAAAGCTTTAGGCATATGGAAAACACGTATAAATTATATAGTTTTATAATACTTACGTCTAACTTATCAAATGCAATGTCCAACTCCTCACTAGTAATTTTTTTTCCATTTTTGTTCTTACATGTAAGGAAGTTTGGGATACCACACCAATCTCACTCGATAATTTAGCAGACTGTATAGAGTTGGTTGGTCGTTCTTCAGCGGGGGAGATCTCTATCTCCAATCTCTTACCTATCACCTTATTAATCTTTGCCAATCCGTGTCCTTTTGTGACACCTCTTGTCTTTTTTGGCTCATTCGTGGATCCTAAAATAGCAAAAGAATATTTTACAATTAGTATAAAACACTCTTAATTAGTTAGATAAACAAAATAATTAAACTTAATAAATTTTACCATTGTGATGTGAAAGATCCTACCTGCAATGCTTGCAGAGGTAGCATTAACACTGGGAAGAATAGTGTCATTTACTGGTGTATGATTATTAGAAGCTGGGGGCATCTTTTGAGAAGTTGATAGAGAACTAATATTGCGTCACATATTTAAAAGTTGTTCATACTTATCTCTGGGATGAGTAATAGGTGCAGATGTCACATCTCTTAGTGTTCGAGTTGGCTCACAAGGTGCAGGTGTGTGATCATCTGGTTGTGTACAAGCAGATGACTCATCAGCTACACTTCCAAGAAGCTGACAGTATCGCGACTGTAGTTGTGTCAGTACTAAGCCGCTTGGCCCAGCCTTATTCTTCTTCTTGGGTAGATCGGATCCCATGTGGTTCTAGAGATTGCATATCCATAAGAGAAGTTATAGTAGACAGAATTCAACTAATGAATAATAGAAAAATAGCCCATGCCAACTTCATGCAATGAACTATCCACACTTGCCCTACTCATCCATAAGACCAATTCTTGTTGAGGTCATTCATGTTTAAATCTGAAAAGTTATAGCAATTGAAGCACATGAACCAAACTCTTATCTTTTTAATTGGAATAAAATCCTAAGCTACAGTATTTTTTTTGAAAAGTTAAAATAGTATTTAGAAAATAACAAATATAAAAAAGTATTGGTCTTTAGTACAAAGCTCATCTAATAAGCTTTTGCAGGTAGATAAGAACTAACCAATATCTATACAGGAAAATATTCTTCAGCTAACGTTACACTAATACAATTCCCTTTGAGAAATAAGTAAACAAACTTTTAAGCATTACCCCTCCTGATCTTAGGCTAAAGCTTGAAAAAGGGGCTCAACACTTCAAAGCACCTTTTACTCTAGGTATAAATTAATTCTCTGTGAAGAAGCACCTTAAAAGATGTTTATATCTAAATATAACAATTTAATAAACTTAGCATATTGGAGACTAGACTTATTAAAATGGAATAAATTCTTAATGAATTTCTAGATATTAACAAAGAATTTAAATTCGAAGAAGAGATGCACGAGTGATTCAGATACCTCTTTGCATAAGGAGTATAATCTTAAGGCACATGAACCAAACTCTTATCTTCCTAATTGGAATAAAATCATAAACTACAGATGGTACATGAACCGTATAAAATATAGATTCTACACCCAATAAAACTATAATGAAATCATATCCCAATTTAACCAGTAAGGAAATCATCATTAAGAAGTCAATTCATAATGGAAATAAAATAAGTACAAAAATCTGCCAACATTAGACATCAATATGCTTCTTACTCTTCAGAACCTTATTTTCTATACTGCATCACTATATTCTCAGATCTTGTGCTTCACTATACTGCATCAATATGCTTCTTACTCTTCAGAACCGTATGTATTACTATGGTCTACATACTTAGAACAGAAGCAACACTCTCAACAATCAAAGTAACAGTAGAAATAATCCCATGTTACTAAATAAAGCCAAAATGTAGAGACATCAAATCCTTAGCTAAAATCTATTGTTGGAACCCCTCCCTGGTGCGACACGTGTCCGATGTCCTGCGTGACATCTGAACGCGCATCCCACGAGGAAGGGATTCCTCATCACTGAGGAAACCTCGAATGGAACTTAAGTGCATGTCATCCGAATAAACTGGATAAATTTACCCTAATTATCCTCCAGTAAAATTTGATCTGCTTAGGGCCCATAATTACTCCTATGCCTAAGCTAAT
>JANIJH010000008.1:19872511-19887749 GCA_024520975.1 Erythroxylum areolatum
CCTAATTTCATACTAACCAAAAGACAATTTAAATTGCAAACCTATTTAATAGGGAAAAAGGGATCGGGGTCTAACATCTATAGCACTAAACACCCAAAACCCATCTATCTAGCAACCACAAAACACTCAAAACCCTAAAAATGAACACCTACCAAGCCTAAGAAAGCAAAAATACACCCCATTATCACAAATAGAAACCAAAACAAGCTGCAGCAGTTGTAAATTGAACTTAACCCACTCAAAGACCAAGAAAATTCAAGAACATTAGTCACTTCTATGACTAGTACAAAGAGACTACAACATCAATAACAATCGCATAGCTAAAACAACACAACGCAACAACAGTAGAACGCTTAATGGTATTATAGAAAATGAAGCTTACAGTTAAAACTGAAGAAAAGGGAGAGACATTGGAAGCCCAAATCGAAGAACAAGATGTGAAATCTGTGAGAAGGTAAGAAATAGATTGCGACAATTAAAGGTTAGAAGGAGGGAGGAGAAGCTCGACATCGACATGGCTCTAGCGATCGGTGGCAAAACGTAGGTGGGTGGGGAAGGGGATTGGGGTAGAGGTTTAAAGAAAACCAAAACAACGTCGTTTGGTTTTAAACCAAATGACGTCATTTTGCTCTTAAAGCATAACGTTTTAAGTAAGTAAAACGACGTCGTTTTGCTTGTGATAAAAGTCGCAAATCATAATCATGTTTAGTAGAATGGTGGCATGATCATGACCCGAAGCTTTTCACAGGAAAATAGTTTTAAACCAAATGATGTCATTTTGCTCCCAAAGCATAACGTTTTAAGTAAGCAAAATGATGTCGTTTTGGTTCTGATAAAGGTCGGGAACGAAGCACAATCGTGCTTTTGCAGGATGGTTTGAAAACTCACAATCGTGCCTCTGCACGATTGCGACCCAAAGCTTTTTACAAGAAAATGGCTTTAAACCAAACGACATCGTTTTGCTCCTGAAGTATAACGTTTTAAGTAAGTAAAATGATGTCATTTTATTTCTGACAAAGGTCGCGAATCGCGATCATGCTTCAGCATGATCGTGAATTCGCTGATGAAGGTCATGAATCGTGATAATGCTTCAGCTTTTTACAGGAAAATGATATCTAAACATCCTTTGATCTTTTTGCTATAACTTCTTCACCTAACATCCAAATGACTTTATTCTTAATCCAATAGACTCATAACACATTTTTCTTCATCTTCAACGAAACTTATAGCCATATGAAATGGATTGATTGTTGAATTTAAGATGAAAATGTTGAGGAGTACTGGAATATGAAAAACTGAGATGATTTCACTAAACATGCTTCGGTATTTTGACTGTATTTTGATCAGTACTTATCCAAATGGAATGATTCTTGATTTAAATTGAATTAGAGACTTATGGATATAAATTGTATGAAGAGATCGAATTTTAATTCTGTCTTTAAGAATTCCATAATCTAACTTTAACTTGAATACAGAGTACAGTTATAGTTCAAAGAACAGTCTAAAGTAAATTGAGTATAACTTTTGGAATACTGAATCAATTTGTATGATCTTAGTTTCATTAGAAACTTAAGACATTAGAGAACAATTTTCTAGAAGAAAGTGTTGCCTAATTATGTCATTTTTTTTATCAGAATGATGATGAAAAGTTGACCCGAAAGTATGTTGTTAGAAAAATTTGAAATGATCATTTGGTTGTGCACAATCGTGCATTAAGGGTGCACAGTCATGACTAATTTGATTGGTATGCACAGGCTTGCTTTTTCTCTTCTTCTTCACTGAACATCTCTTCTTCTTCTCTCCTTCTTTCTTTCATTATTTCTAGATTTACTTACTCCTAAATCATCATCTATTTTGCATTTCTATATCCAATACAATCTCTAAACAAGTCACATTCAAATTTACACTTCAAACATAAAAAATCCGAAACTTTGCATATTCTCCTCTCTACTATAATGTTTCCTAGATTTTTCTTCTATCTTCTTTAATTAACACATAAAACACTTAAACCAATTCTTCTAGCTTAATTTCCAGATTTTTGCTCCTGAAGCAGACGTTTTAAGGAAGCCTTTTGTGACGTTTTCTTCAACAAAATGTCGTGGTTTCTATTTCATGACGTGTTATTGATAAAACGTCGCAAAAAGTATTACAAATCTGCGATGTTTTATGAAAATGTTGCAAAAAATTTGAAAAACGTAACGAATCGTGACGTTTTATCAATAAAACGTCGTGGATTGTATATATTTCTTGTAGTGGCTGCTTCCCTCCCTACCTTCCTAACCCCAACAAAGATGACAAAGCAATTTGGTTGAGACATCCATAATGCTTATTCACCAATATTAAGTCCTACATGGACTTACTCAGACAAATTGCTCCCAAAGTTACATGGTTTAATTTGGTCTATAGCAAACTCATGTCACCTAAAGTGTCCTTTGATTTGTGGACACTTACTGCTCTTGATGGAGACAAGATAGTTGAGCTAGATGCGGGGCATAATGTATAGTCAATGAATGAAGATATACCATTCATTGGATTTTAAAGCTTCAGGTCAAATGCAAAGTTGATTTGAAATTCCTTCAAATGGCTATGGGATGTACAGTGCATAACTTTTGGTCGGAGATGAACTAAAGAGTGTTCAAGAACATTAATAAAGATATCAAGGTAATGCAGCATAGAGTTGTACATATTGCAGTGAAATTCTTATGCTGCAATACCTTGATATCTTTATTAATGTTCTTGAACACTCTTTAGTTCATCTCGGACCAAAAGTCTAGATGCCAACTCTAGATGTCAAATTATCGAAACTAAGTATTGTATCACTTGATTTAGCTTTATTTTACTTGGTCAGCTGCTTTGTTTCATAGAGTTGTACATATTTTTGGTATCCCTCCAAGTTTTGCCTTATCTTGATATCTTAATACAATTTTAATTATGAAAAATAAAGAATTATTAATTTTCTTTTAAAATTATTGCCGCTGTCTTGTAGTAAAAAAATGAATATATTAACAACAAACATAGTGTTTGTGATCCTAAGTGGAAGAAAGAACTTCATTATATAAAGGTTCAAGTATGCTGATTGGTGCCAAGCGTGCTGTTGTTCTCTTGTTCCACGTATTGAAACATAAAACTAATCGAAAAGTTGAAGTTATCGCCACTGAAAAATAATAAATAATAAAATCGAAAATCGAAAATCTTGCATTATCATAACTCCTTGATTCTTCTGCAGACAGAACCAAGAATATAGACTAAATACATGGACGCCAAAACAGAACTGGCTGTTATTTCTCAACATTGAAAAGCAAACACATATAAGTTGCCTGTTGAATAAAGCCCCACTTTCATCAGACAACAGAAACTTGGTGCATAGACATGGCTTAATTTGAAGATTATTATTATTATTGCTTATTGATATCTCATAAGCCATGGTAATTGTTTGATAGTTATAATTTCTCATTTTTGAACAATTGATGAAATCCCAGCGTAGAAGACCATCAGAATGAGGATTATCATCAGCATCCATGGAAAACCACTCAGTTCTCCCTGAAGTGTTTCTCCAAAAAGAATTGTAACTGATACCAAGGCAGACAGGAATGCCATCAGGAGGAAACCTGTGGCAACCCTCCTGAATGTATTCCATAGGATGAGTCCGGCCACAGAGCTGTAAAAGTTCACCGCAACTGCTACAAAGAAACTGCGGTGTGGGAAGCATCCCGGTGCAAAGTAGCAGTTGCCAGTTGAAGCGAAAACATTGATGATGATTGTTAGTGGAATCATCACCAACGTTCCTATCCAAGTTTTAATAATGTTCTTTTTCTCCTCATGCACAGTAACAGAAACTGTCGCCTCGGATTCATTTGCATCTTGGCTTGCATTAACTTTCTGGCTTTGTTTACCCTCCTCGAGAAAAATATTAGTACGATCCTCAGCCTGTATTGCATAAATTGGCAATCAAACAGCAAAAAACAACATCACAAAATATAGCAAAAGATAACCTTAGCTCCTAGAAACCTGTAAATATTGCACTTATTAATTAAACGTGAGTCATGTTCTTTCAGGAATTCAGTCCTATAGTTGCTATAACTTTTAACTGGGATTCAAAAATAGATGGAAGATTGAGCTTTCACTGGAAGCCATGGGTTATACTAGTCAAATGCATGAGTGTAGCTAAACCATATGATCAAATTCAATGAAGGGTTGAAGCGGCGCCTATTTTCAAATAGGAGGATATAGAACAAATCGCCTTCTTAAAAGAGGGATTTGATTAGAAAGATACAACGAGATTAAGCGAAACATAGCTGCTTGTAAATCGACTTGATTCTTTTGAAATCAATAACATTTGTTCTGAAAAACGTAATATAAATTAGTACCTAGTTAGCTAGCAGATAACCAATGAAAAGAAAGGAAACTGATGATCCAAAAAAAAAGAAAAAAGAAAAACATGAGAATAAGAAAGCGAAACATGTACATGTACAAGTGAGTGGACTGATGAAGTATAAGTTGGTGATTAGAGAATGCAATTGCAAGAAGAAGTAGCTACGAGAAATGAAAGGAGAAAGAAATGAAAAATGGAAGATATTGACCCCGGCGTTCTTCGTCATATTGGAGTGTGTGGGAGATAAATTGGACAACAACGGGAGATAAAATCGGAGTCGAACGGGAGAAGAAAGACTGCTATTTCCTCACCTTAATTAAAACCCATTTATAAGGATTGATTTTATAGAACTTCGCTGATGTCTCATTTACGGAAGACATTGTTAATTACGACGACAAGTAAGGACAATTGGCGGTTCCTTAAGATCATAGTCATATGACCTGCTGCCGACTGCCATTCGTTTGTCACGAAATACGACTATAGACACAATCTACATAGCTTATAATGATCTATACACTTAATCCAGTGGTTTTGATTCCATCATATTATTAAGGTTATCAACAATTCCAATCTGTATCTGACGTTTATCAAAACCTAATGTTGGAAACTAGGTACGCCATCTTGATTCCTCCGGACTACCAGGCAATGGAAACAAGTTTGGCTTCTCAAAATTAGGTGACGAACGTGTTGTTACACGTATTAATTAATAAAATCTTCAGAGAATCTAGGCATAGTAGCTGGTTGAATTTGTTTTCTGTATAAATTTCCTCAACTCAAATCTCAATTTGTCTTTTTAATTTCTCAAATCAGGTGTCGACTCTTTACTTTGATTGGCTCGGAGAAGAGGGTTAACTAACATGAATCTAGGCAAATAAAATCTTATTTTCAAAAGGAAATTAAAATATAATAAGTAAGGTTAATATGGTGGGTGGGAGCTATAAAAGACAGATTGCAATGTCAATTCTAATGAGGAAAAAAGAAAAGACTGGTAGCTAATTGGAGCAGGAAGGATCAACTGGAAGAGACATAAAACTCCCAAGTGCATTGGTACAATTTCCAAATTTAGATGTCGGAATTTTTTGAGAAAATAATATTTTGTTATGATAGTTTGTGGTAATCTCTAAATTGCAGTTAAGAACGTGGATATTGTAGTTGGTTAGATTGGCATTTAGCTAGAGCCTTGGAAAGATTTCAAGGTATAATTGATGAAAGTTTATGCACAAATCACAACTAGCTAGGTAGTATCAAGAAACAATGCTCAAGTTGACCCTTACCCTTGAGTCGTCACTACAATAAAGTAAGAAATTGGCTACGGAAAAAACAAAACATAGCTAATTATTTTTAAATTAAGTTATTTGTGATGTTTCTCTTTTGTCACACAAATCGTATTTTGAATTGAACATATTTTTTTTTAGAATTTGCTCTTAAGCATTGGGATATATAATTAAAGCCAGTTAGATGTTTGAGACCAATAATTTCAATTGAACCAATTGTTCGATAAATATCACTTGATTAATAAATTATTATGTTACCCTACAATTAACATAGTGTTAAAAAGCCAAGATAAATAAATGTTAAAAATGTATTTAATGTAAATTCAAAGCATATATAAAAGAGTAATGACTGCATCTTAATTAATTTCTAGTATTGGACACGAATAGGAATGTACAATTCCTATGTACAGTACATATGCTTGACAAATACTAAACTATATCGAATTCGAATATACACACGTACAAATGTGCTAAAATTTGACGTTTATTGGCATGGCAAACATATCTAGACGTGTAAGATGTTGAACACTTCAATTACCTAAAAACTGGCAAAGACATGGAGGAAACTATATAAGATTCTTTACGAATGGTTGACGTTTAATCTAATTAGAAGACAGTGATAATTATAATACTCAGAGGCGCACTTACATTACTTCCTAAGTGGTAAACATTATTTTATCTATCTATATATATATCATAATTATTTAGTGTTGTTATGAATAAAAATTCAAGTGGCCAGTGAAATTGTAGTGCAATTTCTGGTTACATGTCAACAAAAGATAAAGTTGTTTATACCGTCTGCTATAGTATTCAGCTTCTACGTAAGCGGTGAGCTTTAAATGTGATCAATTCTCGAAGATATAATGACCTATCCTCGTGTTGAAGATCCCTTATTTTAGACTTAATTCTAATATTGCACTTCTCACATTTCAGAGTCCAGAGTAATAACTAATCGAATTTGAAAATATGAACTGAAATAGACAAAATATGAACTCAATTCTACGAAAGCATTAAACAATGTTCTACGACTTGAAGATAGGCTTCGATGCTCAAAACTGCAGTTCGATTTGGGTAGAAAATAAGAATTACGAGTGCTTCATCTTCACTTCTGTCATTCCAAAATAATAAAACTCTCCATTTTATGACAGTTGGAAATGACACAGTTTTTTTCTTTATACTTTACAAAAAAGATTGTATTGTTTATGTGATTTGAATCTGCTACTTCTTTGCTTGAAACCCTAAAATGAATCTCTAGAAATGCAGCTCCTTTACCCATTCCGGTCCTTCCTGAAGAATATAGAAGCGCGGATACATTAGTTTGCTTCACATTACACGTAGGGAAACTTCTGATTCTTGAATTGGGATATGCAGAAACAGATCCTTGGGTCTTAGTAACACAGTTGGTAAATTAAGGACTTTTAACTATGCTCCATAACACGGGAACGGTAATGACCAAACTGGGATTTGCCTCTTTAATCTATTTAGAGTGTTCGGTTGTTGCATTGCACTAATATGTGTGATGTCCCGAAAACGTAATAGTCTTGATATGAATTAGGAGCAAAGATAAGAACCACATTCATTTTAAAGATACCAGATGGCATAAGCCATAAGCGACCTTGATAACAACGGCTTTGAGATCTACAAGAGACAAGGTTATTAATGAATCATCATCAACAAAGCTGGTTGTAGGGTTAAGAACTAGAATTCTTTAACAAACAGGAAACCATAGACAAATTGGGATTTATAGGAACGAGGAGAGTAATTCTCAGAGACCTGTAAATGCCATTAGGCCCATATCCAGATTTCTCCACTGCAATCTTAAGAAGAAAGTGTTTCAGGGTTTCAACTTGATCTCTTTGGAGATTCATCTTTAAGATTTATTTAGGGAATTCATTTGTAGTGTTTTAGATATTTGGACTTTAGAAACGGTGATGGTTGGGTGAGAGAGATGCATGCTTATGTGACAATATTTTGTATTACGTATGCTACCATTTAAGTTTTGAAATAAGAATGCCAATTTTGATTTGGTCCGATTTTGGCTTAGGTTGGTTGGGTCACGAGTGAAAGTCGGCCCGAGCACGTGGGACTACGGGCCACCCACCCCGTGGGATGAGCCGGGCCAAGTCAAGAACGACCTGGGCCCAACCCGAGCAATTGACATCCGTAATTTCAGGTGATGTGGTGCGTTGTATCGTGAATAATACCTCCATTTACGTCTAGTCAGTATTTCCGTTATCTTAAATTAGAGTCACAAAGGCATTAACTTACTTATATTTAATGTTTTGAAGATTTAACTGATGAAAAAAAATATTTAAGTACTATTTTCACTTTTAACTTTTAAGCATATGTTAGAAATAGGATGATTTTCCCTTCCGTTTTTTTATTTTAAACAGAAAGATAGCATTCGAGATCAAATTGATCTTTCAAACTAATTTATGTGTAGTCTGATTTGTTAAAATTGGATGAAGTAAAAACAATTATCATTAAAAAGGATTAATCACCCATGATGTCCTTATAATTTTTAAGTCATGTATTTTAAAAATTAGTACATAATGTCTTAACATTTGATCAAATTATCAGAAATTATATACTTGTCAATTATGGTTATATTATCATCCAACTTACACAAAAAAAAAAAATGAAGCAATTTTGAAAATGATATGGCAGCTTCTATAGAATTAAATCATTGTATTGAGCACCCAGGATTAGTCTTTGATATAAAAATATTTCAAAATCGAAATTATGCCTTTTGGATAAATAAAATTATAATATAACAATAGATTCTTAGGAAATTACTCCATATCAAATTATGAGTATAATATAATGGTTTTATGATTTGATAACTTTAATAGAATAACTTGAAACAAGAATTAGGAAATAATAGGATTAAAGACAAACCTAAGTCGATTTTACTACAAAAATTTTTCTTTGTTGATAAAGGAATCAACCATAAAATTTTTAATTATCTAGCCTTTAACTGTATCAATAGAGCAAAGAAATAAAACTTTAACTTTTAAAGAGGAATTGACATAGAGTGCCAACTCTTTTAGTATCGTACTAAACTAACCAAGTTATTATTACTAATCAAGAATACAAGAATATTATCTCTGATTACTTTAAAGTGATGAAAATTTATTGGCTTTCTTAACTATCCCCATATGTTTCATACTATATCCAATTACTATTGATTAAGCTACCCTAATAAATAAATAGTAACATTAAGTTTATTAATATTAAGTCTAGGAATCAATTATACAACTATCATAATGAGAGCATCCACAGATATATAAGTAGCATTCCATTCGGGATCTCTTATTATCAATATAATTACGAAATTACATAAATATAGACAATGCCTTTATTAATTAAATTAATAACCTTATATATATAATTATAACTAACCAATTAGTTGCAAGATCATAAACTAATAATATACCAATTTCACTAAATTCAATTGCTTATGTATATAATATTATATCCATCCATATGTTGATTATATCTCTTTTAAGATGACAAATTAATAATAGTATCTACAAAACTCTCTTCAGTGAGAATTCACTATAATATATTTTTTTACTTCATTAGCTTTCTAATCAATTGATATCTTCTAAGTACATGCTTGAACCATTGATGAGACCATGATTCCTTTATATGTGCAATAACTCCATTATTATCATAGTACAATACTATTGAGTCAATATTGTTAGGAACCACTCCACACTTGGTTAATGAACTTCTTAATTCAAATAACTTCCTTTTGTCACCTAAAATAATGGAATATACTTAACCTCATCATAGAAACAATAATGGATGGTTGTTTGGAACTCTTACGACTTAACATATTATCATCAAGAGTGAAGATATCCTTTGATTCTAGTTGGAATGAATACTAGCATCTACATAACCTTGAACTCTTAGTTTAGCTTCTTAATAAGCCAATAAAATATCTTTAGTTCTTCTTTAATACTTTATGATGTTCTCCATAACCATCAAATGACCATTATCAAGATTGGCTTGGTATCTAGTTGTTATACTCAAAGTATAAGAAACATTTGGTCTCTTACATAACATTGCATACATGATTGATATAATAGTCAAACTCTATAGAATATAATCAGTCTTTAGAAATATATTCATTGAGAGAGACATTCATATGATGTGAACAAGAATCACCTCTTAGAATTATATATGCTAAACCTCTTTAACACTTTGTATATGTATATGAATTGGGATAAGCTAAGCAACTTCTTTGATCTTTCTTTCTATAATATTTATTGTGAAAATGTAGGTTGTTTCTCCTATATCCATCATGGAGAAGTTATTGAATAATTAATTATTAAAAAATAGGAGCATTAATGTTTCCAATTATTAATATGTCATCCATATATGGAACTAGGAAGACAATTGCACTCCTATTAACCTTTTTATAGAAATAAGGTCCATCCATATTATTATAAAATCAAAATCTTTAATTGTCTCACTAAATGGATGTTCCATCCTTATGATATTTACTTAAGTCAATAAATAGACTTTTTCAACTTACATATATGATCAAGAAATTTTTTGGGTCCAAAACCTTCAAATTATTTTATATTTATATCATCAAGCAAATGTCCATTAACAATGTTGTTTTAAAATCTACTTTCCAAGTTTTGTAATCATAGAATGTGAATATAGCCAATAAAATCTTTATGGACATAACCATTTCTATTGGGGAAAAGGTATCATCAAAATTGACACCTTGTCTTTGTTTGTAACTTGTAGTCGTTAGCCTTGCTTTGTCATGCATATACTTTCTTCCATATTAGTTTTCTCGTAAAAACACACTTACATCTAATATGTTTAATCCTATTAAGTACTATACTAAATATCATTTGTTTAGTGTATATGGATTATATTTTGGACATCATGTCTTTATACCATTTTGAAGAATCAATGTTAGACAATTCTTCCTCAAAATTAGGAAGCTTATTGTTAATCAATACTACATCATCTTTCCCATTCTAGTTTAGGTATACAACATATCCTGCTAATTCATCTTAGACTATGTACCCCTTAAACCTTTGGTTTTCATTATATATATTAAATTGAGGTTCTTGTTCCATATAGATGTGAATTTATAATTCTTAAACTTTTCTATATGCTACCTCACTCCTACTACTTGCATTAAGAATGAATTCTTTTTCTAAAAATGTAGCATATTTTAAGACAAACACCTTTTAAAGTATGATAAAATTGATATTTCATACATTCTTTTAAATACCCCATAAATTTTGTATTTTATGAAAACTAAAATAAAGTAGATTAAAATTTCCCAAGGAGAGAGCAGTAAGCCAAAGTCAGCTTACAAAAAGGAACTATATTCATAAAAAAATAAAAATACAATGTAACCAAAGTTTATGGGAAATAATTGAACTACTTCGTAAAAGGCTTTAAGGGTCTAGCTATAGAAGCTATTACAAAGTAGAAATTAAGTAAGGTTCGAGAATTTTATACTGAACTAAAAGTTATTGGAGAGTAAACCTTATTCAGGTTAGAAGAATTATGTTCCCTTTAGTCGAGAGAGGTAAAGGGCAAGTTCCAACTTGATATAAGACAAGCATTACACTATAAATATATAACTTTAGCAATTATAACCTTTATAACATAGTTTAGGATGAGCTTGATCAACGAATGAGTATCTAATTCAACTTATTGGAATGTTCTAATGCTCATTTCTAACTAAATGTGATACACACAATAACTCAAGCCAAGTTTAAAGATGGATGAATCACTTATATTTTGAAATTTGAGCCAGAAGACCAACTCATCACGTAGGAGCAATTGTCCACTTAATAACATAAGCTACATAGGTTTAGGATCTAGTTCTAGATGAAATTTGTACAACTACAATGGTTGTTAAGGGAGCTAAAGTTTCCAAAATTTGAGGGTTTAATATCAATTTATGCCTAATTGCTCTATATATAGTTCCTCTAACCACATTTTCTAAATGAATCAGAGCTAGCCCATATTGATCTTGTAATAGCTCCACTACAGAACAAATACTTATCTATTTTTTGTGCGATCCTTATATTAAATGCTTTCTATGCAATGCCTCCTTCAATACTGGAATTGGGCCTTTACGGTTTTAGGTTGACCGTCATTGTATTGATCTAGTTCCAGGTGTTGTCCTTCCTTTCCTTATTGCCACCTTACCTACTTTTTACATATCTATCGGAGAAAAGGCTTTAATCTTGGTGTTTAAGAATAAGTTTATAGAACTTGAATAACTTATTACCATTGAACTCCTAGTTAATTTTATCTATGATTTTGAGTATCTTTTTGATTGCTAAACAAATAAAAAATGATGCTTTTAGTAGATTTTTATTGAAACACACTAATTTTCACTAGGGGACAATTTGTTTAGGTAATTTAAAAGAGGGATAAGTAGAAGCTATTAGTAATGTTTCTATAGTTGCGTCTTATCTAAATGGTTGCATCCTCTTTATTTAGATCAGGATTATAGTTAAGGATTGAGGCCATGATTTTAGAGAAACCTCTATGATCATAATGTCACATTGCTTCCCTGATGATTTCTCTTACTTTTGTACAAACATGAATTGAAAAATAAAGCGTGTTGAATTTAAGGATCAAATAATGAGGACACAAGTTGTTCCAATTATCAAACCAAGAGCTAGTTCTTTCCCCATTCTTAATATGCATTTTAATTTCCTTACACATGATATTTCTCATCTTTAGTATTTAGTTACTAGTCCAATAATTTTTAGGTTTGATTTTTATGTTCCCAAAGCTATCACATTTTTATGTTCTAATTGAATACTTCTTTTTTAATTATTCTCAAAGGAGAAGATTCTTCTTTTTGGACCAAACATTGTTAGTATGCTTCCATTTAACCTATAAGAGTTCTTGGTCATTAAAGATCCTCTATATTCTTTTGGAAAGTAGAACTTTTATTAGTATATCTTGTGGATCTTAAACTGAGTCTTCCTTAATCATTAGGTAGTCACACTTCTTTCTAATTGATATTGCTTATTCCATTATACAGTAAATTTTTTTTGAGAAATCTCTCAATGGTATTAATCAAGTTCTAGGGCAAGAAGAGATGAGAGCTCTAACAAATATAGAGATCATTAAGCACTAAAGTTATAGGTTGGAGCATTCTAGCATAAGATAGAGCTTTATTTTTCCAACCTCCAAATCTTTTATAAATAGAGTCAAGCAATGGTAACCGATCTCTATAAGTAAGCATGTTAGTTTATCAAATGTAGCATATACATATAATTAGCTTTTAGAGCTACTAACTTTGAGACCTAACAGAGCTGAGAAGTGATTAAGAGATTCTATGAGAGTTTTATCATATTGTATATCATATTGGCAAATTGATAAAACTTTAAGCCTTACATGTGTGATGAAATTTAAAAGGCATACCTTGACTAATATTATGAGTGATAAGTTGAGATAAAAACTTAATATAAAGTGTGAATATGTAAGTTAAAAGAGGGTCACTTTGTCTGATTTCTTAAGCTCCTTTAAACATAAAGGTAAGTTCACCATTAACTAGGACATTATATAAAGGAGTAGATATGCATTGATCAATCTATCTAATAAACACTTTTAGAGCCTTAAAAGTGTTTAGGATAAATTTTCTACTGATGCAATCAAAAGCTCTGTGAAAATTGATTTTAATAGAACAACTTCTAATTAATTTATTTCTATGATACAATTTGAATATATCTTGAGTAACTATAATATTTTTAATAATTTATTTCCCTTTCATAAAAGCTTCTTAAGTAGGATTAATTATGCTTCTTAAAGAAAACTTTTAATTTGGTAGCTAGAATCTTGGAAATGATCTTGTAAATAGCATTACAACAGGCAATATGTTTATAGTTTTGGAGGGATTTGTGGTTGGCAACCTTAGAAACAAGGCGTAGGTGTACCTTATTCAATTCTTTAAGCAAACTCCCTAAAAAAGAGAATTATTAAATGAACTCAACGATTTAATTTCTTACCAAATTTTAGGATTTTTGAAAGAATAATGCATTGAATCCATTAAGTCTTAGTGCCTTGTTAGGGTGCATATTAAATAGAGCCTTTTCTATATCCATAGATGATACAAGTGAGATGAGAGAGTCTATTTATTCCTATGAGATTTTAAAAGAAATGAAAGAGCTTAAGACTTGCATAAATGAAAAAGAATTAGCTTCATTTCTTAGAAAAATCATTGAAATAGTTTAGAGCTTTCAACTTCTCTTATTTCTAATATAAATCTCCATTATAATCCGTTTAACACCCTATTTTTTTTGTAATTTCTTCTTGCATAGACAACATTTTGGAAGAAAGCATAGCTCCTATCCCTCTTTTGGAGCCACTAAACTCTAGATTTTTATTTAAATAAACAATTGTAAGTTTCTAGCGCATGTATGTACCTATTAAGTGTACCTTTTCCTTTAGCTTGGTGTCATTTCTACTAGAATTTGAATAGAGTTCCTTCTATACAAATAGTAATACAATTCTTCCATTAGAGATGATAATAACATGTCTTTGCTAAAATACTTTTTGTGAAGCATCTTAAGCTATTTTCTAACTTGTTTTAATTTCCTTGTAAATTAGAAAGCTTCATATCCTTCAATTTAAAGCTTTAGTCCTTTCTTAACTATTTTTTAATATCATTTTAGATTGGTCAACTGATAAAAAATATAAAGGGTGTTTTTACTTTTCTCTTTGGTAGCAAAAATTGAATCTCTATTGATCTAAATGATTAAATATAACTATTAAATTAAAAAAACACAATTATTGGGGAATTTATACATCCAAAAGGAATTGATAAGGCCTTTTTTCAAACTTTTCTCTGATAAGCCATTTACCTTTTTGTTTATTACTCTAGGTAAATAATTTTGTGGAATTTTAAATTTATCGAACCAGAACACCTTAAGTAGTTCTTGAACTCATCATTAGAATGTTTAAGCATATAAGAAGATCCTTCAATTTTTTTAGCGTAAAAGGTACAATTATAGTCTTGCACCACAAGCTAAGAAACTTGAGAATATTTTGAAATAAATTTCAGTTCCTCCTATAGCTAGTGTCTTTGAAAAACTAGATTGGTAACATAGATGAATGTTATTGTTCGCACTTGATTTTTTTTTTAAATAAGCATGTTTAGATTAATTTTGGGGTCTTGCTAGATTAATTTATGTTGGAATTAATTAGCATATTAATGTGGGTAAGATAATATAACATAGGTTAAGGGCATTGAACTATTAAAGTAGTGGGAGAGTGTAAGGCGAATTTTGGCAAGTTACTTAAGTTTAAAAATCATAAGCCATTAAAGGAAGGGCAAGGTGGACTTTTCTCAATCATTAAGGGTAAAATGGGAAGAAAGAAGTGTTGTCTTCTTCCTAAAAAGGGGAAAAAACGAAAATGGGAAAGGAAGAAATGAAATAACAAAACCAAAGAGAGGAAGAAGAAAGAGAGGAAGAAGAGAGGTTTCGGTGGTTGAGAGGAAAGAAGAGAGATAAGCTAGGGTTCCATCTTTTCTAAGCCTTCTAGAGAGATTTAGGTGTTGTGCAAGAAGGGAAAAAGGTAGAGGAAG
>JANIJH010000008.1:19937387-19970110 GCA_024520975.1 Erythroxylum areolatum
TTGGAAATGTGTAGTGCGTCATGTTTTGGACTTACCCAAACTATTTGATCTGTTTATGTGTTCATGACAAGTTGATATGAGTGGTGCATTCATGATTTGCATACAAATGAATTTCTGCATTGAAAATGACTTATAAATGCTTTTGGTTGTTACAAACTATAAAATTGTTACCTACAGGCTTTAAGCTCACCTCCTATCTCCTCCCACACATTCAGGTGATGAGCAAGATATCAAGTAGGTCAAGGGGCAAGGCAGTACTCCTAGTTTTGGTTATTTTGTATTTAAAGTAAGTTTTGTAAAGCAAGGCTTTAGTTGCATTTTGAGCAAATCATGGTTCATGTATCTTTTGTGTTTTGGAGATTTTGACGTATTAATGTATTTGTGGCTTGAAATGCCCACTAAAGCTTTGTAAAATTTTTTATCTTTTGCTGCAAATGAGATATGTTTACATTTTTGCCCATGATTCTCTCAAGTTTGTGCGTTGTCTTTTTTTTAAGTTTTCATAAGGGAAAAATTTATGTTCTGACTTCGGGAGAAAATTTGGATTAATCTATGCTGATTTAGGCAAATGTTATTCTAGAAAGTTGTAGATCTTTCTTTTATCTTTCCAACGGTATATAATATGAAATTTTTGGACATCTGAGCTGAAAGTTACGGTCCTTATAAGGAAAGAGGTATCTTCTGCATTTTGCTTCTTCTATGTTTTGCTTCTTCTGTGATGACGTGTCGTCTGTGTTTGTTTTTTCTATGATGATGTGTCTTCTGTGATGACGTGTCGTCTATGTTTTGTTTCTTCCATGATGATGTGTCTTTTGTGATAACATGTCTTCTATGATGATGTGTCATATGTGATAACGTGTCTTCTATGATGACGTGTCTTCTATGATGACGTGTCTTCTGTGATGATGTGTCTTCTGTGATGACGTGTCGTCTGTGATAATGTATCCTCTATGATGATGTGTCATCTATGTTTTGATTCTTCTATGACGACTTGTCTTCTGTGATGACGTGTCTTCTATGATGATGTGTCGTCTGTGATGACGAGTCGTCTGTCTTTTGCTATCTTCTATCTTTTGCTTCATTTTTGACCCTTCAAATGATAGAATCTATCTTTGGGTCTTCATGAAATTTTAGATCTTGAAGTCTTCTTTCAAACCATATGAAGAACACTCAATTTCGATATCTGTAGGGAAAGTTGTGACAATTTTCCCAATTTGTCTTTCTTTTTCCATTAGTCTGCTTTTTCATTTGGTCTCGTTTGTACTTATTTTTTGCTCCATTTTTGACTCCTTAGAAGATAGAATCTGCCTTTGAGGTCTTCATGAAAGTTGTAGACCTTGACGTCTTCTTTCTAACCATATGAAGAACATACAATTCTGATATCTGTAGGGAAAGTTATGGCAATTCTCCCGATTTGTCTGTCTTTTTCTATTAGTCTACTTTTTCATTTGGTCTCATTTGTGCCTATCTTCTGCTCCATTTTTGACCCTTCAGAAGATAGAATCTATCTTTGAGTCTTTATGAAAGTTGTAGATCTTGAAGTCTTCTTTCGAACCATATAAAGAACACACAATTCTGATATCTGTAAGGAAAGTTATGGCAATTTTTTTGATTCATCTATCATTTTCCATTAGTCTGCTTTTGACCCTCCAGGTGATAAAATCTGACCTCAAGGTCTTCTTCAAAGTTGTAGATCTCAAATTTTTCTTTGAAATTGTCCTAAGATGATCTTAACTCGATATCCCTGATGATAGTTATGCTAATTTTCCCAAGGCAGGCATGATATGATTGATGTTAAAACCTTGTTCAATTCTTTCAGCCATAACTTTGTTATAGGATCTCCAAATGAGTCGATTCTTGTCTCTAAATAAACAAGAGACATAGAGCCACATCTGTTCAGAAATAGTAGAAGTAAGCTGTCTTGAAGATTGTCTTGGTAGGGGCACGCTATCCTTGTGAGATACGCATTCAGATGTCACTTAGGACATCGGGCTCGTGACTCACAAGGGCGGGGTGTCCAACAGTTATGTTAATATCTTCTAGAAGATATTCAAATTTTGTCCTTAGATTGAAGAGTTGGTTAGAAATTTGAATTTGTAGTACTTTTATAACAATAGGGTTATAGGCCACTATAATTCTCCCATTATAATGAGTTGAGTGATTGGAAAAGGATATTTAATTTTTCCTTAAAAGTTATGGTCACTTAGTATGTACTCTTTTAATTTGGTTTCCAACAGGCTAACCATAGTTTTTTTTTTAAGTTTATAGATAATCGTAAATTTTATGTTATTTTTTCTAGCAATTTAATCCCCTTACATTTCAAGAAATAATTAATAAGGTATTTAAGGTTGAGAGCCTTTTTTCCTCTTGGTTTTTGAACTAGGAATTTCCCTTTTTACAAACTTGAATTCTTTTCCTTAATCTTCATTTTTTTTTCTCCTGATCCTTAGAGAGCTCTAGATTTTGTTTTATACTATCCTTATTTTTGTAGGCAATGGCTTAGTTTTGATTGAACGAATTTTTGGTAAAGATAACAACTTTAGGATCTTCAGTTACTCCAAGTTTGAACTAATAGTTGTATCTTTCTTATGGTTCCTTATGATATTCTTAGTATTAAGGATAATTAAGCTACTTGAAGGGATAGAAGTAGTATCTCTATTTAGGATGTTGGTATCAATCCTAGCATCATATTTAGAAACTAGTTCTTTCTTAGCCTTTACTAGCCCTTTTAGAAGTGATTTTTTCTTTGTTATTTTCCAAGTCTTAATATAAGTGATCTTATTTGATTTCCAAGGGTATGCCAATGATATTCAAAGCTCATTAATCCCACATGTTCATCTAGTCTTTGGATACATAAGGTATTTGGTAAATCTCGTTCTTTCTCCACTTTCACACATATCTTAATATAGCCTATTCTTCTCATACTAACTTTATGCTCTCCAAAACAAATTGGTTTACCGATAGAGCTAGCTAAGTAACTAAGACTAGTGCTCAAAAGAAATATTATGAATGTGTACCTTTTTAAGCATATATTTAAGACCTTTTATCTAACAATATACTAAGATTCCACTTGAGAATGAAGAGAGGTTTTCCATTTTAGTGCCTAAGACCCTACTCTAAAACATTTAACATTCCTAAGGTATCATTGAATTGAAACAGGAAGTAGTCCTCCCTTATAATGGGTGAATTCTCTAGACCTCATTTTCCGCACGTAGACTCGGACCAAATTTTAATACGAGGAAAATATGGCATCTTATCCAGAAAGTAACCTACCAAAGTTGATTTCCATCTAGCAACTTCTACCCTAAGGATTTTCAGAGGTAGAATAAAGGCATAAGTGACTATGTTCCTAGCTTAAGAGATAAACCTTACTTTGTATCTAGATTTAAGATCACCTACTAACTGATTCCAAGTTTTAGTAGTAAAGTTATGGTCAGAGGAATGTATGAACCATAGAGGAGCCAATAGCATCCTTAATAGTAAGCACATAAAAAGGAGTTATTGTAGAGGAGTATGATTTATCATATCTTATAACAATAGAGGTGGAGATAGGAGTGGAAGCAATGGCATACAATGGCAAAAGATGATTGAAGAGTGGAAGGAACTGGGAGAAGAGAAGAGACAATAATATAAAGTTTGAGAGCAAGGGTTAAAGTCGAACAAGGAGGAGGAGTCAAAGGTGTAAGCAATATGTCTGAGGAGAGGGAGGGAAGTAGCACTTATTTCCCATCACTAGAGCTGGCCTAAATTGAGGATTAGGTCGTTAAAGGTGAGGGAGCAATTCTTAAGATCTGACTTGTTTCCATTCCTACATGGAAATGAAATCAACTTTTAGGTTAGGAAAGAAAATAACGACTAAAGCTTGTTGTTGAACTAACGAAGATTCTAATTAATGTTTTGAAGTTAACAAAACATAATTACTACTAATGTATTTATTATTTTGCTGAAAAGAAACTTTAGAATAAAATGAATCCAAAAATACAAGAGCAAAATATATGAAGTTGAACAAGAGAAGTTAAAGTTTACAGCCAACAACAAGAAGATCAAAATAAGAACAACATAAGTTTAAGGCTTATCAAGGTCATTTTATATGTTTATTAATATTTGTAATCTCACTTTGTTAATTTAATGATCCAAAAGGCTCACCAATTATAAAAATTTCATTTAACTTTAGGACATAAGTCTTTTCATTGATCAAGAGGCATTAAAGCTCTTATCTTTATATAGAAGCCTCTTAATCTTTAAAACACGATTTAAGGATCATTTTGGAAGTTTCTGATTCATTTTTGCATTAATCAAATTGATTTTGAGTATTTAAAGGTGTTAAAATCATGCTTTTGGGGTGATTGTTTGACTTATATAGTTTAGTGGTCAACCGGTATAGGTTAAAGTTGTTAAATTTGATGTACCAAGAGTTTATAGCAATATTAGTCGATATATTGGTCAACCAATATGTGTATTTATCAACTAGTGCACTACAAATAAACATTGTAACGACTAGGTGGGGTCCTAAAACACTATAAATAATTTTCCCTATTGGTTTTAGCATCAAGAATGTTTTGTGTATTGTATACACATATTTCAAAGAGTTTTTAAATCATTTAAGCACCATTGTCTTACATTTGTGTGAGTGAGTCATTTTGAGTTATCAAGGGAATAAGTGGGATATTTTTTACTTGTAATCTTTCTTTAGGGTGTTGGATATTGTACTTAGGAGTGTTCTAAGTATGATTAAGGTTCCACTTTACCTTGGAAGAAGATTGTAAGAAGGTTTCTCCTTATCGGGAAAGATTTTACAAAGATTATTATTGGCTTTGAAAGAAAAATTATAGTGAAATTTTAAGAAGAATACTGGGAATGGATGCAAGAAAGAGTTGTTTGTCGAATCACTATAAATTGATTTGTATTCTCTCCTCCTTATCCTATTTAAATTATTATTCAATTGTTTGATTAGTTTATATAGAGCAATTTTCTCATATTTATTTATATTGATTTTTGTTAATTGAGTAAAATGGTTAAAAAAAATTGTTGAATTTATAGACACCCAATTCACCCCCTCTTGGGTGCCATTAAAGACTAACAAGTGGTATCAAAGTGGGTCCATTAGGAAAAAATTTCTAATGAAATCCTATATCAAAGATCATAATAGCATATTTAGGAATATTATCATCATCATTCAACCAAGAGGGACAAAACATTAGTAGACTACCTTTCTTTGATGGCAATGATTACCTTTATTGAAAAACTAGGATGAGATTATTCCTAATGGTCGAAAGTGTAGATCTTTAGGAAATATTGTCAAATCCTCCCTTTATTCTTACTAAAATTGTAAAAAACAAGAAAGGTACCCAAATTAAAGGAAAAATGGGAACCTCAAAATAAGAGAATAGTTTCGGAGTTTTCGGAAATTTTTCAAGAAATTTTCAGTCGAGTCTAGAACTATCTATGATATATCCGTGATCTCAGTGATAACTTTATTAATGCATTTAAGCGCTTATATTATTGTAGTATACCATAAATAGAGCATACTCCATAAATTGCATATACAACACATTACATAGTACAATAATTGAACTAGGATATTACATTAGCTCTCCTAATCTTTGGGTGTAAACATCCTCTAATTACTTCTAATCCCTTTTATTCCATTCACTATTCTTCCTTCTGCTTCGTATTCATTGACAGTATCTCCATACCTCTATATGTTTTCCTCTTATCTAAATAGTGACATTTGAAAGTGCTCTCATATTTTTACTTCCTCTATATAACAAAGAAGTTAATTTTTGTCAAATATGGTTATTTTAATCCATTTTATAAACGTCCTTAATAATTTGCCTGCTAAGCCTTGTGGACAAGGTTTTCTAAAGTAAGGAGGAATTGTTACATACAAAAAAAATTATACAACTATAATTACAATTTTGGAGAGTATAAAAATACCCATGTAACCGTTTCTATAAAAGAAGAAAGAAAATAATTTGAGTATTTGTTTTCTCTCTTTTTGTGTTTCTATATCTTCTTTTTTTTTTCTTCTCTCCTCTGTTCTTGAATTTTCTCTTTAATGAAAATATCTATAACAGTAATGTCGCTCGTAACCTCCTTGCCATCCAAGCCACAACACAACAAAAAATGCTAACAAGATCCACAACATCAGAAGCAAAGCCCCTACCACCGGTAGCTCACAATTATCGGACTCAATCGCTCCGATGGCAAACATACATAAACTAACTAACCCACAGGGTAAGAGATTAAAGATGTGTTTAACTCCTTTAATCTCAATAAGGCTCCTGGTTCAGATGGTTTCAATAGTTTCTTCTTTAAGAAAACTTGGCAAATTGTTGGGGGTGAAATTACTTGAGCGATTCAAGATTTTTTCCATCGTGGGAGGCTTATCAAAGAGTTTAACTATACTTTTATTTCCTTGATTCCTAAGACTGTTCATCCTTCCTTTGTGCATGACTATAGACCAATTTCCTATTGTAACCTTATTTATAAGGTGATTTCTAAAATAATGGCAAATAGGCTTAAAGACTTGTTTCCTCACATTATTAGCCCTATCCAAAGTGCCTTCATAAAAGGTCACCGAATAGGGGATAATATCCTTCTAGCTCAAGAGATCTTTAAGAATTACCACCTGTTGAATAACCATAAGCGTTGTGCTTTCAAAATTGACTAGAGAAAAGCTTATGATTCCATTAACTGGGATTTCCTCCTTAACACTCTCTTAGTTATAGGTTTGCCTCCTATTTTTGTTCAGTGGATTGGAGAGTGTATTACCTCCCCTTCATATTCAATTTTCATCAATGGATCTCCTTCAAAAAATTTTCGTGGTAAATCAGATTTAAGACAAGGGAATCCTTTATCCCCGTATCTCTTCATTATTTTTATAGAGGTTCTCTCAAGGAGTTTGGATTCTTTTATAGCTTGTAATTGCTTCTTTAAATACCACTGGAGATGTAAAGCAATAAAACTATCCTCCCTTTTATTTGCTGATGATATTTTACTATTTGGTAATACTGATTTGGTTTCGGCTCAAACTCTGTTTAATTGCCTGTGTATTTTCTCAAATATGTTGGCTTGTACATTAACCTTTGCAAGAGTTAGTATTTTTTATCTTCTGATATGAGTCATATGACTCATTAGCTAGAATCCTTAACGGGCCTTCAAAGAGTTCACTTCCTTATTCATTACCTGGGAGTTCCCCTATTAACAGGTAGGCTTTCTAGTAGAGATTGCATTCCCCTTTTGGATAAATTTGATGCTAGAGTAAACAGATGGACCCATATAACTCTTTCCTATGCTGATAGATTGCAGATGGTCATTTCTATGCTCTCAAATTTTTAGGTGTATTGGTCTAGTCATTTTATTCTTCCCTCCTCCTTTATTAAAGACACTGAGACAAAATTAAGAAATTTCCTGTGGTTTGGGAATGTAATGTCTACCTCTCATGCAAAGGTTAAATAGAGTGACCTCTATAGACCCAAAAGAGAGGGTGGTTTAGGCATTAAACATTTGTATAAGTGGAATAAAGTGCTTATAGGAAAAAGAATTTGGGTGCTTTTTACTGATAATGAAGGACTTCTAAGCTGGTCTAACCACCCCTCAAACTACACAAATATTGACCTCAACCTTCTTCTCATTATCCTCTCTGTGACGGTTTATAACCTCTAGTTTGAAAGAAACCACCGAATATTCAAAGAAAAAGTTGTGGAAGTTGGGAACTTAAATACTAAAGTGATCTTCCAAGTTATGGAACTTCTCAGCTCAAACACTGAGGGAAGGTAAATATTGGTAAGGATTATTTTCTCTAATGTTTTGTTTTGAAGGTTATTCCAATTCTTGGTAGTTCTTGACGGTAGGAGATTCCCTACTCCGCTGTTGGAGTCCTAAAGAATCAGAAGCAATTATATAGTTTTAACTAAGGAAGGATGGGTGAGAATTATGTGAGCATATGATGGAGATCTCATACTTGGGACTAAGCTGTTAGGGACAATAGGGATGCAAGAAGCAGGGATAAGAGTTGTACCTTATCATCCTCGGTATTTCACTAAAGAAGATCCCACCTTTTAGTAAAATAGATGAACATTTTAGTAAAATAGATTAACACAATTAAGAAGCTTTAACTCATGTAGTGTTGACTTAAATTTCTGGTTTTGTAGCAGAAATGATTGTCTATCTTAATTTATTTCTCTACTATGTTAATCTGTAAATGTTTGTGTCGCTGGTTAAGATGTACCTTCCTACTAGTTAATCTTGGTTGGTAGATATGTGTAGGCTAGATGTTGTGGTATGTTTCGGTTCATAAGGAACAATTGTAGAGTTCCTCATGTTCTTAGGTAAGGCTACTCTTTTTGGTATTGGTAGGAGATTTGCCTCCTGGTCAATCTCGTGGCTTATACATAACTCTTTTTTATTTATTTAAATTACTGATTTACCTATAAAAAAAACCCACAACAACCTAACAGTTAGCCAAAACACCCAAGTTGTCTCCAATCTCAATTTCCTGTCGCTTAGGCCTTGATTGTTTTCAGAAGTTAGCGATGTGTTTTGATGTTAAGGCTTAATTTTCTTGGTTTTTGTCATATTTATTGATTCTAACTTTAATAAATTATTATTTAACATTTAAACAAGTCTTGTTCTTAATCTCATTGGCTCTTTAATTTCAATTTGAATTTAGGGTTTCTAAATTTTTAGTCTGAACTTTTCAGTTTCTAACAAATCTAATTTTTTGAATAATTAGGGTTTTAATTTAAATTCCAAAATATGAACAATAAAATTAAATAATTTAATCAAATTAAAATTAAAGTTAGCTCTAATATCACTATTAGGAGATTGGGAAGGGATTCAATCCCGCGTATAATGGAACATTAATGAAACTCTTTTGTTTAATTTCTTGAAAGTCCAGATCACTTAAATTATATAAAATGATTAATACATAAATCATAATAAAACATGATTAATAATTCGTACCTTATTTCAAAGCTTGGTCATTTTCTTATAGTTCCTTTAAAACTATTTTAAAAATTGGCTTATCTTAACAACTGTAATCGCATAAGGGTCTAGCCTCTAACGATATCTTAGAAAAAGTTAAGAGAACCCTGTAATTATTGTAGAAAGGGTTAGGCAAAGAGTGTTATCTTCTTTAGAGATTAAGTCTATTTATAATAGATTTTAGATATTTTAGTAATTTAATTGAAATTATATTCTAATTTCAATTAAACTTTAATTAGAATTAGAATTGCAAATAATTCTAATTAAATACTAATTGTGCCCAAATAAGATTCAATATCTCATATTGATTCTTATTTATTAAATATCTCATATTGAATCATAAGGTTTCTCAAACTTTACAATTAAGTCCAATTTGATTAAAATATTTTTTTCTCTTCAACTTGTTCTTTGTGGGTGACCTATTAGGTTCTTAAATATGTTAGCATTGGATATAAATAATAACTCTAAATTATATTTAAGATTAGATAAATTAAAGGAAGATAAATTAAACTCCTTTAATTTATCTTTAATTCTCTAACTAAACTTATATTCACATATTAAAATTGACGTATAGCAAAGCATCATAATCACCAATTATTTATGAATATCAAAGTGATTTTGACTAACTTTTATATGCATGATTTTTCTGTATAATTTAATTCTTTTATCACACAATGTTTTGATTAGATACAGAGTAATGTCTATTCTATTTGAGTTTAATTATTAGTTCTCAACTATTAGTAATTGATTCAATTAATGACATTCAAAAATTATTTTTCAAAGTGCAATTCCACTTGAGCCAAAGATTTCTCGAATCAGTAATAATCGAGAATAATGGAATATTTCCTCTAATCCTTATAGTTCATGTTATATCCAATGGCTACCGACTGAGCTATCCTTAACCAGAACATGTTATAAGTAATATCAAAACATAACATTTTCTATATAAGATATCTTTAAAAATGTCAAGTCAAACGATTACCTATACAATCATCACAATGATTATTTCTATAAACATATAAGCAAATGTTTCAAATAAATTTCTCATATGAGATTAATTCACTGAACTTGTTCTCTAATAAATACTCATACGTTTGTTCTTCTTTTTTTTTAACTTTTGTATATAAGATCTACTTCTTCCTTCATCAAGAAAAACATAATGTCTATTAATCTTTATATGTCCTATTAATGTTCAGTGTTAATAGAACAATGACTAAGAATAATTTAGAGATAATATATAAATACGATATAAATGTCCTAATTATAATCTCATAATAATTTTATTTGCAATATATGTTTATCCTATAAATTTATCATGAATATGTATAAGATAATAAATGTCTTTAAATATTTATATTAGTAAATTACAACCAATCAATTCATATAGGTAGGACTTGGCCTTAAGAAATAAGTTGGAGAACTTCCCGATGCGTTTTTGCTTGTGCATCCTTCTGTTAGGATGTTAACTAGATTAAGATGAATAAATAAAACTAAAAAAACATTTGGCGAAGGACTTACCATTATAAGTTAGTAAGATTTTAGTATTACAAATTAGAAGTTGGTGAGTTTTATTTTCCCTAATCATTTAGGGAAAGAAAAATAAAGAAGCCAGAGATCACGTTAAAATCATTATGGAATGATATAGCATTTTGAGATAGTATATAATAGACAATTAAACTTTATAAAACTGTGTTTTAAGTAACAATAGAGAAATGTTAATTTAAAGAAGAGTATAAGTTAATTTCTAAGAGATTAAAGTAATTTTAAATAATGATTCAAACGATTTAAATAAAGTCTACTTTATTTTTATGAACAACAAAGCACAAAAAGATACTATATGCCGCTTTACTTTTGGATCAAAAACAACTTTTGACCATAAAGAGGGCAAGGGAAGTATAAAGTAGCCAATACCAATCAAGGCTGACTCTGTTCAATGTTCAATTAGTCACTTTTTGGGCTCCCAGGCTTTGGTCATTTTCACGGGAAAGATGCTTCAATTTGACTGATTTCCTCGCTACTTCATGAGCACTATGATTTAGAAAAATATAAAGAAAAAATAATACGCTGAACAGCTCCTTAATGGTCTTTGCAATAATGTGTCAAATTATTTTTAAAATTATCTCTTGAAGAAGAATTGATTTTTCATATTTCTTAATTAAAATCACATGAAATATTTCCTAAAATTAAGAAAATTTTAGTATAATTAATCCACTTATTTTAAGTGCTATAACAGCTTTAGGAAGTGGCTTTTGTAAATTTTAGTCCTTAGCCACTGGCCCTTGACCTATAAAAATTCATTGCCTCGTTCGATAATGATCAACCCTAAAATGTATAGACAGAATTAGAGTTTAAATATTAAATTAGGTATGATATTTATTAAATTAAACATAGATATGTTCTGACTAAAAAAAATACCATGATTATTCAAAAACAAAAGAGAGATGACTCTTTTAAATACAACCTACATACACAGCACAACAGTATTATTCCAGAAGCTGTTCAACTTGAAACAGCAATATTAATTGTTCCACTTGCCAATTCAAATGTTATCAACGATGTTTCCAAGTGATCTGGAGATAATCCACATGCTGAAATGACTTTCTTCAATGTCTTTCACATACTCTAGTTGAACTTTTCCTTGACTAGAAAAGATTCAGGCCTTCTAAGCCAAGTTGAACGGCACAGTATTCCTTAATCCTTAAGTTACTGTGGGAAAACCTAGTTCAGACGGATGAAATTACCAGAAGAACCGGACTTGAGAAATATCTGCCGCAGTCAGTTACTTGATCCACTAGGAGAAGAATGTTTTGCCACTGCCAAGGTCTAAGAAACAGAGACCATGACCTTGTGCCCGTCAAAGGTGACAATACAAATAAATACCCTGTGAATGAGAGCATATGTAATGGTCAAGTTGAGATATTGTTTATTATCAAATTGCAATTATATGGCAGAAAGCATACATATATCCACCATTTCCAATTGGGTGTTACATCATTAGCAAAGCCCTCCATAACAAGGAAGTGCATCAAACTATCAGACAAACTTGTCATTTTCACTAATGGACTCTCGTGGTGTCCACAAAGGCAAATCAAAAGAAAGCACTCGTATTTTGCCCTGTCGGAAAAACAAGCCTATGGTATGTCTTTGTGGCCCTTTGGCCGAAGAAGTTTATAATCTTTCCGGTCCTTATGCTACTTAATAATATAATGGTTGGTGGGGTTGGAGACTCAAAATTATTACTTCAATCATTTTGGTGTTGAAATTGATGGGGTTAAAAGAAATATTACGGAGGTGGTGATGGTGTTGGTGAATGGTGATGTAGGTTAGCTAGGTTGTGTAGACCCTTTCTGTTTCCTTCATATGCTTCCCTACAAGCCTCATCCCTTTTGTTACTTTTGGCTATGAATTGTTGTCACCAGCCACCCCACTTATCCTTGTCCTCTCCATTATATTTCTCTGCCTTTTCTGCCTTGACCACCATTGTCCACCTGCTTTTTTTTGTTTTTACCTAATTTTTCTGTCTTTTATTCTTCATCAGTTAGGAAGGGGCTGGTTTACTGGTTAAATCGGCAAATATAACAAAAACTAATGGAGAACATTTTAATTTGATTACGTTGCAACTCTTTAATTAAAGTCATTTCGAGACTACTATATATTTTTAAAATAATCATGTGACATTATGTTTATATTATCATGAACTAATTACAAATTTAAATACATATTCTGTAAGAGTCGTAGACAAATTGAAAACTTTATAAAGCAAAGAGACCGGATCCATTTTTCTATCTATTAGGGAGCAGACAAGTCTTTTTGGACCCTTGTTGATCAATTGATCTCTGCTCCCCCAGCAATCCATTTCAGGCCAAATCCTTGTTATTCTCCAAGATCATATAATCATTCAGTTTTGTCCTTAGCATGAACTGAAACTTTGATCAAGAGATCTAGTATTCTGGCAAAGAGATCAAAATGAAGATATATTCATCTGAATCAAAGATACGTGTTGATGTTTGAGCAACAGTGGGGAAAAGAAAAAAAAAACAAACAAAATTTTTTGGAACCTCATGGAACTAGTAAATCCATTACGGACAAACAACAAGTGGTGTAACAATGTCCAGACCCTAGGGTACATATCGCAGCATACCACATCATTGGTCACTTTGAGTTGCATATTCATGATTTCCTGATAGTTTTTTGAGCAATTCTCACCCTAGAATGATGGAAGTAAAAGACAGGGTGGCGCTTGCTTGATTCTTAAGGTTTGAAGACTTGATCAACTGGACCAAGGTGGCGAGCTTTCAGCATACGTATATACGTATAAGCTAGAATGTCTACGTGGGTTGCTTGATACCAAGTAAATAGCTTTAGCAGCCACACAAAACGCAAGAAGAAACAGAAAAGTTGTTATTTATATTATATAATAACAGTTTACCTTTTTGAAATCTAACCTAAACCTATCCTGTTAACTGACGAAACCTTCTTGAAGTGCAATTTAGAAATTATTTTGAAGTTTTGTTCTGTTTTTATATCAGTCTAAGAATTGCTTATAGTTTGCGTGTCTTAATCATCTCAGTTGCAGAAACGAAAAGGCAGGTTAAATAACAAATGAATAGCAAATAGTAATAACAATGATAAGGACAATGGCACAATATTTTTATTTTTAAATGAGGATGAAATTGACCAGGTGAGTTGGTAAGAAGTTTTTTTTTTGTTTAAGTGAGATCGCGGGTTTAAATTTGTCCTCATGTATACAGCCGTTTAAAACTTGAAACCAAAGTTTTTTTTTGCATAAGAAACTTATCCGATTCGAGTGGAAATTAGTCTGGATGTGGATGACTTAAAAATGCCTTCTCATAATTAAGACCCTCCTAAAATACCTCGTTGATGATAAAAAAATATTATTAAATGAGGATGAATCAGTTACATTATTCTCATATACTCGATTTGCACCTGTGTCATAGCACTTCGCCTCTTTTCTCAAATGTTAAATTGTAACTTTTACATGCGCAAACACTACAAAGAAAATACCAATAATTTTAGAGTACAGCTCATTAAAATAAAAATCATATGTTTAACAAAACAATGCACGTGTGAAAGAAACTGTTTTAGCCAGCATAGGAAAGAAAGCCTCCCCCTAATAACTTAATTTTATTTCTAATCCATTTTGTGAAGAACAATAAGGGGAAAATTATATAAAAAGAATACAAAATTTTGATTAATATTTATTTTTTAATTAAAAATTTTTATGACATATTTAATGTATAATTTATATAACATTAAAAGAATTTATGAAATATTTGATTGAAAAGACTCCTACATAATCCATATAAGTAATAAATTTATAAGTTTAAATGGATTAAATATAAAAGAAGGAATTCCAAAATTAGTAGATATTTAATTTATGATATATTTAATCTATGATCTTATTATTTATATGATATTAAATAAATTTATTAATTAAAATTAATTAGAACTGCCATGTGTCATATTTTAATGTGGTAGCTCTACTTTGGATATACGTGAACGGTCGTTAGTTGTAGTTCGGATACATGTAAGTGAAAGGAAACTAATGTACGTTGGTGGGCGTGTCCAAGGCATAACATGACCACAAGTTAGCAGACCACTTAGGACAATCTAAGACCTTAAACAACAGAAAAGATGGTGTACAATTGAGTGTTATTTTCTTTCAAGACAAAATGACATCAGACAAGAAAGCAACATAAACAACAAAAGCAGCTAAAACAAGATGATATAAACTATAAAGACAATTTAGATAATGAAAATTTCTCTTTACGTCTTTTAATTAACAAAATGCATATATTACAAGCACTACCCATTTGTTTATTAGTATTTATTAAAAGAGGTTACGGGAAAAAAAAGGGCTCACCTTTATTATCCACATTGTTAGTGGGGTGAAATAACTTTATTACAAGCATGGAAGCAGCATGCAAACGAATGTGGACTGTGTGTTAATCTTAGTCAAATGTCCACCAACAAGTATTAATTAAACAACAAATATAACAAGGACTAATTAATTGTGCAATTTTTAACTAAGGGCAAGTCATAAAGGGTAAATGATGAAGAAGGCGTTAGATGATTGATGGGCTTATCCCCAACCGACCAATTTCTATCTCATGGTAATATAATTATGAATAATGAAGTTTGGAATTGATTGTTTGTTATTTGTGTTGTATTAAAAGCTTATTGTCTTACCTTCGAAAGGCCATAGATGTACCAATTGCATGTTTATCAAAATATTTTTTTCCCTATCTTTGATTGATTATATCTTGACAGGATGCTCGCTCAATCAAGATTGAGACTTGTTTTCTTCTCATGTCAATATAATTAATAGTTAAATAATAATAATAATAATAATAATAGCAGCGGCAGCGGCACCACTAGCAATAATAATAATAACTTTTTCATAAGATATTTTGTTAAAATCAAATGAATACTACATACAATATCATTGTTCATAACAAACCAATTACTAAAATGATTTCAAAAGTATGTAAAAAATTGATGAAGTATTTGAATTAAACCAAGGAGTATTAACACACTTCTATCAGTATTTTGTTTTGGGGTTCATAATCATATCTTTAAAATTGTTGCTTCACTTAATAAATAGTATGTACTTATAACATTATTACTTTTTATTGAAGAAATCTACATACATGCTAATAAAATCAATACTTAAAAGAGAAATATTAGAGAACTTCTAATTTCAAGAACTTAAAACTCTCTGTCCACTATCAAGCAAACCACTCTTTAGGGGCATGTGTGCAATTAAAGGCAAAAAGAATAAGTCAATATATACTTCTAAAAGCAAAAAAAAAAAAGATGCATCAACGCGTGTACATAAAATTCTAAATATAATAGAAGAAGTGTAATTCATAGATATTACCTCTAATTTGCTATTTTTGTAATGGCATCATCATCCAACAAAAATATGCATAAGGTTGGCATAATGGGGTGTAGGAAATGTAGTTTGAAGTGAAAATTGCTGAAAGCACCCTCGTTCTTCTCCTGCTCCTCCTTCTTCTTCTTAAATAGATATGGGCCATGGGGGGGCTTTAGTTTAGTTTTAAGGAGTTGAAGTGATAGGCTAAGCAATAGGGAGTGAGGGTGGTGCAGTGGGATACCACGCACGCTTGTGGAACCCACCTCACTGCTGACATCTCTATTCTGCGTCCGCGTTTTTCTCATCCGCCCAACCTTTTACCTTCGCTCGTGTGTCGCTCGTATTATTTTTACGTCAACAAAACTTTATGCTTGGTTTGGCTTACTCGAATTTAGTGTGTTTGGTCACTTTAACAATAGGGAGTAGGAGTGGGAGTAACAGTTGGGGGGAGGGGCATAGCCAGATAAATCAAGTACCTTTTCGTGCATCACCTGTCACCTTTATCTGGGAGAGCATCTCCAACTATTAGTTAACTTAGTTTTCTACTCTCTCCTTTCTCCCCCTTATAATATACTCACTCTAATAATCCTAGTATATAAATTTGAAGGATATTCGTGTCATTTCATATGTGACTTGAGGGTAGGGTAGTAAAGAGTGCTTTTATGTAGGTGATAAGATTTGTTAAGTTTTCTAAAGAAAAGATTAGGCTTGCCACAACCTTTGATGTTGGGAAAGAGAAGCTCCCTTTTGTTCTTTTGACTCCTTTTCTTTTCCGCCTGTTGAAAAAAATAGGGCCAGAAATGAAAAAACAAAAGGCTAATGTAAGATTCTTGTAATTCCACTCTCTAATTGCTTCCTGCTTCAATCTTCTCTTACGTTTTGATCATTGGTGTGCTATCATGTGTGCAGTATACATACACGTCGTCCACAACCTGGTAGGGTTCAACTTGGATCTTTTTTCTTTTGTTTTGTGTGAAAATTTGGATTTATTTAGAACAAATATGTTGAGAGGCAGTGCTCACTTCTACGTTCACAGTTTCATATGTAATTGATAGAAATAAAAATTTTGGCAAGAAAACACAAAACGATCAAAAACAAAACTATAATGTGAAAGCCATTCTATCATAGAGAAGCAGATAAAAAGAATATCTAATTTAACATTCATGGCAATATGCAATATTTTAAAATACAAAAGCTACACAATATAGATCTTGGTGTGTGCAACATAATTTAGTAATAATATAGGAATTATTTACCATACTCTTGGGGACATATGATTGAGTACAATCTTAAACAAAGAAAGAAAAATGCACAAACATTGAAGGACTAGCTGATACAGCTACCATTACCAAAATCTGAGCAAAGAGAGACATACAATGTTAAAGTTGCACAAAGGATTTATTACCTATGGATGGGTATAAATTGGCAAAATCTTTTAGCCTTTGCTCTAAGATAGCAAGGGCTTTATGACTAGGTACATGTTCAATCAAAGAACAAGTTAGTGTCTGCACACGCACCTGAATAAAACGTAAACTAGCAACAAATTACTTTGATCACACCATAAGCATAACTATTTTCTTTTTTTCTTTTTTGTTAATGTAAAATATAACTCAATTAGGCTTAAGGATAGCTTGAAATATATAATTGAAGCTACTACATGGAACGGAATAAGAAATCTTTATGCCAAGGAACAGTAGTGCATGTATTGAATGTGACCATACCAGGCATGAATTCTACTGTTTATACAACTTTTCTACAGAGGTAACATTTTTTGTGTGCTGTTGACAAGAAAATACCATTTAAATACACTTTGAACCTTAGCGTTGTTGTGTTTGATGCAGTCTGTTTCTATAAAAAGTTATCCATACCAAAGGAATTGTAAGAATCTAGCCACGTAGTAAGGGAATATTGTCAATTTTTACTAGAGTTTAGACAAAAAGGTGACAATAATACACAGTTAAGTATCTATCTGACAATAATGCACACCCCAATCGATCTCCATGTGTTTTAGTTTTAAGGAGTTGAAGTGACAGGCTAAGCAATAGGGAGTGAGGGAGGTGCAGTGGGATACCACGCATGCTTGTGGAACCTACCTCACTGCTGACATCTCTATTCTGTGTTCGCGTTTTTCTCGTCCGCCCAACCTTTTGCCTTCACTCGTGCATTGCTCGTATTATTTTTACGTCAACAAAACTTTATGCTTGGTTTGACTTGTTCGAATTGAGTGGGTTTGGTTACTTTAACAATAGGGAGTGGGAGTGGGAATCACACTGGGGGGAGGCGAATAGCCAGTTAAATCAAGTACCTTTTCGTGTATCACCTATCACCTTTATCTGGGAGAGTGTCTTCAATTATTAGTTAACTTAGTTTTCTACTCTCTCCTTTCTCCCCCTTATAATATACTCACTCTAATAATCCTAGTATATAAATTTGAAGGATATTCGTGTCATTTTATATGTGACTTGGGGGTAGGGTAGTCAAGAGTGCTTTTATGTAGGTAATAAGATTTGTTAAGCTTTCTGAAGAAAAGATTAGGCTTGTCACGACCTTTGATGTTAGGAAAGAGAAGCTCCCTTTTGTTCTTTTGACTCCTTTTCTTTTTTGCCTGTTGAAACAAACAGGACCAGAAATGAAAAAGGAAAAGGTTAACGTAATAAATTCCTATAATTCCACTCTTTAATTGCTTCCTGCTTCAATCATCTCTTACGTTTTGATCATTAGTGTGCTATCATATGTGCAGTATACATACACGTCATCCATAACCTGGTAGGGTTCAACTTGGATCTTTTTTCTTTTTTTGTGTGAAAAACTTGGATTTATTTAGAGCAAATATGTTGAGAGGCAGTGCTCACTTCTACGTTCACAGTTTCATATGTAATTGATAAAAATAAAATTTTTGGCAAGAAAACACAAAACGATCAAAAACAAAACTATAACGTGAAAGCCATTCTATCATAGAGAAGCAGATAAAAAGAATATCTAATTTGACATTCATGACAATATGCAATATTTTAAAATACAAAAGCTACACAATATAGATCTTGGTGTGTGCAACATAATTTAGTAATAATATAGGAAAATTTTACCATACTCTTGGAGATATATGATTAAATACAATCTTAAAAGAAGAAAGAAAAAGGCACAAACATTGAAGGACTAGCTGATACAACTACCATTACCAAAAACTGAGCAAAGAGAGACATACAGCATTAAAGTTGCACAAAGGATGCATTACCTATGGATGGGTATAAATTGGCAAAATCTTTTGGCCTTTGCTCCAAGATAGCAAGGGCTTTATGACTAGGTATGTGTTCAATCAAAGAACATGTTAGTGTCTACACACACACCTAAATAAAACTTAAACTAGCAACAAATTACTTTGATCACACCATAAGCATAACTATTTTCTTTTTTCTTTTTTCTTTTTTGTTAATGTAAAATATAACTCAATTAGGCTTAAGGATAGCTTGAAATATATAACTGAAGCTACTACATGAAACGGAATAAGAAATCTTTATGCTAAGGAACAGTAGTGCATGTATTGAATGTGACTGTACCAGGCATGAATTCTATTGTTTATAAACCTTTTTTACAGAGGCAACATTTTTTTCTGTGCTGTTGACAAGAAAGTACCATTCAAATAAAATTTGAACCTCATGGTTGTTGTGTTTGATGCACGTCGTTTCTATAAAGAGTTATCCATACCAAAGGAATTGTAAGAATCTAGTTACGTGGTAAGGGAATATTGTCAATTTTTACTAGAGTTAGACGAAAAGGTGACAATAATGCACAGTTAAGTATCTGACTGAAAAGTCTCAAAAGTAAGAATAGAAGGGTGTGAACTTATTTTTTTATATAACAACAAAACTCTAGCTGTTAATTTTTTTTTGTTAAGTACTGAATAAACTATCCAGTACATTTGATAGCTCACAATTGTGTGGTTTAAACAAGTCAATTAACAAATTAATAACTTAAAGTTAAGTGATGAATATCATTCAACTAGCGTTTATAAGTTTTATCATATTCTTACTTTTAATCAATCATCCTCTTCAATATTTTAAGTGAAGTGCAACTCTCTTATATCATATGAATTGGTGCTCCAAAATCTAATTTTGGTATATACGTTCATACTGATGCAAACACAGTGTTCTTTGAATTGTTCTTTATTTCACTTTTGCTTAATTAATTTCTTGGATTTATTTGAAAGAAATAAAGAAACAAAGGAACAAAAAAAGTTGTGAAGATATGATTTCATTAAGAAATCAAATTCAATCTATTTTTTAATTGTGTAATTAATTATGGTTTTTATTGTGGCTGAAATTGATTTGAAATTTCTTGTTGTAAATATGATTCAATTGAATCATTTCTAGTTTTTCTTTGTCTTGGTTAATTTCCATGTTTCTTGCTTGAGTACTTGACTTAATTTTTTTCCTTGATCATTAGTCTTTTTGTTTTTTTTGGTTTTAGATGTTTGCAAGGTTGAATTCTTTGATTGAATCATTTGTGTGTGAGGCACATGATGGGAGTTTGATGGGCCCAAAGGTACAAATTGCCCCACTCCAATGTTTCGTAGAAAGTATAAGTCTTATTTATAGTATTATTTTATATCTTAACATTTGCACATTAGAGGGTGAGCCCTTGTAGTAATAGATAAAGTTGTTTCTTTATGACTATAAGGTCATAAGTTCAAGTCATAAAAATAGTCTTTTTGTAAAAATACAAAGGAAAAACTGTGTACGTTATGACTCTCTTTAGACTCCGCAAAGCAGGAAGCTTTAGGCATTGAGTACATTAATTTTATTATTTGCACCTTAAAATTTTAATTCTATTAAAATTTTGTTAATAGGATATTAACTCATTTGATGTGGCATGCCAACTAAGTTGCCCCTGGAAAGTGGTGAAATTTCACTAATGGTTGTTACTTTTGAAAAGTCCTGTGGGTAAGTTAGGAAAAAAGTGTTTTCTATTACTAATTATCTTTAAATTGATGGTCAAATAAAGTGATAAAAAGAACTTAAATAATTAGGAAGATTGATTACTGTTTAGTTATATGTCTTTTATTTCTTTTTATTAAACCTTAGAACTTATTAAAAATATAATTTTAAGTTTTCCAAAATTCTGTCTAATTTTTCTCATAAAAATTTCAATCTTAATTGTGGATTGTCTAATTTTTTTGGCTTAAGCAGGTCATACCACAACCTCTTAGATTAACATACTTTTAGGTGAATTTAGTCCGCTAATTCAACCACCTAACAGAAGGGGCGTGACATTGACTCTACGTATTTACAGTGTAAAGTCTACAAGTACGAAAAATAGATACTGATGCAGGTTTCCAACAACTCATCTAACTTCACTGCCCGAATTGCCTCTGCCATTGAAAGTCTACTTGGAAATTGATAATAAAAGAAAAACTGTGGCAAAGAAGAAAAGAAATGTATGTCCATATCTGTCTAATGATTTTATTGACCATTTAGTCCACTCAACCAGACCCAACCTGAAGTGAGGTGGAGAGAGATTTTGGGTCTGAATGTCTCTCAAAGCTTTTCACCTAGTGGGAGAGTTTGGCGTTCCAAAGTACAAACATATAACCTGCTTTCCATCCCCACCACCACTTGCTAATGAGATCATTCCACTTAGGGAGACTGGTTGAAAGAGTGTGGCCATGAGTAAATCTAATCTTCTCCATGTGGTTATCGTCAGATTTTTGAAATGAGGTTTTAGATATATTCTACAGGTGTCGGGTGGGGATTACATACACTTAACATAAGTCCGATTAATAGTTCCTGCTCTTGGTGGCACAACCTTGTACTTTTTGAAGAAAGTTAAAATATTTTCTTATTCATTTATAGATAGAGCAAGAAGAAGGAACATTTCTATTTGTATAATAATAATAATAATAATAAAAGAAACATTTCAGCTAAAGCAATAAATTCCATTCCCCTTTCAATTCTATCAAGGTATCACCACCTCTAATAATGGTTTTGTTAAGGCCTGGACACTTAGGCAATAAATTCCATTTCCCTCTCAATTCTATCAAGGTATCACCACCCCTAATAATGGTTTTGTTAAAGCCCGGACTCTTAGTCTCTTAATTTAACTAAATGTGCTTGCCAAGGTCAGCACTAAGCCGTACCATACATGATTAGATTATGTAGTTATTGGTTCTGTGGCAATCGAAAGCTATCCGCTTCTTCTTCTAAACCGAAAGCTACTCGCTTCTTCTAATTGGTAAATAGAGCACCTTGGACAATTGGTAACTACCACTTAAAAGTTGTCAAGCCTTTTGCGTGGTGATGGTGTCTTCATATCTAATCCATTTGGAAGACAATGAATTATGGTTACCTTCATGTCATTGGATATCCCATTAAATTTGGTTCAAATGCGAATTTATATCTTAACTTTCTCATCTTCTAGAATGTCACCAAAACAATTATTTCTATGTATATATATATAGATATATTGGCAAATGTTAGAAGAAGCTCAGTATACATAAAAGCAGCTCAGTGACAAGCCATGTTCATCACCACCATCTTCTTCTTCTTAGAAAGAGGGTTAACGGGTTCTGAACAAGAAACAAATCCTTTGAGAAACTGCATTTCCAGAAGAGTTCTTTGCACACACAAACCTGTCCTGTAATTGTTCCTAGATGAGAACCGGGGCTTGATGAAAATTAAAACTAATTGGGGGTTACTATTAATGTATTATTGCTTTTGTTATTATGAAGTGATTTGTTGAGTCATCAACTCTTTGTATAATCTTTGAAGATCATGATTATAGAAAAGAGCTTGCCTTTCTACGCATCTTCAGCTTCTTACGTCACAAATCCGGGTGGGATTAAGGGTAACTTAATTGGAGTATAAATGATCTTAAGGAAACCTGGCGAGCAATAATACTCCACCCTACTTTAAAGATCGACTTCTTGACTCCTTTTGTTTTTCAGCCACTGAGAGGATTGCAGGCGGAAGCCATTGAACCACGTCATTATACGAGCATAACATGATCATACCAATGCAAGTAACGAACAATCTTTAACACTCTAATACTCATTATGACTCATATGCATACATGTATAACATTTGCTACATCAACGACAATAACATGATCTGCATGATATTCTAGTGGTCTGCTTTCTCACTGCTTACTCCAAATTGCGAATAGTGGGGTCATCTCAACTTCTTTCCACTCTATAAAAGGCCACTCCTGATGCATCCACCCTCCAAATAATAATAATAAATCCACATCTTCCTTCTCTTGCAAACCATGCAGCCTACTGAGGTTTCAGGAATTCATTATCTAGTTCCTTCAAACCAGTCCTTATATTCTGAGAATAATCTACCAACATTCCAATTCAACAGATTCAATAATCCATTCCGTAATTTCCCAATTCCCCATCAACTTCAAGAATTCAGCCTACAGCAACCATGCCTAAGCAGCAACTCTACTTCGGATGAAGCAGATGAACAGCAACTTTCTCTCATCAATGAAAGGAAACAGAGAAGGATGATATCCAATCGGGAATCTGCGCGTCGATCTCGCATGCGCAAGCAGAAACACCTGGATGAGCTATGGTCGCAGGTTGTGTGGCTCAGAAATGAAAACCACCAGCTCATGGATAAGCTTAATCATGTCTCCGAGTGTCATGATCGGGCCGTTCAAGAGAATGCTCAACTCAAAGAGGAAGCCTCAGAATTACGTCAAATGCTAACTGAAATGCAACTGAGTAGCACTTTCCCTACCTTGAAAGACCTGGATGATATCCCCTGTAATACAGCTTATCTCAGAACTGAATCTTCAAATCATTCCATCACAAGTTCTACTCATTTACTTGGCTAAGATGGATTATCTTTTCTTCCATTTTTGGTTCTTCTTTTTGTATGCAAGTGAGCCAGTCCTAGTCTCTCCACTAGCTGTACGACTATAAACAAGAGTGGCAATAACTCTTTTGAATGCCATTTGAAGCTATGTTCAATTACGATTGTCACATATATTAGGACTTGTAAATACTCCATAATCATTCTCTTCAGGACTTTTTACCAACTTTAAAACTATCAAACAACTGAACATTGCAGCTCAAGGAAGAAACGCAACTTAAATTTGATCTTTAAAACTTGAAAACATATCTTCCAGACGGAATCATACATCATCAAATGTAAGAGACAACAGCAAAATGGATTTGTGGACATGGACGCGGTGAGCGTTGGCCAGCAAAAGACAAGGTTGGTGGGCCAACATATATTTAATGATTCAAAAATTACCATAACAAACGAAACATATAGAGAAATCTGTCGCCTCATGATAGGTTGGAACATGCTTTCTCTTTCCGTATATCCATAAAGGGCAAATAAATCGTTCACCTCCAAAACTTTACTCAATTTCATCTCCAATACAATTAAGTAAACCTCCCTTTGCAGCTTTGCATCGTACACTTGTCCCAGGATCATTACCTTGGTCTTACTCTAGTACTGTTTCGACCCAAAAAAAAAATCGCATCAACAAATTAAATTCTTGCTCGATCCAGCTTCTCAGCCACTTGAATCACTAAAATTGGACCCAATTAATCCTTTATTACCTCCAACTTGACGCGTAATTGAATTACATTTTGTTGTCAAACAATGGGGATATTATGTTTGGCTGTCGACAAAGTTTTCACTTGAAAAAAAATGGATGTTAAATGACCGTTAGGCCTGTCCTATCTCTTCTTCCCGTGCCTTGCCTTACTGAATTTTGTTCAGATATATTTGGTTTAATATTGTCCGTTTAAAATATGGTTTTTGTCGCAGCAAGTTTGATGAATGGGGTTAAGGCAAATGTCTCCAAAATGATAGTGGAATCCCCTGGACACTATTCTTTGCTGAAACAGTGAGAAGCAACCATCCATGAAGAATTTACATGGCACAAAATGCTGCTGCTTTAATCTGTCGAGGAATAATACAAATATTTGCAGAGGCTTTCAGCTGGCCTCCTTCATTGCTAGAGGGCTCCTGGCAAGCAAGAAGTTAAATGTGGCAGTATTGTTTATCCACACCATAATGTTGTAGCGGGCTACGGTATCCACCTTTCACCGCACTCCTTATTAAGGAAGACTTGTAAACTGCTCCTATATTTTCTCTACCTGCAAATATTTTCTGTTTGTATTCAAATTGTATAATCCCTTTTAACGCAGTGTTTGGTTAGCGTCCTCAGAGGCGAGAGCGGAGGACAAGGACTTAAAAGTTCTATCTTCCATAGTGTTTGCTTACTGTCCTCACCCATTTTTGTTCCGTCTTCAGAGGACAAAGACAAAAATTTTTGTTCCTTCCAAAACTGTGATACAAAATTTTTTATCCTAGGGACAAGAACAGAACACATTAATAAAATCTCCAAAATACCCTCCCTCCATGAGTCTGAAACCTAAACAAAATAACAAAAACGCTACCTTTCGCAGCTCTCCTTCCTTCTTCACTCTGCTTCGTCTCCGCAGTCTAAGGTAATTTTTGCAACTACTAGAGATCAATTTTCCCAGCAGCTGGGGTTTTTATTCAACAACTTTGATGACGAAAAATTTGTAATTTGGTGCCTGTTTCATTTTCTGATTTTTAACCTTAATCCACTTCAACCAGATTGCGCTTATGTCCTGTGCTTTTCCCCTTACAGACCTTCTCTCTCTATTCTCGACATTTGAATTGCTTACTTGTTTGTTCTTGTAATTAGGCAAAACCCATACGTAAACAGAGAGATAGCACGAGAGCGCTCCATTACTCCTCAAAACCAGGTATGTTGCATCTTCATAGGTTAAAGATATTTATTTCTCGATGCTCTCTCCGTTGCTTCTGCTACTAGTTGTTCAGTTATAATGTACAGGTTGTGACCTTAGATGCCTTTATTTTATTCGGAAACATATTGTACTGATATGTTAAATACTAAATACCTAATAGAGACTATATTGAAGTTTTATAGTAGGAACCCCCTATTCAGAAACTCGTTTGATAGTCAAAATATCCATCAAATCTTGTAATTTAGAATGAATAGGAACCACTTTTGGGTGACTGATTTATCTTGCTTGGTATAGGTCAAAACAGGAACTTGTAACTTGTGCTGTCTTATGTTCTGTTATACCATGCTTGGTTCATTCAAAGGATTTCTGATAGTAAGCTGATAATATAACACCCTTCAATTATAGTCTCTGCATTAAGTAATGATTTGTGGTCTTAAAATTGGAAATGTTTGTTGGCTTGAAATCATTGCAATTAATTGAATATTGCTTTGTCTCTCAGGGAAAGGGACAAAAAATGGAATGCACTTTAGAGGCAAAGTCAAGACGGGGTGTGGGGGCTTGTTGCAGCTACTAGAGATCGATTTTCGCAGCAGCTGGGGTTTTTATTCAACAACTTCGATGATGAAAAATTTGTAATTTGGTGCCTGTTTCGTTTTTTGATTTTTAACCTTAATCCACTTCAACCAGATTGCACTTATGTCTTGTTCTTTTCCCCTTACAGACCTTCTTTCTCTATTCTCGACATCTGAATTGCTTACTTGTTTGTTCTTGTAATTAGGCAACACCCATACGTAAACAGAGAGATAGCACGAGAGTGCTCCATTACTCCTCAAAACCAGGTATGTTGCATCTTCATAGGTTAAAGATATTTATTTCTCGATGCTCTCTCCGTTGTTTCTACTGCTAGTTGTTCAGTTATAATGTACAGGTTGTGGCCTTAGATGCCTTTATTTTATTCGGAAACATATTGCACTGATATGTTAAATACTAAATACCTTATAGAGACTATATTGAAGTTTTATAGTAGGAACCCCCTATTCAGAAACTCGTTTGATAGTCAAAATATCCATAAAATCTTGTAATTTAGAATGAATAGGAAACACTTTTGGGTGATTGATTTATCTTGCTTGGTATAGGTCAAAACAGGAACTTGTAACTTGTGCTGTCTTATTTTTTGTTATACCATGCTTGGTTAATTCAAAGGATTTCTGATAGTAAGCCGATAATATTACACCCTTCAGTTATAGTCTCTGCATTAAGTAATGATTTGTGGTCTCAAAATTGGAAATGTTTGTTGGCTTGAAATCATTGCAATTAATTGAATATTGCTTTGTCTTGACTTTGCCTCTAAAATGCATTCCATTTTTTGTCCCTTTCCCTGAGAGAGATTCAATTCTGCATAGAGCAGGAGGGTCTCCATGGGGATGATTATATTTTTGATTTTTGAATGGTTAAATCTCTAAGGATTCATACTCCACTTGATATCTTTACCTTGTCTCTTTATTTTTACATTCAAATGTTTGGTATGCTACTGTGCTTATGTTGTTTGCCTAATTACTTCCATTTTCTGCGCATGTGTCGTCCATATGTTTGATGCAAAGTGTGCATAACTGATCCTCCACACCATACCTTTAGTTAGAAAGAGTCAAATTACATCATTTTTCATGATTTTTTAATACCTCAAGTTTCGGGGAACTGGACTTTGGTGTTTTTTTATTCTGAACTGCAATCAATATTCCCTTTTTGTATACTTCTTCTTTTATCATGAATGATGCTACTTTTGGAATATACAAATTCTCAACCCAAAAAGCATGCAGTTTACTTGTGGATTTACTAGAATTTGCTGAAACAAACGTAGTAAGAATAGTCGAGGGATGAAATGAACAATTGTCATTAATACATAATTTGTATCAGCTGAATGTGAAGACGTTGGCAGAGAGGAACTTTTTAAAAATCATTTGATTCGATTCAATCAATTAATGAAATCAATTGATTACTAAATATATTTATGTGAAATGGAACTTTTGAGCATTTTGTTAGCATTTAATAGATGGAGAGAGAGCATTTTGTGAGCATTTAGCAGTCTGTTTTCTGTATAGTATTTTATCCTATCTAATTTAATGGAGTTCTTTCTTTCCTAAGACATGAAGAAATGATATTTCCACTTCTATAGGAAGAACACCTTAACTCTAGTACACTAATACGTATTACTCTAGAAAATGTTCTAATCATCATACAATAAGCATGAGTGTGTATAGAAACATTTATATAATCACCATTTTGAATGTTTTTCTGTATGCTATTATTTATGAATTTGAATGCTACATTCATTTAAGGTTGATAAAGCAATGAATTTAAATGTTTGATTTTGAATGGTTCACACAACTTCTAAACTGATATAATAGTTAAGTTGGAACACTCTCAATAACAATCTTATTATATAATACATAACATAAATTGATATTCACTCAAACGAATTTCTTAAGGAATCTTTGCATGATTTATGAGTTTCAAGTGACCTCAATTCATTTGGAAAAATAGTTACAATGGAACTAAGATTAATTTGTGACCATTTGATGCTAGAAGATTAATTAGATTGATGAAATAAATTTCCTATGTTGAAATGTCTAAGGTGAATAAATTTCTTATGTAAGGATGAAGTAGGTAGTTGTAGCTTGTCCGTAAAGATTTGGTATAAGTGGCATTTTCTCACATATCAAATGCAATCTATCTTTAGATTGTGCTTACATTCTTTACACTTGTGCCAACTCTCCAAAAGTGCATAATTCCACCTCTAACCAAATTTTTCAGTAGAAGTCAATTCGTTCAGATGGAGGTTCACCATTGCCTTTTTACTTTGATCATCTAGCTAGAATTTCATTCTCAACCCAATTATTGAATTCATTCACTCCAACCTCACATTTAGTACGCATTATTGAGTTTCTGACCATTTGAAACACATTTTAAAACATTCTGTAACAGAAAATTAATGCTTCAACATGTTCATTAGCTCTTTATTTCTTTATAATTGCTTAAAAGAAAGCTACCTACAAAGATGTCCTCTCTTAACTTAATGACACGAGATGCCTTGTTGATACTGCTAGGAGTTATGTGGAAGTGAAACGAATAATCAGATTCAGTTCCTACGTTGATAACTAGATTAGGTTTATTTTTCTTTAAAAGTTTAGCTGATTCATATCAATGACCTAGAGAGCTTCCTCTCGTGTTAATACTATTGCATGGTTATGATTTTCAAGATTTCCTTCTCTCTACATTCTTAATCTACGTATGCTTAAATTACCAAATATATTCAACTTCTCTCTACATTCTTCTACCATTATAACTATATAGTATACTAGACTTTTCAAGAATTCATTCTTAACAGACACCAATTTTGGTTTGATAGTTATGAAACAACTATAATCAAGTTTGTATATCTTCAAGAGTGGAATATATGTCATTCTTGTCGTATCCAATATCCCATTGCATCTATCATTATAATTAAACCTAATTATATTTCTTTCACTCTTATTCGGCCTTGCATGGTATTATATGTGCACTATATGATATATAACAACTTTTTAACATTTATATATCTACTGTGAAGCTACACTAATTGGTTTATACTTAATCCTTGCGCTTGGTTTTTTTAAGAAACATCTATGAATTAAGACAGTGACCACAGAATTAAGATCATTGAAAAGGAGTGGGAAACTTCTGAAAATGCCAGTGGGTATATTGCTGGACTTCAGATTTTCTTACACCAGTATGCATAATGCTCATCTTTACGCTTGTTTGTTTGTTGTTTATGATCATTTTATTTTTTTCTCTTTGCAGACAGTTTTGATTTACAAATATGGATAACAAGAATCATGCTGCTATATTTAACGCTTTGGCATTGTTTGAGCTTTGGAATGGGGAATTGGATTTAATGAGAATGTTCCTTTTGTTATGCTTGTATGTATACACCAAAAAACGGTGTAGGAGTGCAAATGCTACAGGTAGTAGGGCATTGACAGTACCAACTAAGCAAGCCAATATAGATAAGATTTTGCATGAGGGTAATAGGAATAGCTAGTGGGATTTAAGGATGGACTGTAATGCATTTACATTGTTATGTGAAATGCTTAAGGTCCATGGTGGGTTGACAAATAATGGCCATGTGCCTATTGAAGAGAAAGTGTTAATCTTCCTAAAAATATTAGCACAAATAGAATCTAACAGAGTATTACAAGTTCGGTTTCTGAGGTCAGGAGAAACAATAAGTAGGGTTTTTCATAGTGTATTGAAGGCTGTACTCAAGCTTTAACATATGTTGTATGTCAAGCCCACACCAATTCCTAAGGATTGCACAGACAATAGATGGAAATGGTTTAAGGTAAGTAAAATTAATTAACGACAATATATTGTCTAATTTCACTTTTTTAATTTAGTAAACTTGAACTTTTTTTGTTGGAATTTTGATCAAAGGGTTGCCTTGGTGCTCTAGATGGGACCTATTTAGAAATAATAGTTCCCTAAGCAGACGAACCCAGATATAGAGGTAGGAGAGGGAAAATATACACTAATGTGTTAGGAGTGTGTGATAAAAACTTAAATTTTGTTTATGTTCTTGCTAGATGAGAGGGCTCAACAGCAGATTCAAGGGTTCTGCATGATGCTGTTACTAGGCCTAATGGACTTCAAATTCCAAGGGGTATGTAAGATACAAATTGTTAGAAATTTGCTATTTTTTTAGGGATGATTACAAATACAATACTAATACTGTCATTTGTTTATAGGAAATTACTACTTAGTAGATGCTGGCTATACCAATGGTCCTGGCTTTCTTGCTCCTTTTAGAGGCACAAGATATCATATTTAAGAGAGGGCAAGAGATGGAAGGGCTCCTAGGAACCTAGAAGAGCTCTTTAATAAGAGACACTCATCGGCCATAAATGTGATTGAACGTGCATTTGGTTTACTGAAAAAAATGAAAAAAAATCCTAAGAAATCCATCTTTTTATCCAGCAGCCACTCATGTGCACATCATTCTTGCATGTTGCCTTCTGCACAACTTTATTAGGTTGCATATGAGTTTTGATCCAGCAGAGCTAACTCCTCTTGAGGCTGAGGATATGCCAATTAGGGAAGATGCACATTTTCCTGAATTTGTTGACCATGTTGAGACGAGTAATGAATGGAGTCAATGGACACAGGATTTAGCTAAGAATATGTTTGATGATTGGAGAAGAAATCATTAAATTTGGTTCTTTAATGTAGTTAATTACACTTTTTATTGAATTGAGGGTTTAAATTTGGTTGCCTTTCATTGTAACTGAATTGAGGCTGAGCTTTAAATTCTCTTTATATTGTTGACTCCCATTGTAACTCAATTTGAGAACACATCATTAAATTGCTATTTATTTGTTTCCTTTGTACTTAATTACATGTTCCTTTTAATTCAGTATAGTCTTCTTTCTTTCCATAAATGTTTTAAATAATGGTGGTTAATCAATTTATGGAAATGGTTTACAGTGGTTTGGGGTATGATTTTGTATGGTTTAGGTGCAATGTCAAGAGCTTGGACATTAGATGAAACAGATGCATTTGTGACCTTTTTGGAGGAGGCAGTTGTTGCTGGTCACCGAGCTAATAATAGGCAATTTAAGCTTGATACTTTTCAACTTCTTGCTATAATGATGCTACAAAAGTTTCCTAATTGTTGCATTGAGAATAGGCATGTGCAAAATAAGCACAAGAGGTTGAAGGAAAAATATTAGACAGCCTTTGACATTTTGAACTATAGTGGGTTTGGTTAGAATGAAAGTAAACAATGCATTGAGGTTGACAGCAAGCAAGTGCTGGACGAATTGATGAGGGTAGGTTGTTTGTAGGTTGTTTATACAAGCATCCTAATAATAGTTAATGTATATCATGCTAAGAACATGTTTGCTTTTTTTTCCAGAAACACCCTAATAAGTACTATACTCCTGGAAAGCCTTTCCCACTTTACCCCAAACTTGAGTTTGTGTTTAGGAAAGAAAAAGAGACTAGTGCAGGAGCTCAAGATGTTGCAGATGCTGTTGCTCAGCTTGAGGGTGAGGAAATGGAAGGTGATGCACCAGCAGCTTCACCACCTCCTGCTGCCCCATTGTCTCCAACAGGCTCATCGGCCACTCCTGCTCCAAATGTTTCAGTCCCTGTCACTGGTTCTGTCGCACCTCTTCCAATATAGACGGGACCCAACAAAATAAAAAGAAAAGGAAGATGAGGGACAGTGAAGTGTTAGAAAGCCTTGCTGCCACATTTACCCATGCAATTGGCTGCAATAGAGAGAATGCAAAGATCCTTACTGATGCTATTGTGGGCCCCCCAATTCTCAAGGTAGGTGAAGAACTTGGGACTTTGGGTTTCTCAACTGAAGACGTTGTTACGACTGCAAGGATCTTCTCAAGGAATCCTTATTCTAAGAAACTTTTTTGGGGTTTAACTGTAGATCAAAAACGGGCTTATGTGCAGAGCCTCTTAGATGATGAAATCTGACTTTATGTTTGATTTCTTATTTTGTATGTAATGGTATACTATTATATGGTAATGTAGGACGGTAACAATGCTTCTAACTTAACTATTTTTGCTCCTACCATGTGATGTTGAATGATGATATGATGAACTTTTGACTTTGTACACTTGTGTAGCAATCATGAATGGTTGGTTTATTAACTATTTAATGTTTTCAATGTATGTACGTGTATGAATGATGAAGATATGATTCATTTACAGGTACTTAGCTATGAGTAGATGCAACTTCTATGTTGTATTCGTTGGACGTCAAGTAGAAATTTTCATAAATTGGGATGATGTTAAATTGGTAACTGAGAGCTTTCCTAATGCTAGATTCAAGGGGTTTCGGACTTTAGTTGAAGCAAAAAGTGCCTTATGTCATGGATCTTCATAGGCGCACTCATCCAAATGAAGAAATTGTTCATACCGCCAATAAACCCTCATCAATACCGAATCAATTTTTACTTCCAACAAATGAAGAACTAAATGAAGTTGCAACTTTGAAGACAAAAATGGCATAGAGTCAAGGATTTTTACTCA
>JANIJH010000008.1:19980470-19995196 GCA_024520975.1 Erythroxylum areolatum
CCTAACAAAACAAACACATGCACACGGGCATGACAGAACTTGCACCCTCAGAGAGAAAGAGAGAAAGGGCAAGACTATTGTCAAAAATAATATTTGGTCAATATGTTAGAATTGCATATTTAAAAGTTCATTCTAAACATATGAACTCTAAACTTTTTTTTACTATGTTAGCATTTTTCTCTGAATAACATTCCTATCATTATATGTTTAACCTTGAGAAAAATAGGCTTATGTAAGAACTTAAATAAGTAATACTAATCTTTTTAGATCATTTACACAAATAAATAATAGTTTATCACATTTTATAATTAAATGTTCCACAAACAAATGAAGACATAATTATAACATATCACCTCTTAATTGGTGATGGTGGCCCAAAATTGAAGACAAAGATGAATTAAAAAAAATTTATATGAACTTAGAGTTGAAAATCCTAAGTAATCAAAGACTTTAACCTTTGAATTATCATTAATGACATAATTAATAAGATGATTTATAAATTTAACTAACAAGACTATTGAAATAGAACTAAGAAGTATCATTGAACATTCCTTAGACACAATATATAACATTATTGAATATTATTACTTGTTTGAAGAATCAATTTTCCAATTTAATTAAAAAACATAAATCAAGTTCAAGTCTGAACAGAATGTATAATTAATTTTCCACGTTAAATTTTTAATAAAAATGCAACAATTATCTAATTCTCAACCAACAAGGAATGTAAATATGTCTAATTCTTAAACAACAAGGAACCCATATTAGTAGAGAGAGCAATTTTCCAATAAAAATGTAGAAACTATCTTAATTAATATGAACCAAGTAGGGGTGAGCATTATTCGGACCGGCCCGATTACTCAGCCCAGCCCGAATTAATTCGGGTAAGCAAATGCTAAATTTCGGGTAATTCGGGCCGGCCCGAATATTACCCGAATTATTTTCAGGCCGGGACGGGTAACTCCAAAAAAATTCGGGCTGCCCGATTACCCGAATTAAGTTTAAAAAAATTATGAAATAGGGTAATTAGGATAATTCGGGCCGGGATAATTCGAGTAAATTAGGTAAATCGGGCCGAGTAAATAGTAAATTCGGGCCGGGCTCGAACAGTAAAAATTGGGCCCGAATTACCCAAATGCTCACCCCTAGAACCAAGTTAAGCAATACATCTGGAACCCATCATGCTCTGTCTGTAAATATAGGTTTCATGCTACACTCAACTAATCACTAATTATTCACTACATTTTCAGTACATAAATAGTAAGTGAGGACTAAAGAGTAGCGCAGACGAGTTGGAGGACTTTGGAGAGCTACCAATGATGAGCTGAAGTCTAGAGAGTGCCTAATGATAAGGGGTGAAGGGTGAGTTGGAGAGCTACTAATAAAGAGTTGGAAAGCGCTAGCCAATACGAGAGGAGTGAGAATAGAGAGACATAGAGGGAGGAGGATAGTAAGAGTGGAATGAGAGATGGCAGCTATGGCTAGTAGATAAATAGGTGGGTAGAAGAATTAGGGTTATTCTAACCTTAGGATCTTTTTTTCAATTTAGTCCTCCTATTTTTCAAAATTACAATTATTACTTGGTAAATACCAAGATTTTGTGTATCAATCAGTAATGACTGATAATGAATGAAATGGCCGGTACCAATGAATGAAATAGCCTGTGCCAATGAATGAAATAGCTAATGCCAATCGATATTTGTTTTTGGTATGATACTAGCATTTAGGATACCATTTTTAGGTCAGTACGAAACACATCAGCCAATACTGATCAATACAAAATGATACTCTAAACTCTGATAGAGATATATAATATTTTTCTTCTATAAAAATTTATAAATTTTTCTTCTTTCTTTCACAAAATTTTATAACCTTCCTTATCTTTTGATAAAACCTACAAAGTTGTTATTTTTTCTTACGTTTATCTTATAAACTTTTTACTTTATAATAACAAGAGTTATCCTATTCACTTATTATTATCATTCATTTATTTTTATTTCTAATGCAAATATTATAATTTGGAATGAATTGACTTTATCACCCATTGAATTATTAACAAACTAACTTTTATTTTTTATGCTTTACATTTATTCTCCTAACTCATAACACTTATATTTCATTATTTATTATTGCTAGTATTATCTTTAACGGTTATTAAGACACTATTCTATACTTTAATTATTGTTTTAGTTTATTTTATACTTGAAATTATTATTCTATTTATATTGCTTTATTAGCTTTGTTATTTTAATGCTTATTTTATTATGCTTCAAGATATTTACTAAAATGTAAAATGAAATATATGAATAGTGAATATATTGGGTTAGAAGCATATTATTAACATTTTGGGCAATTAATATTGCAACATGAAACAACTATAATCTAATATTACAAAAAATAAAGACCAACAAAATGATATATAAAGAAATTAAGAAAATTATTAAAATTATGTATATATAATTAAAAATATTATATAGATCTTGAAAAGTTTATACATTCTCCTTTACAAAAAAAAATTCTTAAGAATTTTAATAAAAGATTGGAACAAAGAATTAGATAATCTTAGACAAGAATACATCTAATTGAAAATATTATCACAACTATAATCAACAATAATAATTAACCAAATTTTCGAAAGAATAGATCTTATTACAAAAGTAATAGCTACTAAGTATTAGTTAATAAATTTTTGTTTAGCAAAGTTAGAAATATTCTCGAGACCCTAAACTAAAACTATCAAAACTCTTCACTTATCACCAACTCTTTTTTGATATTTCTCTAGATCATTGACCTCTAGTGCCAATGATAGAACTATTAATAATCAAGAAACTTACAACAAATTTTTTTTTAAATATAAGTAATCAAAAATCTCTTTAAAAAAAATTATCAATAAATAAATATATTTACAATTTTAATTACCATCGAAAACTAAAGGAAGGGGTACTCTCATATCTAAACCATTTGAAATAATATACCATATTCTTAAAAAAAATTAATCACTAATCACATACCCTTATAACAACCTTGTTTCCTTTCAGTATTATATAAATCTTATGATTTTCTTTAAGGATAAAAATATCTTAGATACTCGATTATTACACGTAAAAACTCGTAATACAAAATAAATGTAAGTTCATTATCTCTTGTATTAATTTACAAATTTTATTACAAATTTACGAATATATATTGTTTAAAAGTCTTACTAAATAGTTAAACAAGTGAAACCATCTTCTACATACTTATTAATAAAATTTAATAAGTTAATTATAAAAATTTCAAACTTTACTCAATTTAATAATATTAACTTGAATTTAAAAAATGACACTAAAATAATCTAACTTTTAAATTTTTAAGAACTATCACATGGTTAAATCCTAATAGAGATAGTAAGTAGATAGTTTTTTTTTTATATTATATTTATAACACGTGTATCTATTAATTACTATGAGTGAAATTAATAATTAGAACTAAATTTCAAATCCTTAAATCACTTAGTTTCCCATACCAAAAATGTTTTCCAACAACAAATTCGTTGCCCACTGCTCCCTCACATGCTCCACCAAGTCCCGTTCGTTTGTGTAATAGTTCCCGCAATAAAAAGTAATTCCCTTCTGCCTTCTTTGTCCTCTATTAATAGAAGACGACATTATTTTTGGACACGAGTATAAATTCACTTGATGTGTGCATGAAAGAAACTGGAACTAATGTTCAATAACATTCACATGAAAGCATCAGTCCTCAGTAAGAGAAGGAGAAGTATGTCCTTTAGAGTCCGGTAAGAAGTTAAGGTTATATTCATTCTAAGGTTACAGTAACTTGATTGAAGATTTCCAAGAAAATTGACTACTAACATCATTCACCGAAATTAGAGATAGATGCTACAGTAACCTAGCACTTGAATAACCGATTCCATTGATAGTCTTTTAATATGACTCGTGAGTGCAAAACCAAACAATTCTCGCAAGATTAACAGCCTCGTGCTCGAGAATCTATCGTAGAGATTGAGATCAATATACTCTGGGAATCTTTACGCCTCTACTCCAACATAAACCAAGTTAGAGACTTCTCATTTTCCAAAGACAACCTAGAACTTAATCACCCCAAAGGCAAACACATCACTCTTTTCTATAAATTCGCCAATGATTTCATACTCGGGTGAGGTAGCCCATCACCACGTTCGGTTGAGAATATAATGTAATTGGTAAGAAGATTCTAAAATCCAGAATACGCTAGCAATGGATTACATACATCATTGATAATTCTGTATGAACGAGACGTGTGGCGGAGTTAGGTAACGCGGGGGAGTTGGGTGAGTGGAAAATTTATTGGTGGACAAACATTTTTTAGGGAGAAAGTGATTCAGGAACTTTGATGTTTTTAGTTTGAAATTTTTAATTTTTAATTTTTAATTTAATACATGACAACTAATAATGCACATGTCATCAATATAATAACAAAGTTAGTTAGCAACATTAATGAGGGTGTAACAATAAGTTATTTTTGAGAAAAATTATAAATTAGAATTTTTTAGAGTTTGGATTAGTATTATCAAATTGAGAAATTTTCAAATTTTTTTAATTAACCCAATTTAATGTTATGGTCTTAATACATACACAAATACACACACACACATATTTATGCGGACATTTCATATAGAGCATCCTTATACTCAAAGTCTTTCAAGTCTATTTTGTTTAACTTCATCAATTGATTTTAATTAGAATCTTAAACTTTTTATCATCACTTATTTTAAGTCAAGTTTGTACAGCTTACCAAAATTTCATATATAATTTTGTATTAACATGTCTTAATATAAGAAATGAAAATTGTCAATTCAATGATAAAACAAGGTGTGTAGTCATAAAATTGTCGATTTAATGGTAAGAACAAGTGTATATTCACAAGGAATCATAATATCTTGGTGGGCAATGTTTAAATGTTTTGGATATATGAAATCATGAATGTTGCAACTTGATGAGCTCAAACGATTTGTTGCAATTAGAATTAATCACATATAGAAAGATTATGATTCTTTGAATTTTGATTATTTTATGAAGAAGAGAAGGAAAAAGAAAAGAGTTTCAGAAGTTCGTTGTTATGCCTAAAATAAGTTCTAAAAATACTTAGGCTATCATACTCACAAGTATACGAGTAGTTGTAGTTGATTACCTAGGATCATCTCCCATGGAGGTGAAATTGGTTTACTTAAATTAATCTTGAACAAAATTAAAAATAGATGCAATCATAAACATTCTATCGGGATTTGTTGAGTGAAGGCTTTAAAGAAAATCACAAGATTAAACTAAAAAGTAAAATGATTGAACCGGAAGCAAAAACGAATAGATTAATCAAAGTGGGAAACTCTTGACAATTAATTCCACTAATTTAATCTCCTATGAAGGACTAAGGGGAAATGATTGGATAGTTGTCTTACTAAAATTAACAGTTGGGCTCTAAGATCAACTCGAATAATAAACTAAATCTAACTTTCGTATTCGACAAGTTATCATCTAAATTAATTATAGAAACCCAACTAATAATTACCACTTAAGTTAACATATTTCTAGTTCTTAACCTAAGCGTTTGTAGTTTCTCGTTCTATAATAAACTTCTTCTCTCGATCCTTCATTTAATACCAAAATGATGCAAATTTTGGTCATGCTATTACATCAATTCACTTCAAAAAACTATAGCAAACATAAGGCAATAACACAGTCCCTCAATCATGCATATTTGACTAAAATAGCTACATTAATCCTCAAGAAAAATAGGTCAGCTCATCACTTAAACAACAAGATTCATCATATTCAAATACCTCAATCCCATCTTTATCAGTATAAGAGCAGTATTTAAGTAATAGACCCAATAAATAACCAAATGAACTATCAAAAAGCTAACAGAGTATGAGTCTATCAACCACAGAGGGGTAAGTTCAATAAAACACGGAGAAATAATAAATAGAATGAGCAAAAAAGTGTTCGAATGAGGGAGTTGTGGTGATCTCCTACCACTCTCAAGCTTTCTGCATTGGCTCTCGCCTTCTGCCTCTGCTTGGTTCTCACCCAGATGCTTGACTGCTCATGCTACTTCCACCTCTTTGCTGTTCTTCTTTTTCTTTTCTCATCCCACTCTATTTCTCTACCTCTCTTCCTCGCCTTCTTTTCCTCTTTCTATTTTGTATCCCCAAATAAGTCTTATTATGTCTGTGTGTGGAATGATAGAATGTTAGAATGTGCTGCCACCCTCCTCTCTTCTTTTTATTTGTAGTCTCATTTTAGGTCCAAGTTTTTGAGCCTTCAACCTGCAGATGCCAGGTAATAATTAGATTAATGAAAGGAAAAACATGTCATGGGGGTTACTTTGTTTGTCACTCTCGTGAGGGTTGGTCATGGTGGTGACAAGTTTAGTCACTAGTGTGAAACTTGTCACGGTGGTGACAAGTAAGTCACCACCGTGACTAACTTGTTTAGTCACCACATTTCTTTATTTTTTTCTTTTCTTGCAAAATTTACGTGAACTTTTATTTTTTATGCAAAATTTACAAAATAATCCAATTAACATGCATGCCATATTCACACCATTTTCACTCAATTCATCTCTTATTTATATCAAAACACAAGAATTTGTAACCAAAATCAAGATATGAAGGCAAGAAAAATCATTAGAAATTAAACACAACATTCGTATGTGGGAGTGAAAATTTGTAGGTAATAATTCTTAAAAGAGTCTAATAACTCTTTCTATAAATTTCTCTCTTTAGAAAATTCTCTCTCTCTCTCTCTCCCCCCTCCTTGACAACTGTAGTGTTTAGAACTTTTTTAGCTTGTCATGGAAGCTTTGCACATTTTACTACAAAATTTTACAATTATAATTTTGTAGCTTCCTTTGGAAGATTTGTAATTTTCTATGTAAATTTTCCTAACCTAACAACATCCACAGTTATAAATAGTAAGCAACAGGTTTGCATATAGAATGAGAAAAGAAAGACTGAGTGAATGCTTGAGTGAAAACAAATGCTTGGCTGAGTGGTGTGAGTGAGTGACATGAGGAGGGGGGTAGTAGTTTTGAGTGTTCCTTTTGTACATTTTCAAAGGAACAAAGGTCATCCTTTCAGTAAACTTTTGATCTAAAGATGGTATTCACTCTCTTTACACCTTACAAGTGATATCAGAGCAAGGTTTATTATATGGATGTTGTACGTGGAGACTCCACTAGCTTAAAGGTTTGAGACTATTGAGTGCATCACTAAGGAGTCACTTGATAAATCACTGTATGCATTATCAAGTCTTTAACATACTTGGTTGAGTGCTGTCTAAGTCACATTGCACTAGATTTTGCTACTTTGGGCAATAACATTAAGAAATTAAATTAAAAAAATTATGACACTAGGTGTATCTAGATTAATTACTACCTACTTGGATAAGAATTGTGGGAGATTGTCCAAGAAAGTGAGGCCATATCATCTATAGAAGTTGAGGCACTAATAAAGTGGAAGGTGAAGGCTAATAAAGACATATATTTTATCAGTAGCAATCAGGACAATCTACTAGAGTGAATTACGTTTGCGAAGACACCTAAGGAAGTGTTGGAAATTGCATAACATTGTTTTCCAGAACATATGATGCTATACTCTAGTAACTAAAAAATGAGCTTATATCAGTCTCACAGCAAAATATGATGGTGATCCAATATTTTTGATAAATTTACTTTACACCAAAATTAATAAATTAGACCCTTAAAACCCAATCATGGAAGGAAGGATGAGAAGAATCATTACATATAGTCAAAGACCAAAATGTAACAGACTCATCAGTTTACTATTCATAAGTGGGCAAATGAACTTTCTCTGATAGAGTTAGAAAATGTTTTAGCTAACCAATAAAAATTTGAGGTCTCAATAAGAGATGATGAGAATGTCCTCTACAATAATAATAATAATAATAATAAATAAAGGAAAGGTGCAAAAGGTTACGAGTCTAAAAGGTAAAGAAGATCAACCAAGGTGGAAAAATGATGCTAGGTAAAGAAGTCTTAGACTAAAGTAGTAACCAATAAAAGGGAGCTATAGATAAGGACTATAAAAGGAATTATCATCCAGGTGATAAGAAATGCTATAATTGTGGTAAGAGGGGTCACTTTGCTAGAGACTATTGAAGTAGATTGATTAAAGGTAATGCTGCAATATTTTCCTAGAATGACAATAACGAAGAAGAATGGGACCTACTCAAATTATATATAATAAAGAAGTAAAAAGGGGGAAGGAGTTGTAACTACAATTTTCATCAGGATAGAAGAGGAAATTACACTTGACTTGGTGAGTGATAAATTGATTAATTATGAAGATGACTAGATTATTGATTCTACATTTTAGGAGTCCCAATCATATGATTGGGGATAAAAAGTAGTTATCAACCATATCATAATACAAGGACGATCAAGTAGTAGTCATGGAAAATAACTATTGAGTAATAATAAGCCACATTGGAGAGACAATTATTATGTCTCGATATGATCATAACCAACTACAATTATCCAATTTTTATCATATCCCTGATATGAAAAAGAACTTGTTATGAGTGTCACAACTGGAAAAAATAGAAATCATATAATGTTTGGCTTGAATATATTGTAGTATGTAAGAGTGTTAAGATAATCAGTCCTTTAATCATGAAGGGACAAAGCTTAAAGTTTATCTACATAAAGTCAACATAAATTGTTTACATAGATAAGACATAAAAGAATGAGATTGTAGACTTGTGGCAGGCACATCTTAGGCATATTAGTTATCACAAGTTGAAGGTGATGATGAACAAGTTTAAGCCCAAGGGTATCCCATAATTGGAGATTTGATATGTCATTATTTATCAAGGATGCAAATTTAGCAAGGTACATCAACTATTATATGACTAAAGTTCAAGGCCAAGGAACCATTGGAGTTAGTACACTCAAATGTATTTGGAAGGTTAAGTAACCATCAATCGAAGGTATGCAGTATATGATAAACTTCATCAATGACTTATGAAAGGACATTTGGGTTTACTTTATGAAAGAAAAATATAAAGCTTTAGTAAAGTTTAAGGAGTTCAAAAAATAAGTGGAAAGAAAGGTTGGTCAAAAGATATGGTGCCTGTGCACAGACAATGGGGGAAGAATATACATATGCCAAATTTATAAGATACTTACAATAGTGTAATATTCGGCACCAACTAACATATCCTAATACACTATAGCAAAATGGCGTTGTAAAAAGGAAGAATTGACACTTGAAAGAAATATGTAGGAGCATACTATATGTCAAAAATGTGCCACAAAGATTTTAGGTAAAGTGCATGAAAATTGTTGTCTATGTGACAAATAGGCTACTACAGGCTAATATGGGCTTCATCTCACCACATCATAAGCTATGGAAAGAAAAGCTCACTATAAGCCTCTACTGATTTTTTAGATATGTCTATTATGCCTTTATGGATGAACACCTTTGCAACAAGTTAGATAACCAGGCTATCTACTGTATCTTTATGGGATATGACAACCAAAGGAACGGTTAAAGGTGTTGTGATCGCAAAACTAGTTTATATTATGTCTTTTAAAATCTAGTGTTTGACAAAGCCTCATCTGGTGGTCATTTAACAAAATGATGCTGCACAACACCAAAACTATTAAAGAAAAGCTCCAAAGGAAGACATAATATATTGATAAGGATTAATCCAACCCTAACGAATGAGAGTCTTTACTTGAAGATGTTAAACACAACTCACTTAATAAGACTACAAATCCATACATAATAATAGGTCACTATGAAACACTAAAGGAGTTTTGGACCAATCTAGAGAATCAATAAGAAAGAGAGAATCAAGATGAAGAGCCAAGGGTAAATTTGAGATGGTCCAAGAGGAATAGGCGATCAAATCCTAGGTATGCTAAAATTGTCCATATTGATAGCATTTAGCCTATTACATTTAAAGAAGTCGTAGAGAGTAATGAATGGAGGCAAGCTATGGAAGAAGAAGTATGAGCAATGAAACAAATTGAGATTTAGGACTTGGTGCCTAAGCTTTAATATGTACAAATAATATCTTTTAAATCCAATTTACAAGATAAATACTTGTCATAATGGCTTAATTGAAAGATACGAGGCATAACTGGTAACTCTAGGATACTCAAGTATCAACTGGATTATGATGAGACCTTTAATTTAGTAGTAAAAATCACTATAGTATAAGTGCTACTTGCATTTACAACAAGCAAGTCATGGAGGCTCTGACAGTTGGATATAAGAACACTTTTTTATATGGAGAATTGGATCATGATATCTATATAGAGTAACCTAAAGGATTTCAGAGTAAAGCTTACTAGAGTATGCATACAAGTTGAAAGAAGTACTTTATGGCTTAGAGTAGACATCCAGAGCCTAGTATAGGAAGATTGGAGAATTTTTAACTCAAAGTGGATATTTTGTGGCACCAGCAAATTTAAACTTATTTGTCAAGGTATATGATGATAAGATTTCTATCATACTAATCTATGTTGATGATCCTATCATCATCACTAGATATGATGAACAAGAGGTTTAATAAGTTTGAGCCAACTTAGAAGTACATTTGCAAATGAAAGAACTTAAAGAGTTAAAAACATTTCTTAGGCTCGAAGCTGAACTAACTAAACATAAATATGCCATTAGTTTACTACATAAGTTTGGAATGATTAATTTCAAGCCACTCTCAAACTTAATGGAAGTCAATGCAAAAATTTTTTCTTCTTTTAGAGAAGAATTGAAGGATGCCATGATATATAGGTAGTTGGTTGGGAACTTAATCTATCTTACTTTAACCTAGCCTGACATATCCTATGTTGTTAGAGTTCTTGGTTAACTTATGCAAACTCTAAAGAAGCCACTCTTTAATTTTGATATAGAGGATCCTTATGCACGTGAAAGGTACTATGTATTATGGGTTAATGTAAAAACGAGAAAAACTATGTCAAGTGGAAGGGCATTGCTACGCCGACTATGCTAGTGATCTTAACACATGTCTGTCGACCACTGGTTATATGTTTAACCTGGCTAAAAAACAATCTCATAGTGTAGCAAAAGGCAACCAACGATATCATTCTCCAATGCTGAAGCAGAGTATAGAGCAGCTTTTATAGCATCACAAAAGTTTACATGGTTGAAGTAGCTTATGGAAAATCACTAACAACTTGTTGACTGCCTAGTGCAACTGCATTGCGATAATTAGTCAGCAATATGCTTAGCAAAATATTTGGCCTTCCACTTAAGAAGCTAGCAAGTGGTAGTACATTATCACTTTATAGATGAGAAGATGCTTAACGGAGAAGTTAAAATAAAATATATCAACACTAAAGATCAAGTTGGTGATATATTTACCAAAAGACTCAACGAAGGAATATTTGAATAATTTCAAAGACTATTGGGCATGACTTCTCGAACAATAATATGAGAGAGTATTCATTAAGGGGGAGTGTTAAAAGAGTTTAATAACTCTCTTTCTCTCTAGAACTTTCTCTATCTTAAACAACTACAGTGCCCAAAACTTTGCTTGCTTGTTAATGAAGCTTTGCATATTTTACTACAAAATTTTATAGCCATTTTTATAGCTTCCAAGGGAAGTTTTGTAATTTGTGGTGTAAATTTTCCTAAATCCACTCCTAAGTGACAGCAAGTTTGTACGTAAAATCAGAAAAGAAAGATTTGAAAGAAAACAAAAGCTTGGTTGAGTGTCGTGAGTAAGTGGTGTGAGGAGGGAGAGAGTAGTTTTGTCCTCTTTCTTTATATATTTTCAAGTAATAAAAGTCATCCCTTTAGTAAACTTTTGATCTAAAGTTGTTCTCTCTCTTTACACCCTGCATTAATGACATTAATGGCATGTATTTTTAGATTAGGTTATTACTTGCACAAAAGATCCCGTGAACAGAAGTACTTTGAAAGCAAATATTCGACATACTGTTCTTCAAAAATCCTTATCTTCTCAGTGAGATCTAGGTCGTTGTTGAAGGAAATTAACACGAAATCATATATTAATTTCATAATTAATCAATACAATTGATTAACCCTAGGATTATAACATGTTATATTCAATAATTGTATGGACAAATACCTGGAAACTGAGGAACAATTGAGTCTATTGTTGTTTTCTGTGAAGTGGAGCGACAGAGATGCAGAGGATTGACTATTGCTATTCCGAACCCTGATTAGAAAAATCTCGTACAGTTCTCAATGAAGCGGCTGTATTTAAGGTTGGTTAGTATTAGGGCCTCCTGTGCACTACAAAACATGGGCCAAGCCTACCCATCATAGCAAGCCCATGAACACAGCCTCAATAACACATTTGAGAGATAATTACTAAGCCTAATTATCTTGACACCAAATTAAATCAAATTAATTGGGGTTTGTACAAAATTATGTTTATTATGCTAGTCCACATATTAATGACAAAATTCTATCATTCTCCCACTTGGACAGCATAACTAACATCAATGAACAACAAAAATAAATCCCCAGATTAATATACAACAATATGTAGCCATAATAAGATGTTAAAGTAGAGTTAACAATCTCTCAATCATAAGTCCAAAATGAGGTTACAAGTACCTCAACAGTATAGAAATTAGACCAGATAGGAGTATTGATAACATATATGCAAGATACTCATACCTCGATGACCTAAACAAAATTTGTCATAAAGAAATGCACACAAAATGGTGATCCGTTTGTGCAATTCTAAACAAAATGGCCCAAGCATCCATGCAAGATGCCAACTGAGATTTAACAAAATATCTCAGAACAACAAAATGAGACTGGGTACAAAATGTCTCCAACAAAATGCCATATATATACAAACATTTAAATTTATCTGGGCAGTATATCAATAAAGTATATGGCAATAACAATAATAGCAAAAATTATAAGCAAAAGTCTTTAAACTGAATAACAAAATAGTCAAATACAATGTTGCTATTAAAATTAACATAAAAGATAGACTCCGACTAATCCAAGGCATCAAAAGATCTAAATAGACCCATACGGGTTACATGACTCACAAAAGCTTTAACAGTCAAGCCTTTGGTTAGAGGATCTACCACCATAAGATCGACGGGTATATGCTCTATACGAGTTTGAAACTCCTTAACCTTCTCTCTAACAAACATATACTTTGTATCAAAATGCTTCGAACACTTGGAGTTCTTGCATATTTGAGAGAAGCCTACCACAGCAGAGTTATCACAATATATGGTTAGAGGTCTGGAAACACTCTCCACAAGATGAAGCTCAGAAATGAAATTCCTCAAACACATTGCCTGTCGAGTAGCTTCGTAACAAGCCACATTCTCTGCCTCCATAGTTGAAGTTGTTGTAAGTGTTTGTTTAACACTTTTCTAAGATACAGCTCCTCCAGCAAGCATGAAGATGTATCCTAATATGGATTTATGATCATCAGGGCAACCATCGTAATCAAAATCAGAATAACCTATCACCTCAAGGTGATTAGATATCCTATAAGTGAGCATGTAATCTTTAGTACCTTGTAGATACCTCAGAACTCATTTCACAGCTTGCCAATAACCCATAACAGGGTTGTTCAAGTATCTCCCAAGTACACCAACAACAAAAGCAATATCAGGACTTGTACAAACTTGAGCATACATAAGACTGCCAACAGCAGAAACATATGGGACCTTTTTCATCTCTGACTTATCTTTATCATTTTGAGGACACTGGCTATTTGAGAGTTTGTCACCTTTTTGGATGGGTGCACTGTAAAGATTACAAATCTTCATGTTGAATCTATTCAAGATCCTTTCAATATACCTTTTTTGAGACAAACCAAGAACACCACGAAATCTATCACGATGAATTTCAATGCCTAGAACAAAAGAGGCATCGCTGAGATCTTTCATATCAAAATGAGCTGTCAACATTTGTTTAGTCTCAGAAAGAAAACCCATATCATTACTGGCAAAAAAATATCATCAACATATAAGACAAGAATAATGAATTTTCTCCCACTATTCTGCAAGTAAATGCATTGATCAACAACATTTTCCTTGAAGTCAAGAGAGTAAACAATATGGTCAAATTTCAAGTATCATTGTCTGGAGGCTTGTTTCAGCCTATAAATGGATTTTCTCAATTTGCATACTATGTGTTCCTTACCTTTCTCAACAAAACCAGCAGGCAAATTCATGAACACATCTTCATACAAATCACCATTTAGGAAAGTAGTTTTCACATCCATTTGATGGAACTCTAAATCAAAATGAGCAACCAAAGCCATCACAATACGTAATGAATCTTTAGTAGAGACTGAGAAAAAGTCTTTTTATAGTATATACCTTCCCTTTAGTTATACCTCTTTGTAACAAGTCTGGCTTTGTACCTTTCTATCTCACCTCTAGCATCACGTTTAGTCTTAAAGACCCATTTACACCTAACAGTCTTACAACCAGTGGGTAATTCCACCAAATCCCAAACGCCATTCATACTCATAGAAGCTAGCTCATCTTCCATAGTTACCAACCATTGTGAACTATAAGGACCAGAAATGGCATCCTGAAAAGAAATTAGATTTGAGTCTTCAACTAAATTAAATTCATGCTCCTCCAAGTAAATGTAATTGTTGGACCCCAAAATTTCGGTAGAAATTAGAAATATTAAATGGAATTAAATGAGTGTGTTTATATAGGTATTGTGTTATAGATGTTATTGT
>JANIJH010000008.1:20024663-20038464 GCA_024520975.1 Erythroxylum areolatum
GACATTGGATAGTGCGATTGTATGTGAATGTATTTGGATTGAAGAATGAGAAAAGAGAGAAAAGAAAAAGAAAAAAATGTACACAGATTTGGATTAGTTTAGACCGATAGTCTTAAGGTTTCCAACGCGATGTTTTTCCTAAAATATTTGTTCATGGATATCGGAATTTGTGTTTCAATTCGATTGGATCGTTTGTTTGGTTTGTCTTCGAGCCAATTCGATTTTACTTTGTTTGTATGCTTTGCTTCCAAGTTGGCTTTCGATTCGTGAATGATTTGTTTCGCTTTGTGATCAATCGTTTTATTCGTTCCGCCTCTTTGTGATTCGTTCCGTCTTCCGTTTTTGGGTAGGGCCGCCGGTCTCCGGATCGAGTCCCAACAGTAATAGTCTCGAAATTTAGAAGACTCAGTGGATTTAGGAATCCTTTCAAATCTCTTAGGCGAAAATATAACCACATCTGGGATTTGAGTACTAATGCCAACCTGTTGAGGAATTTCAACATCATTTTCTGGATCAACAACATCATCATGAATCAGAGGAGAATGAATTGCCTCAAGATGAAAAACAATAAGTGTAGGAACAATAACACAATCCTCTCTGAAATCAACAACACGAGACTCATGCCTTTCATTATGTTCCATCTCCCCTTCAAAATGTACAGCCCGATCTGATTCAATGACTCTAGTAGTGTGATTGGGATAATAGAATCTTGAACCTCTTGAGCCAGTACAATAACCAATAAAGTAACCTAAAATAGTTCTAGGATCAAACTTCTTCAGCTGAGGATTATAAGTCCTCACCTCAGCCTTACAGCCCCAAACACGGAAATGCTTCAAACTGAGCTTCTTTCCTAATATAAGCTCTAAAGGAGTCTTTGGTATAAACTTACTAGGAACATAATTGAGAACATAAATAATAGTCCTCAAGGCGTCTCTGCACAAGAAATCTAGTAAGGTGGAGTGACTAAGCATACACCTAACTATCTCCATAAGAGTACGATTTCGTCTCTCTGCAATCCCATTTTGTTGAGGAGTACCAGGCATGGTATATTATGCCTCAATTTCACAATCCTACAAGTATCTAGCAAAAGGGCCAGAGTTCCTTCCAGTTTCATCATATTGACCATAATACTCACCACCTCTATCAGATCTTACACATTTGATCTACTTCCCAAAATTGCAACTCAATAACATTTTTCAGTGACTTAAAAGCATCCAATAATTTAGATTTCTCATGCAACAATTCAATCCAACCATACCGAGAAAAATCATCAATAAAGGTGATGAAGTACCTATAGCCTCCCATGGAAATAGGAGTAATGGGTTTACAAATGTCTATCTGAATTATCTATAATGGTTCCTCCTTCCTAGTCATTTTCTCCTTTCTTACTTTAGCTGTAAACTTCCCTTTTATGCAATCAACACAAGTGTCAAAATCAGAGAAGTCTAGATCATGCAAAATAGTTTCCTTAATCAACCTCCCCATTCTCTCTTTAGAGATATGTCCTAACCGTTTATGCCACAACATAGAAGACTTTTCAGCAACTCTCCCACATTTCTTTCGAATAACAGTATTAACATCATCATATGGTCGGTCAAAACGAGAAGAATTAGCAATTAGCATAAAAAATCTATCATGCATAATTGCAGAACCAACAATAGCAGAATCATAGTACAAAACAATACCATTATTGATTATATGAAAAATGCATCCACAACTATATAAAACAGAAACTGAAATCAAATTCCTTCTCATAAAAGGCATATAAACAGTATCTTTCAAAAGCAAATCATGTCCACTACTCAACTTCAACGAAACTACTCCTATGTACTCAACATTAACATTAAATTCATCTCCTAGTTACACTGTCAACTCCCTTTTATTTGGTTTCTGCCTGCTTTTGAACTCATGCAATGAGTTTGTTACATGAATAGTTACACCAGTGTCTAACCACCATGAATTAGGAGGAACATCAACCAAATTTGATTCAAAACAGATAAACATTTGAGGTATACCTTTCTTCTTTGCCAACTAGTTCTTAAACTTTACATAGTCACACTGCCTATGCCCATGTTCTTGACAAAAGTTGTAGCTTTCATTAAAAATAGGCTTGGGCTTCGCACCAAAACTCTCACTAGGCCCAGAAGGTAATGCAAGTTTATCATTTCCCTTCTTCTTAAATTAAGGCTTGCCATGTTTGTTTCTATAAAATTTCTTTTTGTCACCACCCTTGTGAGAAGTGTGATGAATATTGTGAGACTTTCCCTTCATCATAGTATGCTCCTTTTGAATAAGAATGGAAATCAACTCATCAATGCTTCATTCATCTTTCTAAGCATGATAAGTAGTCCTGAGAACATCAAACTTATATGGAAGAGATTCAAACACCTGGTATATCAGATAATCTTCTCCCATCCCAACTTTCATGGCCTTCAACTTGTTATACCAGTTCACAAGCTTCATAACATGCTCACGAACACCACCCACACCATCATACTTGGTCTTAGATAGTAAAGACAAGTAATTAGATTTTTCAGTTTTATCAAACTTTTGGAATTTTTCACCAACAACCTTGAGATAATTTTTGGCATTATCAGTTTCTGTGATGCTTTTTTTAATGGTCTTCTCCATTGTGTACTTGATGGTCATCAAATAGACCTTATTAGAACAAACTCACTTATCATATTTAGCTTTATCTGTAGCGGAAGTCTCAACAATAGGTTGTGTAAGCTCATCCTCAATGAGAGCAACATAAACATTAGAAACTGCCAAAAAAAGATTCAAGGATTCAAGCCAATCCTCATAAATGGTCCCATTTAGCTTAATCAAAGAATTCAAAGCTGGAAATTGATACAATGCAAGGGGATTTAGCAAATGTATCAAGAACTAGCAAAATTGGGCAAACAATACAGCTAGGTTCTCATGCAATTGCAATCCTACCTAAGGGTCTCGAATTACAACACAGATCACCCAGAACATTAAGTTACGCCCTAAAGGTAATATCGATAGGATATTGAAAACTTGAAGACATAATTCAATGCATTAAACAAAACATTAGAAACTACATTGACAAAGACAAACTGATAGTGTAAGTGTTTCATTAACATAGTATCTAATGTATGCCCAATAACAACATCAAAATAACATTTTGTAATAGTTGGTCTCACGATAGGTGACCTCACAATTACACAAAGTGAATGACAATAGTCTGGTAACATTCCCAAGGTTGCCCTCATAGGTTCCAGTTAGCACCACAATTATAAAATTAATCATAGTAATCATATAATATAACATTATATGCATAAACTACATATGAAATTAATTTTGGTGCATAACTACATAACACTGAGAGTACACAAGACCCCACAAGTCCAAATAATACCATAAATAAGTAAAAAATTTTCAAGGAAAAATTTGGAGAGTACATTATATTTATATTAATTTTAAAATTCGAGAAAAATAAAAATAAAAATTCTAGCATTCAAAAAATTTCAGAAAAATACCATAAATTAGAACTGGGCAAGTAGAGCAAACAGGCAAAATTTAGGGAAGACTATCATCGGAGATGGCAACATGCGCCTACACGAGCCACCGTCGTGCGTGGGAGAAGACCAGTCGGGTCGGGTTGCGTCTTCTCCACCTAGAAACCTGGTATTCAGGTTGACTAACTCGATTCGGATAAATGGTTATATCTTGCTCGATTTTGATCCGTTTTCAACCAAATTGGTGTCATTAGATTCAGAATTTAATAATCTATCAAAGCCCTTAATCAATTTCATGAAAAAAACTACTGAAAAGGATCAGAAAAATTCAAAACAAACAGTTTTTAAAAAAAAAGAATGGTTCAGTTTGGTTCGAGTTCTGGGTTTTTAAAGAACAAACAAAAAATTCAACATACTTACAATACGATTTAACACCAAATCGAAATGAATCAACAACAACAAAACTGATTTCACAAAAAACAATTGACAAATCTGAAAATCCCCAAATTCCTTGAAATTAATATCTCTAAAATTACACAAAATTAGCAGTCATAAGTAGGGTTAAGCTCTAATACCAATTGAAGGAAATTAACATGAAATCACATATTAATTTCATAATTAATCAATACAATTGATTAACCATAGGATTGCAACATGCTATATTCAATAATTGTATAAACAAATACCTGAAAACTGAGGAACAATTGACTCCATTGTTGTTTTCTATGAAGCGGAGTGACAGAGATGTAGAGGATTGACTACTGGTATTCCGAACCTTGATTAGAAAAATCCCGTATAGTTCTCAATGGGGCGACTATATTTAAGGTCGTCTAGCAGTAAGTCTTCCTGTGCACTGTAAAACATTGGCAAGCCTACCTATCATAGTAAGTCCATGAACATAGGCTCAATGGCATGTTTGATAGATAATTACCAAGCCTAATTATCTTGACATCAAATTAATCGGGATTTGTACAAAATTATGTTTATTATGCTAGTTCACAAAATTAATGACAAAATTTTATCAGTTGTTGCTACAATGGCCAAAGATTGATTCAACGTCAATACACAAATCAAAAATCGATAAAAAAACATAGAGAGATTTATACAAGAACTCGATTGTAATATCTACTATGATTGTTAATAATTCAAATTAATACACCTTTCTTAGTTTGTGAATTATAGGAATTGTTAAATCAATTTAAAATTTTGAATTGCAATCACTCTAATTATAAGCTTCCAAATGAAAGATCAAACTTAAAGAAAATATAATTAGCACGCTGAATTTAATTAAAAATTTTATTCTGTATTCGAGACTCCAAATTTAGATTATCATTTGAAAACTTGTTAGGCCTAAATTATTTCATAAGACTTGAATGACTAATTCAATAATTCTTCATATAGAGATTTAAAAATTTGCAAGGAAAGTAAATAAATGAAAACAAAGATGTTTCCATCTCAGAAGTCAAAACCATCAAATTGTTTTTTTTATTATCAAAATTTAGGAAATAAAAACGTAATCTATTATATTAAAAATGTTTCTTATAAATAAATGTCTTACGTATTCTTTCAACTTTGTTCTTAAATAGTATTGTTTTGAGTTAAAAAAAATGACAAAAATAAATAAATTATATCATAATTTTTAGAACTCTACTCTTGATTATACTAATTAATCAAATATAAACTTTAACTATGTGAAAGATTAAAATAATAAAACTTATAAATTTTAATTTTAAATTGAGAAGAAAATTATAAACACTTGCTTATTATTTGAACATTTTTAATACTTATTTATCTAAGAATATCATTTATGATCTTTTACTAGTTATGAAAATCAAATAATTTGGTTAAAATTTTATCAAATTGTATTCCAAGTCCACTTCTAGTCATATTGTTTATTTAAAAAAGTCTATTAAATAAAATTCAGTGTAACTAATTTTTATTAGTTATGAAAATCAAATAATTTGGTTAAAATTTTATCAAATTGTATTCCAAGTCCACTTCTAGTCAAATTGTTTATTTAAAAAAGTCTATTAAATAAAATTCAGTGTAAATAATTTTTATTAGTTATTTATAAGAAATTTTACAAAAAGGGAACTAACTTTCAAATTAAATAGTCAAGAACAATGATATGAGAGGTTGATTGGATTAATTACAAAAGTGTATTAAACAAAAATCATGACTAGGCATAAATTGTATTTCACAAGTGTACATTAGAATGAAAAATAAACTATTATAATGAGCGTACTTTGATTTAGTTTCAATAGAAAAGCAAAGATTTAGTTTATGTACTGACATTTCCACTCTCTGTCTGTCTCATCCACTCTTCCACTCCCACAATTTGCGGACACCAAAATTGATTCGCGATTCACTGAAAGGCACCCAACACACTAGACCAAAAGCAATTCAGATCCGACAATGGCGGTGGCTGTCCGAGGAAGCCGAGGAGCCTCCGGCGCCGGCGCCTTGAATTCCAACATCCTCCGCAGCTTCTTCTCGTACAGGATCTTCGTGTCGGCCATGTTCACTCTTCTCTTCATTGCTACTTTCTCTGTTATCCTCACCACTCACCCCTCAACGTCCCACCCTGAACCTGTAAGTTCCTTTCATCTTGGATGGGGTTAGTTCTGATTTCGTCTTCCATTTTGTTTCTGTCTAGCAAAAGTGATTGCTGTTTTACATGGGATTTCTTTCAGTGGTTTAGTTGTAACTCTAGTCTAGTGATTGCTTACCTGCCGCCTAGTGTAGAGGGATGATTGTACCCAGGACATATAATGAAAGCAACGATGCATATTTAAGTTACTTGTTGCCACGGGTTCTTGTTCTGTCTATTAGCTAATGATATTGAACTGAATGACTAGTTTTAGAGATTTTTAAATTTATAATTTTACTTTCTAGTTGGGTTGGAGGTAGGCAGCAATTTGATGGCAAATGGACGTCAATTTGTTTGCTCATTTCCTCTGTGTTTTTGAGCAGTCACTACCCTCCACTGGTAATGCATATGCCCACCGGACATTTTTGGCGTTGAAATCTGATCCATTGAAAACTCGATTAGATTTGATACGCAAACAAGCCAATGATCACGTGACTTTGGTAAATGCCTTTGCCGCTTTTGCTAGGAAGCTTAAGATTGATGCCTCTAGGCAGTTGAAAATGTTTGATGATTTAGCAAAGAATTTCTCAGACTTGACGTTGAAGACGAATTACCAGTCCTCGTTATTTGAAGGGGACGGTCCAATGGATGAGGATGTGCTAAGGCAGTTTGAGAAGGAAGTTAAGGATAGGGTGAAAAACACTCGAACAATAATTGCAGAATCAAAGGAGAGCTACGATAATCAGCTAAAAATTCAAAAGTTGAAAGATACCATCTTTGCAGTGAATGAGTTGCTGAGCAAGGCAAAGAAGAACGGGGCTTTTGCTAGCTTGATAGCTGCAAAATCAGTAACAAAGAGTTTACATTGCTTGGCAATGAGGCTTGTGGAGGAAAGGATGTCACATCCAGAGAAGTATTTAGAAGAAGCGCCTGATCCCGAATTTGAGGATCCAAGCGCATTTCATTATGCAATTTTTTCCAATAATGTGATTGCAGTCTCAGTTGTGGTGAGCTCTGCTATAAAGAATGCTGAGGAGCCATGGAAACATGTTTTTCATGTGGTTACTGATAGAATGTATGTAGCAGCTATGAAAGTTTGGTTTAGGATGAGGCCTGTAGAAGGTGGTGCCCATGTGGAGGTGAAGGCAGTTGAGGATTATAACTTCTTGAACTCTTCATATGTGCCAGTCCTGAGACAACTTGAAAATGCCAAAATGCAAAAGTTTTATTTTGAGGATCATGCAGTGAATGCTACTAAGGATGTGGGTAATATGAAATTTAGGCATCCCAAATCCCTGTCTATGTTGAATCATCTCCGGTTTTACCTGCCAGTGATGTTCCCTAAGTTGCATAAGATTTTGTTTTTGGATGATGATGTGGTGGTTCAAAAAGATTTGACAGGGTTGTGGAGTATTGATTTAGATGGAAAGGTTAACGGGGCTGTTCAGATCTGTTTTGGGTCCTTTCATCGCTATGCACAGTATTTGAACTTTTCACATCCTTTAATTAAACAGAAGTTTAAATCCAAGGCCTGTGCTTGGGCATTTGGGATGAATATATTTGATCTTGATGCTTGGAGGCGTGAAAAATGTACCGACCGATATCATTACTGGCAGAACTTGGTAAGCTAATCTTTGCTTTTTGATCTCGTTTATGTTTTGATGTCAACTTAGGTACTTTGACAATTGTCATTATTCTTTTACTCAGTTTCTTTCAATTAATGGTGAATAGAAGCACTAGAACCCACAAAACTATGTAATTAACTTTAAGATGCTAACTTACTGACTCTATTGCTGGATTGAAGCTACGAACAGAATACTAATTTGGTCTACTCATCATTTTTTATCAGAATGAGGATCGTACTTTATGGAAATTGGGCACTCTCCCCCCTGGCTTAATCACCTTCGACTCGACAACAAAGTCACTGGACAAATCTTGGCATGTGCTTGGCCTTGGTTACAATCCAAGTATTAGCATAGATCAGATCGGCAATGCTGCTGTTATCCATTACAATGGAAACATGAAACCTTGGCTTGATATCGCCATGAACCAATATAAGAATCTTTGGACAAAGTATGTGGACAATGATATGGAGTTTGTTCAGATGTGCAATTTTGGCCTTTAAACTGCTACAAGAGTTGATCATTATGGTCAGGTACAACGGTACGCCACAATGAGCTGTAAATGTTGATATACTGGGCTGTTTACGTTCTTATACAATTTTGGACATCATTAGTTGTACTGTTGAAGTAAAATTGTATTTTACCAACTTGGTTGTGTACACGCAGAACAATTCTTTCAATGAAATATGTTCTAGAAGTCACAAATTTTCACTGTCACAAGAATAATCTGACCATTTGTAGCACTTGTATGATCTTGATGCCTAATTTTATATCAGCTGCTTTCGTTGTCGTTTATCCCAGTCTTATTGAAATGAATGTTTAGGGACAAATTTCTCAAGTTGCAACTATCTTATGGTGAGTTTTCTCAAGCAGGAAGTAGATGCCGATTACTATGATCATGGTAGTTGTTTCCTTGATATGTGGGCATATATTTTCCGTTAGCAAAATGGTCACTTTTGGCCTTAAGTTTTGTATCAAGTGTGACCCAAACACTTTGGAGTGAACAATTTTAATTCTCACATTTAAAAAATGTTAAAATATAACTCCACTTTAATGAAAATCTATTATTTTTGTGGGCCGCTCTGTCACGTAATTATTGACGTAACAAAGTAAAACCCACTTTTTAAAAATGTATTAAAAAATAATTTATTTATGAATATATGAGTCACTTCTTTTATTTAATATATTTATAATTATCGCTCTCTTACCTCCTCCTTTTTCTCTGGGAGCTACTCCTCGTAATATGCTGATTTCTCTTGTAACACAGTCGGACACTCATATTGCTGCTAACCCAACATTTCATGAACTCGCTAAATATATTAAATTTAATTGTTGTGTGGTTATTTCGATTATTAAGTTGGCAGTATTCCCTTTTTTTTTTTTTTTACGAAGTGTTGTTTACCTTTTGATTGCTTTCTTGTTTTTTATGTTTGTAATACCATGAATGCACTAAATATATAGATTGCGCGAAGCACTTTCCTGGAATAAGAAGAGTAGAATGTAGCCACAGCGAATCGGGGAACACAAGGTATGTTCCTCATTCTAGCTTTGTCCAGAGGTCCCAGACTAACAAAACTCATGAGTTGGGCGTTCCACACTTTGGTTTGGATGTAACGATGTATTTGCAAATAAAAGCCATCCTCATCGTCTCTACAATAGGAAGCTTGTTTCAATGCTTGGTATCTGTTTGGGCTTATAAACAGAAGGAAAAGCATGTAAATGAAAGAGAAAATCTCATCCACTTGGCAAACATCATCGACTAAAATCAGCTTGCACTACCAAATTGCTCATTTCATTTGGTTAGCTGTACATCAATTGCCACTTAGAAATCTCCATGGATACATATAACTGAAGAAGCAAAAAATTAGATAAGAATTGTTGAACAACAAGAGAAAGGCACAAATAAATTTAAAATTTTCTAATTCAACTAAACTGAGGCATGGATCCTATTTTTTTAAAAAAGAAAAAGATCTTTATTACAATGATATCTTCTCTATTAATTCTCTTTAGGTACCTTTGGCCGTGACCTCATGCTGGCTCTCTTTGCAGCATCCCATGCCTTGGCTAGTGCTTATATACCTAGCTGTGCAGCAAAAAATGACTCGTATCGAGGCAAATCAAAGCAAAGCCTGTATGTTTGGATAGTTCTCTTGGAAGTTGAGCTATAGCGAAGCTCCTTTCGTCTTCAGGTGTAAGCCCCATTCTCCTTTCCTCTTCAGGTGTAAGCCCATTCCCAATCTCAAGCAGTCGAGCTTTGGAATTGTCATTAGGCTCGTGCCTGTGAATTTCCTGACCGATCTGATAATCGTAGGGAAAAAAACCATCTTTGAACCCTGAGTCAAATCTCAGGGTTAAAATAAAGAATCATATTTGATGCCCGAGTAAAGATTACGAATATGCTAATCATGTATAGAAAAAACTAACATCCAAGTGTTTCAAATTAGTGTTGCTGAACCTTACCCCTGGTAAATGAAGTCACCGAAGAGTGCAACCACAGGAACAAGAACAAATGTAATATAAAAAGAGAAGTTCAAGGTGGAGGTCCACAAGGGCAACGAAGGCTCCTTTCTCAATCAGACGGAGCCACATACCTGACTTGTAAGATTTGCTGAACTTACAGAACTCCATTTCCATCTACTACTGCTTTGTTTTAGACCCAAGGTCTCTTCTTGGTGACTCTGGTTTGTGTATCTTGGTAAATACGATAACGTTTCTAAAAGTTTTATATACTACTGTCAACAATATAATCTTATTGCAGACCAAGTGAAATTACCTTAAATTGACTGTTGATGTGAGAACTTTTCCTCTTTTGTGTCATAAATGGTCGAAACTTTATGTAAGTTAACGGGTATGAATTTCTAATTTTAAGGTAACTTATATTGTGCTTAATGGAAGCACATTCGTTTAGGTTGTTTTATGAGATTTTGGGTCCCTAAGCTTTTTTTCTCTTCTAAAAAACATAGACTATTGAATTGGAAATTTGAGAGCTTAGAATAATTCCAAAATGCAACTCCTCAAGCACTAGCAACAATGGCAGGAGGCATTTCGTTTTTCTTCGGCATTTATTTTATATGATATTCTAATGTATATTATTGTTGAATATATGTTAGAATGTGCTTGTATTTGATATCAAAGCCTTGTGAACGTCTGCCTTGTTGAAGTTTTCGGAGAATTTCAAAATTTTGGAAAATTTTTCAGATTCGAAAACTTTCGATTTAGAGTTATTTTTGGATGTTTTTCTTTAGATTAAAGGTAGAAATCTTCTATTAAGTGTTTTAGAGGCGTTTCTACATTTAAAAAATACGTTTTTCTAGTACTTTTTGGTCTGATTTATGGAGCATTAGATGGGTCTTGACTTGGGTCGGTTTGATCGGTCGGAGGTTGAAGAAGACCCATACAGATTAAACTACGTCGTTTTGTATGTGTTTGGAAATCAAAATCAAATGTTGGACTGCGTCGTTTTATCTGATGGCGTTGACTGTGTCTTTTATGTGGTTTTAGCTATGCTTTGCGTTTTGTTAACAATCAAATATGTTTTAGCTATGATGTGTGCTTTGTTTTATTAAAAACAATAGATGTTGAACCAACGCCCTCATGGGAGGGAATGGTGAGTCTTGGCCATATGAACTGATGGTTTATGTCTGTATATATTATAAGTTCTTATTATATCTGAACAACTATTAATCATGCATCATATTATTCTGTGGTTGTTATATATATATATAGCCTTGTGAATATCATCATGGATAAAAACTTTCTTGTGATTAATTATTAGGGCTTAGTAATAGAAACCCTATTTATATATTTATGTAATTAATCGCATAAAGTTTAGAAACTTTTAATTGTAATTAATTATTTTAGTATAATAAATTTTATCCCATATAAATTTTTATTATATTTGAAAAATTAATTATGATGAAATATCAAATTATTTTTCTAATTTACCCACCAGTATTAGAAATTTGTGTATAATTTGATAATTTATCATATAGTTTAGCATAAATATGTTTGAATTAAAAATTTGGCCCACAAACAATTTTTATGTTATTTAAGATATGTTTTACATTGGTAATATAGATATATAGTTTGTTAGCATCAATTTATTGGTAAGTAGCATGTATGTTTAATTTATGCAACTATTTAAATTGTTAGTTTCTCTTATACAAGTTGTGAAAAATATAAGATTTGGAAGGAGAGAATTCTTCTTCATCTAAGGTGGATGGACATTGGTTATGCTACTCGAAAGGACGAACCACCTAAGGTAACTGAGGCCAATTCTACAACTGAAATTGTGCTTTATGAATGTTGGGAGCAATCTAATTATCTAAGTGTGATGTTCATTAAAACAAAAATTTCTGCTGCCATTCGTGGTTCTGTAGAATAGCATGACAATGTTCGTATTCTATTGAAGGTTGTTGATGAGAAGTTTAAAACCTTAGACAAAGCACTTGCAAGCACCCTAATAATGAAGTTTTTATCTACAAGACTCACCAGTGTCCGAGGTGTGAGTGAGCATATCATAAAGATGAGGGACATTGCAGCTCAGTTAAAGAAACTAGAGGTTGAGATGTCTGTTCTTTTCTCATGCACTACATTTTGAACACCCTTCCACCACCATACGGACTCTTTAAAATATCTTATAATATACATAAGGATGAGTGGTCAATAAATGAATTAATGACCATGTGTGTCCAAGAGGAAGGGAGATTATTGATGGAACAGGGAGAGAATTCACAGAGTGCAAATATGGTTGTTCAAGGCAAGAAGAAAAATCAAGCCAACTCAAAAGGAAAAGGTCAAATACCTATCAAAGTTGACATTAAGAAGGAATCTAAGTGCTTCTTTTGCAGGAAGAAAGGACACATGAAGAAGGATTGTGTCAAACGTAAGGAATGGTTTGAAAAGAAAGGTAATATAATCTCACTAGTTTGTTTTGAATATAACATGATTGAAGTTTGTCATGACATATGGTGGATTGATTCTAGTTATACAATCTATATTACAAATATGTTACAGGATTTGCAAAACCCAAAGAAGTCAGTAGGAAGTGAGTAGTATATCTTATCTGGAAACAAGATACGTTCATATGTGGAGGTTGTTGGAGATTGCAATTTAATTTTATGTACTGGTTTTATTTTAAAACTAGAAAAGACATTTTATATTCCCAATTTCTTTAGGAAATTGATTTCAGTTTCAAGACTTGTATCATTTGGATATTCCTTTCATTTTTCAGACAAATCTTTAAAGTTACATTATAAATTTGAATTTGTTAAGAATGGTACATTATTTGATGATCTTTTCTGTTCTAATTTACAAAATAATACCTGTTACAATGCAACACATGTTCCTGTTGGAACAAAACGTTGTGTCATGAATAAAAATTCCTCTATCTTATGGCATCGGAGATTAGGAAGTATCTCTATATAAAGGATTAAAAGATTAGAGATTGACAGAGTACTTAGTACTTTGGATTTTGTTGATTTTGATATTTGTGTGGACTACATAAAGGGAAAGCAAACTAACAAATCAAAGAAAGGTGCCAAGAGAAGTTCAGACATTAGAAATCATACATACAGATATTTGTAGTCCAGATATGGACTCGTATGGCTATAAAGACTTCATCTCATTTATAGATGATTGTTTGCGATATATGTATCTCTATTTGCTTCATAATAAGAATGAAGCACTAGATGCTTTTAAAATATTCAAAGTAGAAGTAGAGAAACAATGTAGTAAGTAAATTAAGATCGAGAGATCTGATAGAGGTGGTGAATATAATGGTAGATATACTAAAGCTGGACAAGCACTGAGTCCATTTGTGAGGTATCTTCAAGAAAAGGGGATAGTAACCCAATACACTATGCCTGGATCTCTAGACCAGAATGGTGTGGCAGAAAGAAGAAACCAAACATTATCGGATATGGTATGGAGTATGTTGAGTAGCTCCAAACTTCCCAGGTCCTTGTGTAAGTGATAAGTCGACTTGTACCATGTGTAAGTCGACTTACACATGTTCGGTACCGATAAGTTGACTTGTTCAAGGTCGGTACTGTTTATTTGTGCCCTAAAGACAATCCCCTTTAGCGCGTTTTATTCAAAGTCGTGTG
>JANIJH010000008.1:20053888-20075261 GCA_024520975.1 Erythroxylum areolatum
ATATAACGTAATACAAATAAATAAAGTATATATATAATATAACATTGTTATAACAACAAAACAACGAAATAAAAAAACTATATAATCAGTTCTTACCGACGAAAACGATAACGATATTTAATGACGGTCAAAAACACCGTCGAAAAATTGGTTAAAGATACGTTCGCCTCACCGACGGAACAAAAGACCGTCGCTAAATTTCTCCGACGGAATCTCACTTGCCCATTCCGTCGTTATATAAATACTGACAACAAATTGCGGTCGTTAATATCGTCGTTAAATGTCGACAGAATATTTCGATCGGTATTTTTACCTACGGGAACTTCACCGATCGATTTTTTCGGGCACCAAATTTCGTCGGTGATTGATTTCACCGACGGAAATGTGTCATTTACCGACGGTAATTTCCGTCGGTAAATTGATAATTTCTTGTAGTGATAGGTGAAACAACCTATTATTTAGGAGAAATTGTAAATCTTCTTACATATGATGAAGTAATGAAGAGTAATTATCTTCTAATAAATGGATTTTAAATATAGAAGGAATATGAAAAATAATGGTATTTAAGAGTTGGTTGAAATTCTATATGTATTTAAAATTAGAAATTGTTATTCCAAACTAAAAAAGATGCTAAAATCAAGGTTGAGAGGCTTAAAGTAAAGCTTCCTCACCAATCTCAATTAAGGACTCATTATGGATCATTATAGCTTTAATAATTCACTTTAATCTTGAGTTTCACCAAATGGATGTCATGAAAACCTTCTTGAATGATGATCTAGTGAAGGAGATGCATATTGATTGTCCTATATTTTACTTCAAGTGCATGGTGTAGATGTAGCATCGATGAATGTAGAATAATCTCACGAAAACTATGATTACTAGTACTAACAATCTTTCTATTATCTAATCTAAATAAATGAGTGATAAAATAAATGCAAATAAATAATTCTAAATAATAAATAAGAGTTAATCATCTAATGTAATAAATAAGGATAGTAATCAATAGATACAAAAGACTTATATGTAGAATACTCTCAGAACTTCTCTATACTTGATTTTATCTTAATTTAATGAAAAATTCTAAATTTTTAGACTAATAAGAATTCATAAGTTACAATTATATTCTCTATCGAGACATATAATTCCTATTCTTAGATTAGTCAATAGAAATCTCTTTCAAATTATGACATTAAAAAAATGCACTAATTCGCTCTTTGAACTCTTTTGATAGGTTTTATCCTAAATTAGGAATATCTTTTAGCTTTTTTCAAATAGCTCATGCTTAACCATCTTTATCCACATCATAATCTAGTTAAACTTTTCTTCTTTCAAATGTCTATGCATAAATTAAATAATTGAATCTTCCATTTTCTTTCCTTCAATTCAATAAATTATAAAAACATGGATAAATCTAAAGAAAATTAAAATTTTATTGAATAAAAGATTAATTCAAAACATAAACCTTAGAGTTCATCATATTTAAATCTATATCTCAAGTTAGATATTCATAAAATAAAGATAATCCAAAAGAATAATAAAGAAACAAAAGATAAGAATGAGCTTATAGTTTTTGAATGTTGATCCTTCTCGATTGATCTTGATGGCGTCTTGCCTTGCTTCAATATGGCTTCTCCTTAAACCAACTAACATTTTTTAATAAATTCTCTTTATCAAATAATACTTTGAGAATATTGTGGATAAAAAGATTAAGAACTTCATACTATAAGAAAAATTGATAAAGAAAAAAAATTTTATTCTCATTTGTATATATCTCAAACCTTTATAATGTGTCTCTATTTTTATCAAAAAATTGACAAAATTTGTAATGCTTTCTTCACTCCTTCTTGAGTCTCATAAAGAGATGTCTATTACGAATAATTGTAAGCTTTTGATGTTAACCCATCTTCTTAATGCTTAATGGGGATGAAAATTCCTCTAATAATCATAAATATGACTAAAAAATTATGGTCCCCAATAACCTCACTTATGATATTTTGGCAAAATTAAGAACCTTTTTTTCTTCTCCCTTTCCTCCTTTTATTCCATGAAACCCAATACTTTAAATTAAATATAGGTCAAATACAGCCTTATGTTAGTCCTATGTTGATTTATGCCCATTTCAACTTATTTTCTATAAAAATTATCAGCAACAAAGGCCTAACACAGTCTTATGTTGTTTTAACATGACCTTATATTGGTTTGATATTACTATGGACAAAAGGGAAGAAACAAAATAAAACAAAGTTGAACACAACCTGAACACAAGGACTTTATGTTAGCCTATTAGTTCCTTATTCCATAACACAACCCCAACACGCCCCTATATTGGTCCCCTATTCTAGAACACAGTCCGAACACACCCATATATTGGTGCCATGTTCTAACTCCTTTCTCTAAACTCATTCCAAATCATTATAAATCAACTTCAACTTACATGAATTTATTCATTGAAGAGCTTAAAAAAGGATTGTAAACAAATTATAAACCAAATTAAATAATAGATCATATAAAATTCACAAAGTTCTCTAAATCATGCTAAGAGCATGATGTAATTAGCACTTGTCAAGTTAAGCATTTGCTTATCCTCAAGATAATCAATTTTTTTATTATCAGCTTAATAAGAAGCAACTTCAGGAAAGTATTGAACACATCAAAGATATCAATCGAGATTGTCCATTATTTATTCAGTTGTAAAGTTCATTAGATTGTAAGGCATTTAGCTACTTACACTAATCATAAATCAATCTAATTTACTCCATAATTATTAAACTTAAACTCAATTCACACCATTCAATTTAATAAAAAACATATATGAGAAAAATGCTTCTACGTTTAAACAATTTCATATCCTTTATTTAAAACAAAGCATCAACTTTAAACATAACACAAAAGCACTAAGAGCTTATTTGAAATATTACCAAGCCTTTTTTACTCGAGATAAATACCTTGTCACAAATACTCCTAATTACTCCACTAGGTTACTAATATTCAAATGGCTACTATCCCCCACTCCTTAACTTCAACCTTTCTACTTGGAAATAAGCTAATGGGGTGAATTTATCTAATGCTTATTTATTCATATTTAATGAAAATGTTTTAAAATAATTCATATTTAATATAATGTATAAATAAAACATATATAAAATATCATAATGCAAATTAAATATATATTCTCAAACTTAATGACCCAAATTAAAATTAACGTATTCATAAAAAATCATAACTATTTACCTAAACAAATCAAATCATAATCATAACCAAACTCATAATAAATCATTTTGATCAATATTCTTTTTTGGAAAAAAATTCTCAAATTATTCGTTGTTAAGCTAATTATAAAAAAATTGACAAGCTTGACTTCTAAGTCCCTCCCCTACACTTAAGCTATACATTGTTCTCAATGTAAAAAATATGAAAGATAATGAAAACAATGAAAACAATGGGAGGAGGAGAGGATAATTGGTATTCTCTCTATAATAACATATAGCCTTATACAATGTCATCAAGATTTGTCCTAAACTAGTAAAGTATGATCTCTAACTAACAATTCAAGGTAATGTTGTCTTTTATAACAAGAAAAAGTTCATCAAATCTCAATTAAAAGTAAATTTTCAAAAAAAACATCTCAATTAAAAGTGACAAAATTAGAAGCATAAGAAAAACTAAGAAAATAAATTAAACTACTATTAAAAGTCCTATAAGCTAATTAATCAAAACGAAAAACCTAAATGTTGGGTTGTCTCTTCGTTATTATGTCTTTATAAGTCTTGTAATTGGACTTTTTTGTAAGTAATTTGTTCAACCTAGATCTATAATCATCAACTTGCTTTCGCACATTTTCCCAAAGGCTTGTAAGCGTGTAAATAAGCACTAAATATGATAATATAATAAGGATATATGGCATCAAATTAATAAAATCAAATAATAAAGATATATGGTATCAAATTAATAATATCAAGCTAATACCTTTTTTAGTAACAAATTGTCAATATAAGAATGAATAATAAAACCTCTTGGATATTTGATTGATTATGGTAGTTTATTTTGTGGGAAACAGGAGCCCTATGTATTTAAGATAACCTTTAAAATTTCCTCGATAACCTCCTTCTTAGACTCCTCTTCTTTATCTTCCTCTTCTTAAGCAATATCTTCCTCCTCCTCTTCAGTGTGCAACTCATCTCCACTACTCAAAGATGTCATATTCACTTATTCCCTCAAATTTGGCTCAGTGTATCCTAACAAAATACCTTGTTACTCTTCAAAGACAAATTAAACAAGTTATCTAGTCAAAAATTTATATTGTAGATGGAGGGAAAAAGCACTTTGGTTTCTTAAATGCTAACCTCGGTTATAGTAATAGCTTTCATAAGGTGCTCCTCAGGACATTAATCCTCCTCTTGTTGCTACTGTCATAAAAATCTAGGTGGAACTTGACCATTCCTTACAAAGTTGGCATAGTTGCTTCACCCTAACTTATGAGTATTCCCATAAGGGATGTTTCGAGGCCAACTCTCTATAAAAATTGGCTACTCCCACATATAGCTTGGTGATTGATATTTATGATTGGGATGACCATGACTATAAAAATCACATCATATAGCCAATATTGATTGTTATATATAGTTCAACATCTTACATTCATAATTAGGGTAATCACCGTCACAAATATCACAATGCATAGATAATATCGTTTGAGCTTCCCAATACATACCATCTTTTCTCTCATTCCAAATTTTTTGTATTATAATCCCTAAAGAATATTGTTTTCTCTATTCTTCCATTGTATTTGTAGTTATAGCAATGAATACCTAAATACTAAAAATAATTCTTAAACATAAGACAAGAAAAATGTTTTATAAAATAAATAAATAAACACAAAAATAAAAATGATCTAAGTTAGTAAAAAAAATAAAACGAAAGCACAAATAAAAGAAAAAATAACCAAATTAATAAAAATTAGGCCTTCATAATATTACAGTTTCCAGTAATAACGCTAAAAACTAGATAGTTCAATATTTTACTTCACATGCATGACATAGTTGTAACTAGCATCAGTGAGTACCAATCAATCCCATATGGACTATGATTACTAGTACTAATTGTCTTTCTATTTTCTAATCTAAATGAACAAGTGATGGAATAAATGAAAATAAGAAAATATAAATAATAAACAAGAGTTAATCACCTAAGGTAATATAAATAATAAACAAGAGTTAATCATCTAAGGTAATATATAAGAATAAGTGAATAACAACTAATAGATAGAATATAATTATATATAGAATCTTCCTAGAAATTCTTTATACTTAAGCTTATCTTGATTTAATGGATAATTCTTGTTTCTTGGAAAAGTAAGAATTCATAAGTTACAATTATATTCTCTTTCAATATATATAACCTATATCCTAAGATTAGTCAATTGAAATTCCTTTCAAATCAAAACATCATAAGAATTCATTAATTCGCTTTGTTAACTCTTTTGATAGGTTTCACCCTAACCTAGGAAGATTTTGTGGCTTTCTCTCAAATAATTGATATTTGACTCTCTTTATTTAGATTAGGATCTAGTTATACCTTTTATCTCTCGAAACTCAATGCATGAATTAAACTCACCCCTCCAATTCAATAAATTATCATAACATGGATAAATTTCAAGAAGATTAGAAATTTATTAAATCAAAGACCAATTCAAAATATAAATGTTAGGGTTCATCACATCTAAGTATATATCTCAATTTATTTCATCATAACACAAGATTATTTGTAAAGAACAACAAAGAAATAAGAGATAAGAATGAGCTCATAGTTATTGAATCTTGATCATTCTTTATTGAACTTAATCGATTCTTGCTTTCCTATAATAATGTTTTTCCTTGTTGTGCTATTGCGAATCATTGGCCTTAAGATTGATTTCTAGAAATTTAGACTTCTCTCCCTTTTCTCTAGTCTTTTTTCTTCTTTGTTTCACAATGTATGATATTTTATGTCAAACATGGGTCAAACAAGGCCCCATCTTTGTCTTGTATTGCTTTATATTCCCCTCATCTTCTTTTCTCATTAAAACTACCTTTAACACAAGTCTAATATAGTCCTATATTATTCCAACATGACCTTATATTAGTCTTGTGTTGTTCTAGCCAAAAATAGGAAGAAAAAAAAGAGAAAAAAAAAAACGTTAAACATGGCTGGAACATAGGGCCTACACATCCCTCTATTAGTCCCTTGATCTAGAACATGGTCTCAATACGCCTACACATTAATCCCCCATTCTAGAATACTACCCTAATACACCCTCATATTTGTACCTTATTTTGATTCCTTCCTATAAAATCATCCTAAAATCATTTTAAATCAACTAAAACTTGCAAAAATTCATTCATTCTTTATTGTAAAGACAAAAAAAAAAAGCTTCTACATATAATGTAAAGCAAATTAAGTATCAAATAATATTAAAAAATCATCAAAATAAAAGCTAAACGATTTCTAAATCATTATAAGAACATGATGTAATTAACACCTATCACATACGCAATAACCCATGGATTTTAAGGTAAAGAGAATTGACTAGTTGATTTGCAGATTTTAGAAGTCAATCTATCTATTAAAGCAGGCATCATGATAGTGGTACGTAAAATTCCATGAGGTGGTAATAGGTATAGATTTTGAAGATATAACTTGACTTTTGTATATACTCTAAATTTAGTGGAGCAAGTTTGTGATTGGCCTTGTATGTAGATGATATTATGATTTCCATCAAAGATTTGAGCATCTTCCAAAATATAAAAGATCTTTCAAAGAACTTTAACATAAAAGATCTTAGAGAGGCACAGTTTTTTCTTAAAGTAAAGATCCAATAAAATTTGGGCTTAATGTAAAGGATTACAATTCTTGTACATTAAGTGATAACTTGAATAAGGAGCAATGTCCTTAGAATAAGGTGAAGAAAGGAGAGACAACTAATATTTCTTACATTAGTGTAGCGATTGGATGTATTCAAAAGTATGCATTAGACCTAATACTACTTTTGCAGTTAGTATTCTTAGCATGTATTTGAAAAATTATAGTCATTAACATTAAATTGTAACAAAGAAAGTATTGCACCATATATGCAAGATTATATATTATATGCTAGTTTACTAGCATGTAAATGATTTGGAGATCATTTAATATATTGCTGCTTACCTTGGTGTGTGTCTTAATGACAAAAAGTTTATTAGAAACTACATATTTGTGTTAATGGATGAGATATCTCGTAGAAGAAATCTAAATAATATGTTATGGCTACTTTAACCATTAAAGCCAATATTATAACTTGTTTTAAGGCATGAGCACATGCCAAGTGGATGAAGATCTTTATTGACGGGCTTATAGTTATTGATTCAGTTTTAGGCCTATGTAATAACATATATGTTGTATCAATGAACTTAAATCTCTATTGCCATCCTAACACCGTTATAAGTAAACATTATATGGGGTTAGGTTTGTGTCATCAAGTACTTGACTTAACAGAAGAGAAAAGAGAAGAGTATAGATTATTTTATCTGTTTTACGTGCATTCTAAAAGGGTGATTATGCAAGCTTTCCAAAAACAAGAAATAATTATTTAAAATATAATATGAATTTATTTTATTAGTAATTAATAATATATATCTATTTATCATAGTTTATTAATACTCCCTCCTATCCAAAATGAATGTCATTTTAGAGGGATTTTAATTATTCAAAATAAGAGTCGTTCGTGACTTTTCATGCATATTTATAATCTTACTTCCAAAATTACCTTTTAATTTCTCTCACATCTTGATTACACAGATTGTATTTTCAAGACAATTCAATATGCAATTTCTCTCACATAAATAACATCATTAATAAGGGTATATCAAACATTTCATTAATTTTCTTAATAAGTGTGCATCTCTCTAAAACGATTTTTATTTTGGATAGGAGGGAGTAGTTAATAATATATTAATCAATTTAACATCATAGTAAATTAAGTTTTTCATTAAATTTTATTTTATTATATAATAATACTATTGAGTTTTCTCATTACACAAACAAGCTTCTCCTTTTAAATCCCATATATCCTATCTTTTTTCTTATTTATGTATTTAATATAATTTTTCTCTTTTAAAATTTTTCCCTCTGTACTTTGCATCATACTTATCTTGTCTCATTTGCATGCGGGTCTATCAGAAATAGCCTCTTTACTATATATGAATAAGGCTGCGTATTATCAGACCTCCCCAAACTTCGCTTCATTATGGAACTTCGGACTGGATGATGACGATGACGACTATTGAGGTTTCTCACATAATCCTTATTGGTTAAGTGGATTCACACCATCTACGTAAAGGATAAAAGCTTGTGGGAGATCCAGCATAAGTAGGGACTATTTTATCACTGTAACCAGTTATAGAAAAATAGAAGCAGTTTGGGAAGATGCGTGGAATGCCTTATAGGGAATGGAAATAGGGCATCCTTACGGCATTACAATTGGAGCAAGCATGGAGCATTACGAGAAGCACAGCTCAGCTTAGAAGTTGCTGAACTAATCCCAAAGGATGCAAAGGTATGCCACTGGCTAGATGGCAACCAATGGGGAAACTTTCCCCATGAGCTAAGTCAATTCATTCCAGACTACAACCTAAACTCATATATAGAAGACATATACACTGATCCCTACATCCTTCAAAGAAATTCACCAATGATAGCTACAGGGAAGCTTTAAATGAAAATACAGAAAAACTATGGTGGAACAAAATAGTGCGGAATAGATTTCCTGAATCTCTTTTCCACCTTTGTTTGTTATGTTATGAGAAGATTTCAATCTTGGACAGAATGGATTTCCTGAATGTGAGAATATATGCAGTTTCTGTAGATCCCAGAGTGAGAAAACAGAACATATATTTCTTTGAGAATAAAGACTCAAAGGAAACATGGCGAGATATCTCAGAAGCTTACCAAGTAACTTCAGAAATTACAAACTGGAAAAACTAGTTGGATTGGTTCAATAACTTACGAACGAAGGACAGAGGAGACAAGAATATATTATTGCTGATGTTTGGAGGATGCACACATATGATATGGAGAGAAAGGTGCAACAGGCTTTTTAGAAGTGATCCAAGAACAAGACAACAATTGACGATAGAGACACTAAACTAGTTGAAAGATCAAGTTTCATTGAAGATAAATGCCGAGGAATGTAGCGTACAAGCAGCAAGTTAATAAAGTATAAACTAAGACGTTTACCAAGGAGGATCCAGAGCACATAAAGGTAAAGAAGAGAATATATGAACAGGAGAAACACCAAGAGGTAACAATCCATAGCAATTAGCAAACAAATAGGCAAGGCTCCATAATTCCACCGGCAAGGAAATAAACAACCAAACATGCAAGCACCAGAATACACAAATGAACTAGACTAGTAGTGGATTACGGAGACAACTTATGGGATTTCCAAGCAACAAGGAAGTCTCCTTGATGAAACCACCACGAAAGGAAGATGGAGCAAGCAATTGGAGCACCTGTACAAAATAAATCACAATTAGCATACCGAAGCAGACAAGAAACAGAGGATGGATTTCAAGGCCAGCAAGATAACAGAATGGGACAAAGCCGATCTAAAGGATATGAGCAAAAAGGAACTATGCATGTAGGCGTAAGAGCTAAGGTAAATACTAGCCTAACCTTGCGCCTGTCGCGGTACCTTGGGAGTCGTTCAAGTATTGAGGTCATTTTGACTTAACCCATAGCAATGATATATTATTTAATTTTTTTAAAAAAATACATAAGATGATTAATATGTTATAATAATGTGTAACTATTTTATTTTATTTATTTTTATACTCATTTATAATTTTATATAATTTTTTAATGGTTGTAATTATTTAACACTAAGATTCACTCTTACGAAATGATGAGATATGAAAAATTACTTGGTGCACGCATTGAATCTGGATAGATGTTATGATAAAACGTAAAAATTAATCAACATTGCATTGAGCTTAATAGGCCAGTATAACATAAAAAGTTAATAACCTTTATACAAAATATAACTGCTAATATAATAAGAAAATTTAATTATTAATTAACAATAAAATTAAATAATAAATGTTTACATACTTAAAAATATATAAATTGATTATCTCACTTATTAGTATTATTGGATAACAAATTTCAAATTTTAATAAATTATGGAATTGATGTTGTATAGATATATTAGTAATTATTAATAAACATGGTAAATTAATTATTTATAAAATAAATTAATATCACATATGAAATATTATTTACTATTTGAAATAAGAAATGATATGTGAATATGATAAATCAATAAAATAATTATGATTTTATAATTTTATTTATTAAGAATAAAAAACTAGTCGAATTATTGATTATTTTATACAAAATTATATGTAAGAATTGATGAATTGATCATCTTACTTATTAATGTAACTATGATGTTAAACTTATTAATGAAATAAGTTAATAAATTATTATTTATTAAAATCATATATTAAATGTTTATTTATACTCTTTATATAAGTGTGAAGATATAAATATGATAAATCAATAAAATAATAAGAAATTTTATAAAAATGAAATAATTATTTCTATATTGAATTATAAATACAATATTATATATTATTAATAATTAATTAATATGATAACTTTTGATAAAATATATATTTTTATATTTTTATATACGTAAATATGATAAATTAGTAAATTAATATGTTTCTTTTAGAACCAATAAATTAATATGTTTAAAATATAAAATCTATGTGATTTATTAGTTCTCAATTAATTAATGGGGTATAACTATTCACGTGGAGTATTACGTGTTTCAAAATTGTGATGTACTCAAAGTTAAAGGATAATTTATTGATTTTGAATTTTCACAAAATATAAGGGTCTTCCACAAAATTTTATAATAAAAATTAATATAATGGATAAAATCACATGAAAAATTAATATCTTTTATCTCAAAATTAAAGATCCACCACTAGAGAGATTAGATATTGATGTGTAAATTCTCATCTATCTTCTAATCTTCTATTTTAATCAATAATAAAATTTTACATTTAAAATTATTAGAGTTACGAAGAATTCTTAAATATTTATCGCTTTATGTATGAAAGAAAAAAAAGAAGATGTCATCAGAATTAGACAAAATGAGTGTGAAAGATTAGATTTGTAAATCATAGCAAGTGTGCAAGCTATAAATACTATAGTGGCATTAATACCGGATTGAATTCAGGTACGGTATTGTACTTATACCGGTTAATACTGGGTACCTTTTCGAATAATTTTTTAAATTTATAAAATAGTCCTTGAATTTTTTAAAATTATAAAATAGTCTATTAGTATATTATAATGTATACTTTATAATTATATATCATTCATGTCTTTAAAAATCATAATAATAATAATTTAAAATAATAACAATTTATTTATTTTATTAACAATAATTTTTACATATGTAATATATAAATAATAACTACAATTAATATAAAAAAACTCATTTAATCGTCATTTAAGTATAAAATTAATAACAATACAAAGTATTTATATTGCAATTTCATCATATAATAAGTAATAATTATATCAAAATATCAAATAAAAAACAATAAAAATCTTATTATAATTTATAACAAGAGTTTATGATGAGGAAATGACTAACAAAAATTGAAACTTGAAACAAAAATATATATTATTTAATTGACTACCAATTAAATATATATTATTAAATATATTTATTATTAATAAGAATTTAATCAATTTAATATTATATAATTAATTAAAAAATTAATTGTTACTAAAATTATAAATAACTTAATTTAATTTAAAATTTAATTTAATTTATAAAATTAATTTAATAATTATTAACAAATATAATTAAATTTCAAAATATTTTTAAAATATATAAATATTTAATAAATTTTGATTTAATAATTAAAATATATTTAAAAATAAATATTAGTTTATAAATAATAATTTTTAAATTATTCATTTTAAAAATAAATATTTATTATTAATAATTTATTAATAAATATTATATAAAAGATTAAAATAAATTTAAATAAAAATAGTTTATTTTTAAGTTTTAATTAATTTATAATTATTATTAATAATAAAAAATATTTATTTTATTTCAAAAGTATAAATTAAAAATAAAAATAAAAGTTCAACTAAATAAGTAAATAGCTAATTAATAAAAACTTTGAAAAAAGGGGAGGGAAATATTTATTTTATTTGAAAAAATATAAATTAAAAATAAAAATAAAAGTTCAACTAAATAAGTAAATAGCGAATTAATAAAAACTTTGAAAAAGGGGGTGGGAGAGGGAAGAATATTTTTAAAATTTAAAAATTTTACTAAATAGTCCTCCTATTTTTTAAAATTTTGGATATCCAAATATCAATCAATATTGATAAATAGCATACGAAATCACTTATATCGACCGATATTAATGATCGGTATTTTTAAATATAATTTTGTACTATATTTTTCGACCCTAGTAAGTACCAACTTTTGAATTTGACAATTTGCGTGGGCCACTAATTTTTAAGGTGGCCATGGCTTGCCTATTTTTGGGTATGGATTATGATGTCATTGTTGACGTTTGCCTTTGATAAAGCAGCAATGGAAGAAGTACATAAAAGATTTTCACAAAGTTTTAATTTTGGTTTGATCGAATAAGATGACTTTTCATAGTCTAATAGGAATGGCGGACAGATAGTTTTGGTGGGGTTTCCACCTTATGAACGACGGGTCGGATGACCTTACCTTACAAATTATGGAAAGGCAAAGGTCAAATCAATTCTCTCATTTCTCACCAACCTAACAAATGATAAGGAAATTATCGAAGTTTTTATTGTCACGGGATTAAAATTTTAACCATCTACAAGTTAAACAGATTATTATTTGTAAAATAAAATTCAATTTCGTCCTTATATTTTATTAAAAATATTTTGATTTTTAAATTTTTAATCGATTTTATCTTTTTTTGATTAAATTAAGAACATAAAAAAGTTATGAGATTAATGTGAACTAACTTACAATAATATAAAAATAGAAATTATTAATAAAGAAGTTGAAGTTTAAAAATAAAATTATTATTTGTAAAAAGATCTTAAATAATTCATACTACTATTAAACAAAGATTAGATTAGATACGAGGAAGAATAGATCAGGAAACACCCATTTTTACCTCGACATGTAAACCTCTCTGTTTTCACATCATGATATTGAGCTCTTTTTTCTCAATCAATGATCCACAGTTATAGCTTTGGAGTGGAGACTATTATACTTTACATAATGTGACACCATCTTAACAAAGATACAAGAAAACAAACGCAATGTTCATGCCCGTTTCCTTTTATTTCCAATGAAAATAAGCAAATTTGACCAGTTTATCCATTGAAAAGACGACACGGGCAATGCCAACTAGTTATTTGTTTACTATATTACAGTGGCCTCAGTTACCTACCCCACGCTACTTTTCTTCGTCTAAACGAGTCGACTCTCACCTAACAACCAATCTCTCTACCTCTTCCAAGACCCAGATCCTTATTTTTGCTGGGTTGGCCTGAATTCTGTCCATCAGACCAAACTGTAGTCTTCACCAAGCAAAGGTGGGTATTTTCTTACTGTACGTTCTATTGATTTTCTTAACGTTCTCTTTTTTGATTGGTTCGAGATATCAATGGCGGATAAATTTGTCAGTTTTGTTTAACCATAGGCTACCACTTGTTTGCCAACTCATCTTTCTGTTCGAAATTTTGATTTTTTAGCAGACAGGGTGATTTATCTGGGATTTGCTTTAGAACTGTTGATCTGGATTTTGTTGTTTTGGTTATTTTTCCTTACTTGAAAGGTATCATGATCAAACTCAGATTCTTGTGTAGTCAAAAACTTGATTTTTACTGACCGAGAAGAAAAAGAAGATTTCTTCATTTAAGGCCGTCTTCGAATAACTTGATGTTCTTATCATTGCGTCAGAACTTGTGATGAGTTTTGAGTAAATGGAAATTACGGTCCTTATGAGGAGTCTGTTCCCTTTCTTGGAGTGAATCCTGGAACAGTAGGAAATGACTGATTTCTTTCTGGAACAACAATCAACTTTCGATCAAGATCTGCTCTAACTGATTTAGTTTAGAGCGGGCAAGAAGTCTTTTGTTTTATTAGTTAGCCGAGTAGCTCAATACCTTGCTTGTATGCATGTCATGGCTCGTGTTTTGTAGTGGTATAAAACAGAAAATCCTTGATACGCAACTAGTCGGGGATTTGTGTAGAAAAGGCCACAAGTCTTCTCTACACGGCTTGATGGAAGTATTGTTGGTCTCGATATCAGTTAGCGGTAGTGGTTAACAAGGGTTAACTTAGAGTAGGTTTTCAATTTTTTTCCTCGTCTTTAACGGTCAGTGAAGGGAGGAGAAATACTGAGGGAGGTTGTCTTGAGGGATTGTGTAAAGTTATGCAGATTGGATTTATCATCACAAATGTTGTGTTAAAATGTGAAAAGAAAATTCTTTGACTTAATCACATCTATCCTGTCATTTGAAGCATCAATACTTGTTACGTAAAGGAAAATTGACATGTATCCTTAACATTGTCAAAAGGACTATCAAGATATTGTAATTGCTTTTCATGACACTATTCGGTTTTCTGGTGTAGAAATGATTAATACTATTATGTGACCAATTCTCTATTTTCTTTTTCCTCTTTTTCAATTTTGTTTCAACCATTCTGGTTATTATCCAAGTTCCATTATCCAGGAAAATTTTCTTCAAGGTTTTTAACTTTTTCTTTTTAACTTTGCTGTTTTCAATTTTGATGATATAATTGAACAGGGAAAGTTATGGCTGCACCTGCAAAACCAACAAGAATAGGCCTTGCTGGTCTGGCTGTTATGGGCCAAAATCTGGCCCTCAATATTGCAGAGAAGGGGTTCCCTATTTCTGTATATAATCGGACTACCTCAAAAGTTGATGAGACTGTTGAAAGAGCTAAGAAGGAGGGAAATCTACCTCTTTATGGCTTCCATAATCCAGAATCGTTTGTGCAGTCAATCCAAAAGCCTCGGGTTGTAATCATGCTTGTTAAGGCTGGAGCACCTGTTGATGCAACCATAAAGACACTCTCAGCATACCTGGAAAAAGGTGATTGTATCATTGATGGTGGTAATGAATGGTATGAGAACACTGAAAGGAGGCAAAAAGCCATGGCTGAACTGGGATTGCTTTATCTTGGAATGGGAGTTTCAGGTGGTGAAGAGGGTGCAAGAAATGGGCCTTCATTAATGCCTGGTGGGTCCTTTGAGGCATACAAGTACATTGAAGACATTCTTCTTAAAGTGGCAGCTCAAGTTCCTGACAGCGGCCCTTGTGTTACTTACATTGGAAAAGGTGGATCAGGCAATTTTGTTAAAATGGTGCATAATGGAATTGAATATGGGGACATGCAGCTGATTGCAGAGGCGTATGATGTATTAAAATCAGTTGGAAAGTTGTCAAATGAGGAATTACGAATTGTTTTCTCAGAATGGAATAAGGGTGAGCTGTTAAGTTTCTTGATTGAAATCACCGCTGATATATTTGGAATTAAGGATGATAAAGGAGATGGATACTTGGTTGACAAGGTTTTGGACAAAACTGGGATGAAGGGTACTGGTAAATGGACTGTTCAACAAGCTGCTGATCTATCAGTTGCAGCTCCAACCATTGCAGCTTCTTTGGATGGAAGGTTCCTTAGTGGTTTGAAGGAAGAACGTGTTGAAACTGCCAAAGTCTTTAAAGAAGGTGGATTTGGGGATATATTGACTGACCAAATGGTTGACAAACAGAAGTTAATTGATGATGTGAGACAAGCTCTTTATGCCTCCAAGATTTGTAGTTATGCACAGGGGATGAATCTGATTCGTGCTAAGAGTGTTGAGAAGGGATGGGACTTGAAATTGGGGGAACTGGCCAGGATTTGGAAGGGAGGTTGCATCATCCGAGCTATATTTCTTGACAGAATCAAGAGAGCTTATGATAGGAATCCCGATCTTGCTAACCTTCTAGTGGATCCAGAGTTTGCAAAGGAAATCATGGAGCGTCAGTCTGCCTGGCGAAGGGTTGTGTGCCTGGCCATCAATGCTGGTATTAGCACTCCTGGTATGTCTACTAGTCTTGCTTATTTTGACACCTACAGGAGAGAGAGGCTGCCAGCTAATTTGGTCCAAGCTCAGCGAGACTATTTTGGTGCTCATACTTATGAAAGGATTGATATGGAAGGTTCTTTCCACACTGAATGGTTTAAGATTGCTAAACAGTCGAAAATTTGAAAAAAAAAAACCAAAACCCTGCTGAAATCTTACTCGGTATTCTCAATAAGTGTGATAATTATTGGCCATTCTCTGGGACCTTATGAGCAGATCTAATGCAATATTTCAGTACTTTTGGGTGTTGCTATGATAGTTTGTATTTTGTCCAGAAACCTTCAAGTTCAAAGCATTTTTTCTTTTTAAGCAGACATTTTGATGGTGCGGTTCAACTCAATATCTTGTTTGGGTTCCAAAATTTCTCAATTATGTCATTTATGTTAGAGAATGGTTCTATCCAAAGTTCGAAGAGAATTACGGAAGTGAGGGATATCATGTTCGTGTATATAAGCATGAGCATTTAGTATGGATGTTAATTACAAATGCGACATAGTTTTTCCGCCTTAATTTTGTAAGTCAGATGAACATTCAGCTTGGATGTGAACCATACGAGTTTCTGAAAAGCTCTTTTCCCTTGAGATTTTTTCCACTCTTTCACAAGGCATTAAAATTTTTTAGTATCTTCCTTTGATTTACGCTAGACGAAGAAGAATGGTCTTCCTCAGTATGTATACTGTATACTGAGCTTATTTTCTAGTTTGTGCCTGGTTGTTAGTGGACTTACTGTAGAATTTGGCTCCACGAGTAGTTGACATTCTGTTCCTAAAACTGTTGTTGCTTCTAATGGCTGGCATTTGTCTTTCTAGATCGTTACATTTTCTTTCCAGCACAACATACTTTGTCCATAAATTGCCACCACACATGAGGTCACATTTAAACAAATATACCATGCCCGAGGATTGAGTTTTAGCTGATTGTAAAAAAAATTATCATTGTCTTCTAGGCTGATCTGGAATCTCTTGTCCTCCAAACTCGATCAACATATTATACTGCCATGTAATTTCCTACCGTGATATGTATTCTCTTCTCATGATGCCAGATCATAAGTTGAAAAAAATAATGATAACAAAAAACGCAAAATGTAATAAGGAATCTGACAAGGTTCGTAATTAGTTACAATGTAAACTCCTTGAATGCAACACGTAAAAGACCAGCGAGATATAACTTCGCTCCTGGAAAAGAATAAAAACAATGAGTTTTGACCACGCAATTCAGCAACATGAAAGTAATAATTTCCCCTTGGATCAGGAAAAATTGTGGAAGGATCTAACTACTTCCAGCAGGCACTACCCTGCCCTGGTCGTGGTCGTTGCGTTGCTGCTTCACTTTTCAAGACTCCTTTCCTATTTTCCATTAACCTCATCCCAGATGCATGCGACATGGAGAAGTCAAGTGCAAAATATTTAGATTGTAGCAGACACGATTGTTGACTTTCATTGAGTAAACTGATCCAAATAATCAACAGAAAATGACTGAAAATTGTCTGGATCAGTTCAGTTCAGAATATTAAATGGAATCTGCACTTGGATATGTTTTCTCTTTAAAATTAGTAAGGAAGAAAAAAATGGTTATGTTCTGCGCAGAGAACTCTACGAACCTTGCTCCACATGGACGGGACTACTTGCTGCATTTTCTCATAGTGGCAAATCTTCTGTCGTTAACAACCTTTTCATCTCTCCCTTTATCATTCTTATTCTTCTTTGAGAACAGAGAAAACCGCTTCAACTTAGCTTCCTTGCGGCGCTTAGAGCTTGTTCTTCCATGGCTACTTTGACCATCATCACGCTTACACTCACGATGGGGAACAGAGGAAGCGTCCGAAATCATGGAGTCGTCGCTGTCTTCTGTATCATTGCCATGCTCGTCATTGCCAATGGCACCATCATCATTGTAGTCCTGGTGTTTTTCATGATCATTGAAGTCATAATCGTCTTCCTCCATGGCGGAGGCGATGTATGTTGTCCAACCAGATTCACTGCTGCCACATCCTTCCTTGCCAAACATTTGCTTGAAAGGATCCATCGTCCAAAATGAAGAGGTAATGGCGCTTCGGAATTTATATGAGAGCTATGAGATGCTGTTATGTTTGCCTTTAGGTGGTGTATGGGAAGTCAGAAATAGAGACAGAGGCTAGCGTCAGAGTTTAAAAGGCTGCTACAAAACTCCTATTTAGGGATGACTAGAATGACAGCTTGAATCAATTTATGCAACATGTCAATTAAAAAAAAAAAACGTAGTCCGCTTTCCATGCACAAAACGAGATGTAACTTCGATTGTGAGAAAATATTTGTTAAAATATTTTATTAATTATTTTAGACATTATTTATAATTAAGTATGGTTCAATATTAAAAAATAAGATACACAGAAAGATAGAATTTATTTAAAATAAAATTATCGTGTTTTATTAAAAATAATGTGCAAAATTTTTTTATAATTTTAAAGCTATTTTTGTGGCGATTGTAGGTCTGTAGAAGCCGGATCTTTCGGATTTTGGTAGCTGCACTCTATAGGTGGCCGGAGTGGTCATTGTTTTGTGAGAGAGAAAATTGCAAAAATCTTTTGTAAGTGCAACTGTATTTTCAGACATTTCAGTCCGAAAGTTTTATAACTTTCTTTTTAGAAATTAAAAATTTTATTGAATCTATAATAAATTACAATTGAGGAGTCAATTCTCTTGTGGGAGAACCACGTGCAAGCATAACACAAAAGTAGACAAAACGACATGGTACTACACAAAATGACGATAATCAATAAGGGTAAAACCAACTCCTTCTTTCTTGAATCTTCGAGCCTTTACCTAGTTAGGTCTGGCAATGGCTAAGTGAGAGGCGAAGCTCTGTTGACGCTGGTTGGTCCGGAGGCTCTCTAGTGATGCTGAAGAGCAGTCCCTTCTCCTTTTGACTCGTGACCAACTATTCTTGATAGATACCAACTTTCTTTCGATCATTTATTAGGGACTAGTGCTTTCCATAAAGATCTAATCATTTTCTTCTTTACCGGAGGTGAGACGGATCTCTCTGAGGCTTAACCTTTTGATGTCAATCCAGAATAGAGAATACAAATTAGGTCAGTTATGTTGCTGTTTCCGTACTTTTCACAACTCCTTCTATCGGTCTCTTTAGTCGGGTCTAAGGTGCTAACTTTTGAGTTTCTTCTTTCCAGATTTTGCAATATCTGACAGGGAGGAGGCTATGTGAGGTTGCCCTTGAGGGAATCTGTCTCAGGCAAGTCTATCCCTTCGGTTTATTCGATTTTTTGGTTCAATATGGACATTTTTCTTGTGATCTTTCCTTGATCTTCAAAGGGAGTCTCTCCTTGGAATGGTTAAAGCTCTGGCACAATAGATCCTTATCTCACCCACGGTGCTTCAACCAAAGCTTCAGCACCGGTAATATTCTCTTCCGGATTCTTCTATTATTAGGGCATTTTTCAAATCTATACTTATCTGGTTCATGCTCAATTGATCCGTGTGTAATTTCTTAAAGGGAGCTTTAGGATATTCAGTGAGAGTAAGAACACAAACAGTATTCACACTTAAATATTCTAGGTAATTCTTTCTTGAATACTGCATTGTTCCTTAGTTTTGTGATTGGGTATCTACTTGTGTTGAGCTATTAAACTGTTGTTGATTTACCTCTTGTTGTGCATGTTGTGTAGAGGAACTTTAGAGAATTCTGGTAGGCTAGGAAAGTTTTATAACTACTGTGAGTAGGGATAGGAGTGGGTTTTTAACCCGATTAATATCTGCACTATCTGACCTTAAAAAATAGACATAGAGGCTAAAAATAGATTTTAAATGGATGTTGAAAAATGGATGTGGATATGAATTTGAATATGGGTTTAGTGATAACTCGAACCGATGGATACTCATATCTTATCCTTTTTTATTAACTCTATTTTTTGCTTTTAATATTTATAGTTAAATATAATAAAAAAATTAATATTTTCTAATAAGAAACAACTTTAAAATCTTCACTTTATTCCTTAGTCCTCACTTTTTTCATTATATTTTATTTTTGTATAGAATGATAATAATTCAAATGATATGGAGATGGAGTTTTGAATGTTGTGGAGTTCACGCAAAGACAATTTGAAGCTTTGGATATTTCAGTCTTTGTTCCGGTTCTTGATTGTGAAAAATATATATTGTCTTTGTACTAGATATTATGATTTTTATTATTCCAATTTTATGATTTTTAAGACATACAAATCAAAAGTTTGACTTATTATTATTAAAATAAATTTGATTTTAAGCGTTCGCAAAAACTGCTCTTTATATTTTCTATTTAGAAGTTATATTTTTATGTGCTATACAACCCGATGGATATCTAAAAACTCGAATAATTCACTAGATTTAGATATGGGTAGTAAATAGTAAAACGATGGATATGGATATGGATATGGATATGGATATGGATATGGATATGAGTTAAATCGTAAAAAATGAATATACATATGAGTAGAGTAATACCCAAACTGAACCATACCCATTGCTATCCTAATTATGAGTGAGATGTTTCAGTAATTATTTTGAAAGTTTACAGTAAAATTTTTGGTGGAGAATTTCTCGTAATTTCAGGTTGATGAAATTGTAAGTTTAAGAGAGTATTTTTATTTCAAGTATTATTTATTTATGTTATTTTAAATTTAATTATTTGAGTTATTTTATTATCATATTTATTATTAATTATTATAAGAGATGCTGAGTGAAATTTTGTGTAAAACTATTATTTTTCAATAAAAGTGATTAAGTTAAGCGGGAGTTTTGCAAACGTAGGTCAAGTATATCGAACTATATTACCAAATTTTAATTATTAATTTGATTATTTAGTTTTTTTCCACTTTTTAAAAAAATTGATAATCATTAATATAATTGCTTTATATTAAACAATCGATATATCCAATTCAAAGTGTAGGAAATTATATGAACAGATCATACACTATAGGATCATTGTATATGCATGGAGGAACAAAACATACTTGTCTCGATGATTTATTAGTTTCCACTGGTTAGAAAACGCCGAACCAAGATTGTTATCTGCAAAATCCAAAATACACACATTTCCAATATGTTCATAATCGTTGCCTTATATATATATAGATCATCTGGGAATAACTACCGGTAGTAGTTATTCATACCAGATGACCATTGGACCCATTATGG
>JANIJH010000008.1:20085872-20097214 GCA_024520975.1 Erythroxylum areolatum
CAAATCATGAATCTATCCACTTTCATTATTTCCTACTTTACTCTTGTCTATCATTTCTTGGTTCAAGAACTTTCATTTATGAGCTCTTAACTCGTGACTAATCACCCAAATTTCTCATTCAATAATTATGATCTTTTACGAAAAGTTCGGGGTCCAACATCTATTTGCTGGGATCAAGCTTTTTCCTATGTATGGGCCTCATGCAGTAAACAGTTTATCGACAAGACCTTTCTCCTCCTCTCTTTTCCTTTTCTTTTACTCCCTTAAGTAAGCGCCCAAATCTTTCTAGAAATTTATAAGAGAAGGCTAAAATAAGATTATATCTTTAGAAGTCAGTTTTAGTTCACTTGGATGGGCCTTTTGTTTTGTTGGGAAGTTGTAGTAGCCAGTAAAGTAGACAATATTTCAAGTAAAATTAGGAAAAAGTAGGAGTCTATTAAGCAAGTGAATTATTATAGTCAATAAGGGCAAGGAGCCAACTCTACTATAAGAGGATTAAGTTGGGTAAACTTATGGTATACCAATTGTTATGCTAATAGTAGCACCAATTAGCTAAGTTAATATTGAAGAAATACTACATTGTAGGAAATCCTTCTCTATACAAGTTCTTGAATGTGGAGAGAAATTGGATATCAAAGACCAGAAGTTTAAATATGTACTTGAGATGCATCAATCAAAACAAAAGTTTGAAAAAGTAGAACCTTTATGACTTTAGTAGCCCATTTATCTATTGAAGGGATTTGGCCCTCAAGCCACAAGTTAAATTACATTATTTTAGCAAGCTTAGTAAGCAATTAGGCCTCCCAGACACTAGAAGTCCACCTTTACATCCTCCTTAACAAAAGTTCAATGTTCTTATAACTGTTAATAAGAATGATGGTTATGAAGCCTCGATTTGCTACATGATTATAAATTCATTCACTTGATGAAAAAAATAGGCTATTGACCCTTTCAAATTCAAAGATAAGGGGTTGTGGTGTTAAATCAAATATGTAGAAAAATGTAAATCTTCCTTTCTTAAAAGAAAATGAATCAGCTCAATTCTTATTAGTAGGTTGAGATGTCAAAATCTTAGGACATTAACTTGTATGGATATAGAATCCATTCCTTCACTCTCACGCGACTACTTATACCTGCCCAATTTCTTTCCTCAACTAGTTTGCCTAAAAAGAGAAACTTAATATATATTTAATTGATGATAAATCAAATTTTGACAAAAACTAAAGAGACAATTTTGTGGCTTTCATATGTTATGAAATTTGAAAGAAACTAAAACTAGAAACTAAGACAAATAAATTTTTTTGATGAATTTGAAAACAAAGTGAAAAATCAAAAGGTAAAGTTGAAACAAATAGGCCCTTTAGTGTTGTTTACACACATAAAATGATATTGTTTGATATGTGATAAATTTGGGATTCGATTCATACCAGATTGTGGAGTCTCAGCTTGAGGTTAACCGAAAAGTCAGTTAACATTGATTTTAGAAATATTCCAATGATTTCAAGTTAAATAAAATCAGATTTGGAATTCTTTTCGATCCCTAACCACACCATTTGACCAACGCTCTTCATTTTAACCAGTTTTCTCCTTTATATTCACTCATTCTTTAAGCCTAAATCAATTGGATTTCTTAGAGCTTTTTTGGTAGCATCATTGTCCGTCCCTAATGGTTCTTTCTGTAATGAGTGTACGTAGCAGGTTGTAACGAAGTCTTCTATATCTTCAAAATCAAGTTCCATTAACATCTATTCTCAACTCATCTGATTCATTTTGGGGTAAGCCTGAACCTCTTTTGATTTCTTTATTTTTCAAAACTTCACGAGTTTCTCTTAAAATTATTGTTTGATTTCCATTATACCAATGATTTCTAATTGTATTGTGCATTAAATTGCAAATTTTAATGTTTTAGGGTTTCACAATTGGGAAATTTTCAATTCCTTGCTAATTTCAATGAATTCTTCAAATTGATATTTCTTTAGTGAAAAGGATGAATTAAGGTTGTTTACCTCTCAATGGCACCTTTTTCATCCTTAATTATGATTGAATTTGATTTTTAGGCACTTTTCACTATTCTATTTTGGATTTTTTAATTTCTTCAAAATTGTATATCCGTTTGTGAAATTGAAAGTTGATTACTACATTTAGGTCTTGTTTGGTAATCAATAATAACGAGGTAAGAATAAGAATGCAACATTTATTCTCTAATTTTTAGATGTTTGGTTATCAAAAATGGAGGGAAAGATAAAACTGGGATGAATTCTAAACAATTATGGACTTTTATTCCTAAAGGGTGTGGTTATAGATTGGAATCAAATATCAAGAGTAAGAGATAAGAGATAAGAGATATTATTAGAATATTATGAAGTTATTATCAAAATATTATCATAATATTGTTAGGATATTAATTCTTATTAGAATATTATCATCAAATATCATATATTATGATCTTTTTATATTAATTTATTTAATAATTATTTTATTTTGTTTCAATGATACTTTTATTCTTATCATAAAAATCATTTATAATTATTTAAAAATTAATAATTTTATAAACCATTGATTTTTATTAATTATTTATAAAATGCAAATTATTTTATTAATTATTTACAAAATAAATTGTATAATATCTAAATATGAGTAAAAAATTTTCATTATTATATCCAAATTAGGTACAATTAAGGAAATTTCCATCAAATCAAACATGTTAACGATTTTTTTGAAATGTTTAAGATTTTTTTGAACTCTTTCTTAATTAAGTTTATTGATTTTGTCTAAAATTAATCTAACTTTGAGTTTTTAGTCAAATTTACATAGTTCATGACATTTTAACTTTAGAATTTTCATAAATAAAGTGGATTTTTTTTAAGTTGACTGTTTATTGAAGTTGATGGAGCTAGCATTTCAAAATTTATTTAATTTATTTTCCATATTGTTTGTTTTTTGACCTTTCGTAAAAGATCTAGTATCTTTACTGGAATTTCCATCTCAAAGCATTCTTAGTCTCCTTTAAAACCCTTCAATGTCTCTTACTTCACACTCCTAGTTTAGGGGACGAGAATACTTTTCTTTCACATCTAAAGAGCTTACTAGTCCCTCATCTTATACCTCTCATAATCATAGGGATCCTTTTAGAGGTAGGAACCTCTAGAATCCTACTAGGAAGGATTTATAGGAGATCTCCTACTCTAGCTTGTCCTTCACTTCCACTAATTTATGAGGATGAGTACTTGCATAAAATTGTGTTATTCTCTTACTTGCTTAGACCAAGTCAATGAGTATAGTCTTATTCAATTGTTATTGGTCAATAGTGGGAACCTTTTCTTACCAAGACTTGCTAAGTGAGTCCCATTAATGTCAAATTATTCTATTTTAACATTAAACCTTGTATAAATTATGGTACTACCTACAACTTTTTAAAGGTATAAAGTGTAGAAATTCATCTCACTTGTGACCTTATTAATAAGATTTTTGGTGTTCACAAACCTAACTATTATGCCTATTGCAGTTCCATAACAAATATCAACTTCAACATTATTCTGTATCTATTAAAGTTAAAACTATGTTTGTCTCTTCTAGTGGGAACTTTAATTTTCTTGATCATAATGATCTTTGGCTCCTTTCCACTCTCATGATGGGTGAGAATGTTCATCTTGGTTACTTTATTATGTACAATATTATCTATTTCTATGATACCAATATAACAAACTAGAATATCCTATATTCCCTTATCCTTAGTCTCATCTTCTAGCACTTTAATAACCTATATACTAGAGATTAGGTTGATCTTAAAATTTTCTTTAACTCTGTCCCTTTTAATCATTTATGATACTAGTTAGTTGATAGACAAATGACTAGACAATACATGTAATAACATCATGATGATGAGGCTTCGATTTATGGTGTTGGTACTTGTAAGCCTTTTCTAAGCTATACTATTGAGTTACATGCAGATGAAGAGGCCACCACCTTATGACCATATCATAACTTTGTAATAGATTCTTGTTTAATGCTCTTAAGTCTTAGCTTACTTTACTTTAAGGAGAACTTGATTCCTTTCAAGATGTTATGATGTAACATTTGAAGGAATTGTTGCTATTAATTCATTTCTCACTTTCCTCATTTAGATAGATGATCTCTTTTATTAGTTCAGAAAAGGGAGGAGAGAGTTAGTTATATTAGATGTTTTTAGGATTTTTGTATCCAGAAGGAGTGGTGATTTCTTCTTCTTCTTTTTTTTTTTTTTAACTTTTGGGATATACTTGAAATTGTGCTTATTTTTAATATTGGTAAAAGAGTAATATTTGGTTATCTTTATCCTTATAAATTGTGATTATGCTATTTAACTTTTTTTTCTTATTCTTTTGGTTATACATATGGTTGGATAACAAGTGGGTGGGATATATAGGCTAAGGGGATTCAAATATTCACAACACTTTGATGTAAAGAGATTGGTTATGTTCTAATGGTTAACCTTATTATTAGCTTTCTAATATTACAATATGTTTTGTCATTATAAAAAAGGAGGAGATTATTAAACCAAGGGAAGTTTCAATCCACATTTTGATATAAAGAAATAGAGTTACTACTAATAATTTATTTTAAAAATGTCTTAAAAGAAAGCAATATGAAATAAAGTTAAGAAACATTTTATGGAGACATAGAAAGAAGTTCATAAACTTTTAATTTATTCAAGTCAAGGAAAAGACAAAGACCAAGGAAGATTAAGACATAACAACTTTATAAATTCATTTGTAATTTTTTTTGTACCTCTTACTTCTTTACTTTAATGTTTTAAGGTCTCTTCATACATAAGCATATAATATTTTGAACTTAATATAGAAATCTTTTTAATTGTTAAGAGGAATAAAGATTTTGATTTCAAAGAAAATTCTCTTGATCTTTACAAAACTTTTAGGAAACTTTTTAAATGATTTTGGATCAAGTTTTCGTTAAAGAAATTGATTTGATTTTTTTAAAGAACTTGAAAAATCTATGGAAACATGGTTTTAAGTATATTGGTTGACTAATCTAGGCTAATGGTTAACCAATGTATTGTTTTTGGGCACATTAGTTAACCAATGTGATCAACCAATGGCACTTAAAAATTAATGAAAATGTACATCGTGGGATTGTATGCCATATTATTCAATACATTTATTGACTAATATAACATATTGATCAACCAGTGTGCTAAATTGGTTAATCAAAATCATTGTTACTAGTCCTTACAATAGCTAATTTTTCTTTTATAATAATATTTTGGAGCTAATATGAATATAAATAATTTTGCATTCAATTTTTGGACATATTTATGGCATTTAGGAGTTATAATAACACATTTACAAGAGCTTTTAAATATTTATACACATTTGCTGATTGATTGAGACGTGATTGAAAGACTTTGAGCATTAAAGTATGCAAACAAGGTTTATTTAAGTTGTAAAGATCATTTGGAGTTGTTTATCTTCAATTTTTTAATTAAACAATAAATGAGTTGCTCTTCACCTTTAAGAAAAATTATACAGTGGTTTTTCTTTATCCAAACAAAGATGATTGTAATTCCTTACCTAGTTGAAAGAAAAGTTTAGTGAAATCCTAAAATAGTCTTAGGAAATCATGTAAACTAGTTTTATTTGTTGAATCACATAAAATCGGTTTGTAATTTCTCTTCCTCACAATCTTTACATTATTATTAGTTATTTGATTGAGATTGATTAAATTATTATTTCATATCATCATTTAATTTCAAATTAATCAAGCTTCATTTTTAAGCCGTAAAAAGTTTTTAAATTCACCAATACCTATATGTATTAGTTCCTAATAAATACATACATATATATATATATATATATATATTGTGAAGGTGGTTAAAGATTGTCACTTTTAGTATTACTATATTTTTCAAACATATTAAAGATTTGTGAGTTGAATTCTTGAGAGTTACTGATTTTATTCTAGTTTAGATCATAGTTTTGTATCATTTCTTATTGTGCTAAGGTATTTAAGGTCTATGATATGGAAGAATTTGGAGACTCAGAAATAATTTTTTCATTTATTCTCTTTAGTTAGTTTTATATGGTTATAAGAAATTTTTCATTATCATTTTCCTAAATTGGTTTGAGTTACTATTGAATACTTCATATGGTTTAAACATAAGGGATTTAATAAACTCCTCTTGTGATTAGTGTTGCTCAGTCTCCTACCTTTTAGATTTTTTAGGCAACTGCACCTATCGCTTGCATAATATAGGTTATAAAATACCAATTTTTTTTTATCTCACAGGTACTACAATTACTAGTATTAACCATTTTCCTATTATGTAATTGACAAATTATGATGGTCGTGATTGATCAAATTCAAATTTAACGCAACAAATGAAAATAAATCAACAAAATTAACTAACTAGAAAAAATATTAAACCAAGAAATAACCAATAGAGACAATAATATCTAGATAGTGAATCCCCTTAAGGCTTCTCATATAAATAAGAATTCACATATCAATTTAACCTAAAGTTCATTTGACTATGAAATTTCTTTAATTATGTTAATATCTTTCTCAAGATTATTAAAAACTAATCCTACGTTGATTAATTGAAATCAATTTTTAGTTAAGACCACTAGAATTGCATTAACCAATTTATAAATTCCTCTATTAGGTTGACCCTAATTTGGAAGATTTATGTCAACCTATATCTAAGATTATATATAACTCTTTTCAGTTATGCTAGATCAGTTCATATAAATGATTTCTTAATCTAAAATACATGAAATCAAATATGAATCAATATATTAGTAAAAATAAATTTAAGAATGGTAAAGGACACGTAATTGAATCTCAATGAAAATGAATAACAAATTAAATTAAAAATCAAATTAAACTATACCATAAAGGTTTAACTCCTAATTATGAAAGATATAGCTTCAAAACTAAAGGAAAAACAAAAAAAATAAAAGAAACATGATGAAATCCTTTTTATTCTTCATGAAATCCACTTTACACTGATGGAAATCCAATCTAAATATGTTTTCTTGCTTGTTCTTTATTCTCTTTGCAGCTTGAAGTCATATAATCTCAACTCTTGAACTCTTTTTTTCTTTGCCCTTCAGTTTTACCTTTTATAGTTTGAAATTTAGATGTTTTGTAAACATGAGTAAGCACATGATTGTGCGCTTAAAGAATACAAGATCCTTGACTCCAAAACAAAAACATGTATAAATATTGACCCAAAATGTGAACAAGGGCTTATTAACATATAACACGAGCATGCACCTTTTAAACATAAGCATATAGCACATCAACACACCTAAAACTCTTCAAACATGACCATGTAAGCTAGAAGTATAGAAATAATAAAGAATATGGGTAAGTACATGACTGTGTATTAGGCTATATTATTGCCCTACAGTTGGATAACATGGTTAAAATAGCTCCAAATCATTCCAAAATTGTCCAAATTCATTCTTTTTCTCTAAATGAGTGAATTGTGACTTGAAAATGAAATATAAATGATTTAAGTACAAAAACAATTCAAACACTCAAACAAACAAGTGAAACTGCATATAAACTTAAAAATATGTATGATTAAGCACTTATCAAACTTCTCCATACTTAGGCATTAGCTTTCCTTAAGAAAATAATAATTTAAATTTATCGACCTTTTTAAAATATACATCTCTCCTCTATCTCAACCTTTCTATCCATACTTCAAATTAATATGCCTTAAAAATCAAACTAAAATACAATTAGAATTAAACAATTATAAGATAAACCCCCACAAACAAACATTATAAATGATATCTTGATAATCTTTCTCAAATCAAATGTTATAGGATTTAATACCTTTACATAAAAGATTCTTTCAATTCACTCATAGTGTTTTGGGCGTAAGTTATTAGAACTCACAAATTAATGCATAAAAGGAATCCTAATCATATACTGGCTAACAAAATAAAATCTCCATCATTATAAAATAAGCTAGAGGCAAAAATTAAAAGGTCTTTAAATTGAGATACAATAGGGCTTAGATAAAGGTATGAAGGGGTAAATTTTAGGTTAATAAAAATGAAGGAATGTGAATGAAAAAGATTATATGAAAATCTGATTCAATCTAGCACAAATCCTCCTAATGAAACACAAGTAAGGTACAAAATAAGTCGTGAATAGCACAAGTATCTTCTCTTTCTCTGATTCATAATTACAAAAAAATTATAAACAAATATTTTTCTTTTTTTGAAAATAAGCTCATTTTAAGATATTTCTAAATTGATTACTTTCAAGCTTTTAAGGAGAATATGTGAAGCATTGATAATTAACTGATAACAAGACAGTCTCAAATATATAAGCTTGCACCTTTCCTCATTCTTGATATTTTTTCACCTAATCAGATTCTTAAGTAAATACAATCCTTTAGGGTGTACAATTAAATGTTAGGTTAATAATAACAAAGATTTATCGGATTATAATATGGTTAAAATGATTCAAAGAAAAGACTATGACTATAATTTGGTTACATTTAAGGGATAAAAATAGGTAGGGTAAAATCAATGAAAAGGCTCAAATAATAGTTTAATCTAGGTGCTTTTTTCATCTTAATGTAATAAATCTAAAGATGTGGTCTCAATATGCATAATCAAAGAAAGTTATAGAATCATCTATTCATTATAAACACATAACATAGAAAAATAGAGCACGATATAGTAATGAAAATTGCTCATAGTCTCAAAAGCTCACAATTTAGGCTCACATGTGATTAAATCCTAAGAAATTTCATCAAAACTATCAGTTCATATTGTAGTAAACAAAAATCCATCTAATCATGCCTTTTTCCGCCCTTATTCTATGTCAACTTAATGATTCATAATTACTTAAGATGTTCTAAACAAACATTGACCTATATGAATTTTTCACAAAGAATAATCAATAAATAAGAAAGAAAATATACTTGATATACGCTCAAATTCATAATAAAATTGCAACACTCCTTCCCCATTTAAAGATGTACATTATTGCTAATATACATAATAAAACACAAAATAACAAAATACAATTAACATGAGGAAAGGTAAAATGAACTAGTATTTACCCAATTTATATACAAAATATTCGAAATCTTAATGTGAATTTTATCCAAATCATGTGCAATAATCCTTGCAAAAATAAAATAAAAGGAATAAATTACTAAAAATGAAAATAGAATCCAAAAATAAAAATGGACTATATATGTGATAACTATGGTTTAGTATAATAATAATAGACAATAAAAAGAAAAGGAAAAATAACATCACTTTGTTAGGGATAGTTCTTTATTAACTATCAAAATAAAATAAAATGGAAACTAAGAAATAAAAATATCAAAGAAAAGAAAAAAATGGCTTGTCACTCATCTAAAAAATCTTGGATAATCTGAGTCACCATGGTAACCAAGAAATCTAAAATATGATAATCAATCTCCTTATGCTTAGTTTTACTAGTTGTGGCCATTACAATAATTGGAACTGATGCCTTTGCTATAAGAACATTTGGTTGTTGAGGAGATGGCGGACGTGTTTAGCTCTCATGGGTGGAGGCAAAACTGCAAATCCTGAATGATCAACAATATAGACGAGAACATCCTTTACCCATCTATAATACACCTCTAATCTCGAAATTGGCTATGAAATATCCGATTTTCCATCTTTTATAATCCTCTAAACCTCTATTACCTAACCCATATTTTGGTACAATTAAACAATCCAAACTTGACTATGCTATAGGGAGCTAGTTGGCTAAATAGATGTGCTAGCACTAACAAAAGTGTCATTATGATGCTTTGGTTCAACTAGAGGCAGTAGCGAGGAATATCATGGCTAGGCTACTACTCTGATACATTAGGATGATCCCTGTTAGCTATATCAGCAACCTCAGGCTTCTGAGCTCCAATTAAAACATAATAAGGTTCCTGCTGGCCCTGTCTCCTTTACATTATGGTTATAACTCTTAAAGTATCAAGAATAATAGGTACCATATGTTGCACAATCTACATCTTAGCCCATCTTTAATAAACCCATTATTCAGATTAATCATACAGCATAAGGCTAAATAAGGATAGCTCTAACCCTAGTATCATATACCTTATACCTGAAAAACCTAGCTCCAAAAGTGGACAGGCACTTTCTTAACCATGCTATATAAATAGAAAATATCTAACTTGCTTACCACTTAAGTAATATCCTCTCTTCTACTCATTGTAAGACTCATCAGAGGTATATGTACCTCAGTGCTAGGGATCACAATGTAGATACTTTGATCGTACGGAATCATAATGCCAATATTTCCTGATAGTGCATTAATATGTCCTTGCATTAATACCAATGGGAAATCCGACTTTAAAAGCTGAATATGCCTCAAAAGTAGCAAACTTAGTAGATTAAAGTCTCATGTCTGTAGAGAGCATAATGCATACTCTTCCTCGCCCCAAGCATTTAAAATTGAATAGTGTTATCTAGGCTTAAGTTGAAATGTGTCTTCTCCAACATAAAGTTGCTGAGGAACTTATATGTGAGTTCCTTTTATATGGGCTCCTTGATAACAAAGAAACAATCACAATCACCAACACTTATTGGTCGGGTCGGTTGTGCAGGGCCCGAGCCCAGTCAAAATGTCTCATGAGCCGATCGATCCATCCTTCAAAGATCGGTCTCATACCTAATGGCTATGTCAAGCCCAGGCCCAATCCACGCTCTCCTCAGCCCGTCTGCATGTGAGAGAGTCCCATGCAGATGTGAACTCGTAAACCTAGCACATGCACTATATAAGGTATTATTTTATCATAACGAAGGTACGATAATCATAACCCAGCTCTCTTATCATTTACGGCAACCCTACCTACACAAAAGACTGACTTGAGCGTCGGAGGGGCTAATCGGGACATAACTCCCGACGTCCCTTCTTTGTTTTGCAGGGATATCACCGTCGGAATCATCACAGGAGGCAGCCAACTCATGGATCCAAACAGTAACGTTCAGTCTCACCAGAATCCGACAGAACCAATTGGCTTCCACTGTGGGGCCCGACTTCAGGGCACCACGTCCAGAAATACATAGATCAGTCAGGCGACGGCAACAAACCCCGATATAGCCGCTGTTGCGGCTTTGGCGATGCAACGCATGGCTTCGCAGTTACCTGCAACCCTGCCGCCTGCATCTCATGTTTCCCACACGGAATCCTCAGATCCGAGTGATCAACCGCAGCCACCAACCTTGGAACAGGAAGAACAGAGCGTAACTCTGGAGGATAACGCGGCACCCAATATGCGTCCAAATCTCCAACACCGATCGGATGCAGATCCTCTTCCGCCTATA
>JANIJH010000008.1:20219266-20243324 GCA_024520975.1 Erythroxylum areolatum
TTAACTTCTGATTTTATTGTAGAATTTTACAAAAAGCTTTAAAGATCTATTCAACCCCCCTTCTAGATCGTTTACATCGTTTTTTGGCCTATACGTCTACTTATCCTCTCATGAAATCAATGCTTAAGAATCACTTAATATACACTAAGCAAACTTCTCTCGTCTTCTTTGTTATTCTCTTTGCACCTTAACTCTCTGCATTCTTATTGCCTTTTGGTTTCTTTCTCAAACTTCACCAAGCTTATCTATAATGGCAAGAACAAAACTAAGAGGACAGAAGAAATTTTTGGCCTTAACTCCTTGCCATGGCGAAGCACCTTGTCATGAACAAACCTTTACTTTTGATTCCTCGTGTTTGTCTCCCATAGTAGATGCTCTGGACACTACTACCAAACCTATCTCTGTCTCCTCAAAGCTCAAAACTTTAGAAATACCTAGTCAGGAGACCCCAAAAGATAGGAAAAGGAAGATTGTTACTATGTTGTTTCTAGATTATGCTGATTCCTCTTCAGATGACAAAGAATAAACAATAAAAAAATATGCTTCTGACTCAAAAGAAGAAGAAGGAAAAAAAAAGGAAAAGAAAAGAAAGAAGAAAGTGAAGAAGGGGGAGTTACTAAAAAAGGTGAGATTCCATATACCTATTCTCTCCCTACTTATTCCCACTTTAAAAACTTCCACAAATCCTAAACCTAGTTCCAAAGAGAAGAAAGTGCCTGAAGTGCACTGTGCAATAAATGACGATGGTTCAGATGGAGAAACTTCTCAATTACAAAGAAGACCAAGAACCAGAGGAAATGTTACAAAACAAGCTCCACAAAAAGAAATTGCTGACGCAGAAGAAAAAGAAGAATCAAAGAAAAGAAAAACGGAAGAAATAAGAAAAGGTAGAAAACCTTTAACCGAAGAAAATATTGAGGATGTCATTACAAGGAATGAGCAATTCCTTGAAGCGACTGTATTCGAAGAAATCCCTAAAGCCAAAAGAACAAAATTGAAGAAGCTAACCATTTTTCAGAAGGGAGAGGTTTCAGTACTAGTGAAATTATTCCAGTCAATGGAGGTTGACTCAAAATACAAGATGCGCTACAAGAAGAGAAAGATAGTAGCTGCACACATCTTGCCTCCCCATCTATTTGATATAGGTATTCCCATCACTCTCTATTTTCTTGCTATTTGTTGGGAGAATTTCTTAAGCTTGGACGAAACTATGTGTGATGAACTTGTCAAATATTTTTACACACAGATGAGAAACGAAGAAATTGATGGGAAGCTGGCAATCATCTCTTGGGCAGAGGAAATCTCAGAAAACATTTTGAGTGTAATTCCTGAAGGTGGGGCAAACTTTCCTTGTCATAAGTGGGACATTACTGACGTTGATCTGGGAGAGGTAGTGAACTTCATTTGTATCAATATTGAAAATGCCTATGAAGGAAGACCCTGGTGCAGACACTTGAACCTTTTTCCACAATGCCTTCCATCCATTTCGGCTACCTTCATTTTTCCAAGGAGTACTTCAATAGAAAGTTGTGTCTCCTAGACACGTATATGGTTTACAATTTGTTAAAAGGCAATAAGATGAATCTCCTGACAATGATTTTGAAATTCATGGTAGAGAAGGGAACTCACAAGAACACAATTGGTAGTCTGCCTTATGAAATGCTATTGACTAAGATTTTTTTGCATATTTTGGAGTGCCGTTTGATAACCTTAATTAGTGTGAGCCAACAAAGTTTCATTATTTCATTTCTTACTAATTCGATTATAAGATGGAGGACAACATGTTGATTGAAAAAAAGTTAGAAAGAGCTGCAAGAATCTTGAGTCCAACCCCATTAAAGTTAGCCCCTGTAAAGCAGGAATGACCTGATCTTGCAACAATTGAGGGACACTCGCTCTAATCAGGATCAAATATGGGAACAAATTGATAGCTTCCAAAACTAAGTCCTGAATTTGCAAATTTTCCTTAGGAAAAATCCTCACTGATTGGGTCAATTGATTCTTTCTTATTTCATTATGTTTTATTTCACTTCCTCCCCATACTCTATTACTTTTGATAATATCAAAGGGGGAGAGTTTATGTAGATATATATTTTGTACATTTTTGCATAGTTTTGCATGTATGATGATATATTTCTTAATGCATATTTCTCAATGTTTCCTCGATTATATATGTTACTGAATCTGCTATTGAACTTGTGAAAATCTGTGATATATAAACGATAGGGTCCTTTCTTAAGAGACAGGCTCCTTCCAAATGTCTAAACATATAAAAGTCATAGATATCCTTCAAAATAATCTATTATCTCTTTGACTATATATATATAATATTGCTTGTCATCATCAAAAAGGGCGAGATCTATTTAAATTTAAATCCATCCAGTTGACTAAAAATGCAAGTAAAGTAACAGCCAATTGAAGAAATTGATTATTTAAAAAAGAGCAACAACACCTATGAAACAACAAACATACACAGACTTTTGAAACATTTGAGCAACATCTATATTCTTGAGAGCCATATTATTCTTATTATGTCTTAGAAAAGTGAAATCACTTTATCAAGATAGAAATTATTATTTGAGAACTTTCTTTTGATTTTATATTCTATTCATCTGTAAGCTTTTAGAAGCTTGTTATATACTTCGAGTATGGAAGGTTGGAGAACCTTGAAAAATATATACTCATGAGCTTGAAGAGGCTTGTCAAATTACTACTTAGTTTTTATAGTGAAATACTCTAGTTGGATAATTAGAGACTGGATGTATGCTTGGGCTGTAAGCCAAACTAGTATAAATCGACAACGTTCTTCTCTTAACTTTTAAATTTTTTCATTATATTATGTATGAATTTATTTCAACAAGAGGCTCTTTCACTTTATAACAAGCTCTTTCTATTTTTAACTTTCAAGAGATCATTATTTTCAGTTTTAACAGACGCCTTATGTTTTAAATTGTTTTTAACAAAACTTTTCGTTTAGTAGGTTACTGTCATTTAATAAGCTTTTAAATAGGATCTTATCACACAATAGGCTCTTACTGTTTTAATTATAAATAGGCTCTTGTCATTTATTTTTGAATTGAAAATAACTTATAAAATTTGTTAAGTCACACAATTCCCCCTCTTGCGTGTGTTTGTTTTATCACACTCTTTCAAATTTTGGCACTTTAGACCTCAATTGCAATTGGAAGTAAAGTTTATGGAACTGTAGTTTGCTTGGAGCATAGTCTTGAAAGGAGCAACATTTGGCATAAGGTCTCAAATATTAAATTTATTGGAACAAACTAGTTGATTTGTTGACGTGATTTCAGTGGGTAAGAAAGAAGGGAAAACGAAGAGCTTCATATTGGCAGTTCAGAAATGCATCAATAGACAACGGTTGGACAATACACAGGTACATTTTTTGTTCTACATCTTATTGTATTAGTCTAAAACTACTCTCTAGCGATAACTGCAATGGCACTGCTCTTCCCTTCCCGATTAAACAGAAACAAATTATCAATTTCTGGTTTATTTATTTTTCATTCTTTACCTATTCCTGATGCAATTAAAACGACTGGCTTTCAACGATGTTTCATATGTTTAGTAACCCCACTAGGCTTCTCAGTCAGTGTATATTATGTAATGGATGTGGCTTGGCTAGTCCTGATGCAATTAAAGCAACTGGCTTTCAACGATGTTTCATATGTTTAGTAACCCCACTAGGCTTCTCAGTCAGTATATATTATGCAATGGATGTGGTGGCTTCCACATCCATTACATAATATATACTGACTGAGAAACTGGCTTGGAATATCCTGAGTTTATGCTCGCACATAGACATAGATTAACAAAAAGCTACAATAGACAGTAGTTCCCACTACGTACAGAGGTTCGCATGAAACAACTTTTCAACATAGCAAATCATATTGAACAGGGTCATCAAGATACCATCCCGCAACTCGCAAACAAGCTTTTTCGAGCCGTCGCATCCACTAACATTGATCGAGCAACGTCGAAAGTGCAACTTTTCTGCTCAAGTAAACAAATATTTATACATGTGGAAGGACTAGCAAAGATAAAAAAATGATTTTCATTCACATGGCAAGATTGCTTGTTGTCGAGTGAACTTTACTCTATGTATGTGCGAGTAGAGTAGAAAGAAAATGAGAATTGGGGTTTGTTTGACGGCATACTTCACTATCAAGGGTCAATCTTGCTTCAAAGGAGCATTATTGTTGAACTTTCAGCTTTTGAAGTACTTTCAGTCGATCAAACTATGTCGACATATATGCTCAAGGAACTCAAATGGACGGTATCCCGTATATATTGCATCGAATCATCACAAACGATATCAAAGATACATTGAATGCATTATTGTTTTATAGATATGCAAGTGTAGAAAAATCAAAATTTTCTGTGAAATCATCAGAATTGATGTCAAAGAAACCTTTAAAGTTTCTATCAAAATTGATTGGCAGAATGTATTTGGAGTTAAATTACCAATAGATTATGCTTATTAGAATGTAATTGTCTATGAGAGTACATCTAATCTTGGCAGATTTGATTGAATAACTTTTGTAGTATCCATACAAGGGCAAGTTATTAGCAAAGAAAATAACGGTGAATATTAAATAAATTATCTTAGACACATTAAACCATTTGTTGTAGTGTAAGAGTACTTTATTAAATATAATGACCATAAAAACTACTACGTATAACCAGCCATTAAATTTTTTTAATATTCATAAAATGTTGATGTGGCATCAGTGTTTTAGGTTTTGTGATACTGCTACCTATTTTTCAATTAGGCTACAAGTTTTATAAGTAATCCTGCATTTTATTTTTGATTTAATCTACAAATTAATATGTAATTACAATTCAATTTTCACTTAGTACACAAAGTTAATGGGTAATTTTCTTCTCTTTTTTGTGTGTGTATTTAACACCACAATGGCCATAAGAAAAACAAGTGTATCATATGAATTTTTATTGACATTAAAATGTCTAGATTCATAACAAAACTACTCATTTAGTGTATAAATAGGAAGATCTAAATGCTTCTCTGTCATTAACTCAAAATTTGATATTTAATCTACACAATTAAACACATGTTTTGTAAAGGGGATTGTTATCCTTACATTTAATTAGTTGAAGCATGACAAGGGTTGCATTTGGAATATAAAAAGTGTCTAAATAATGTGTTTAATCATATAAAACTTAAAGACGAATATAATCTTAACCAAAGCAACTGGAGATTTATGTTTTATATGGCATTCAAATTGGAAACTGTAAGTAAACAAAGATTCATAAGTTACTACGTAATCACATATTATAAGTGAATAGACATAGATTTGTATACTTTACTTTTACCTTAATCTAACTTTTAAAATTTAACCTTTCACGGTGCTTGGATCAAAATAACAATGTCAAAAACAACGTTATAGTATTTCTTTTTACTAATATGTGTAGAGAGATAAATTTAATAAAGGATATGCTCTTTGTCTTTGATAACTACTAATCAAATTATAACACCTATTTTTCCTGAAAGTTCTTATACTTAGAGGTTAGCTTACCACCAAAAATTTAACATATAGAAAGAACCACACCTTCCTACATCAAATGGAAACTGTTATCAAGAATTTGAAGTACCTTAAAGTACTTAAGTTTTGGCATGGGAAGTAAAAAGACGGTGATAATAGAAGACATGTAACTAATAAGTTCGCTATTTAACTTTTTCATTGCTAAACTAAGATCCCAATAGCTTCACTATCGTCTAGTTATGACCACAATTTTGTAGTCACCATGTACAAATAACAAAACCAAATATGATAGCTGAAAACTTTTGGCTCAGGAGGGAGATTGGGTATTGTGACTTGGATTCTTTACTACTTTATCTTCCAGTTTGAGGGTTTAAGGGTAGGTCACAATGTCACCTAAGGTAATTAGATGTTGAGAATTTTTCAACAAATTAAATGTAAATTCTCGTCTTCAACAACAGTGAATGTAAAAGATGTTTTGGGAAGATAAACTGATGTTTTTGTTAGTGAAGTAAATATAGATTTAAACTTTATTAAGTCTAGTTTTAAATAGCACAAGTTTTAGGTATATTGGAGTTTCCTTAAGAAAGTTATAACTATTTTTGTTAAAGGTTGCTTAGATATAATACATGTTGTTTAGAATTATATTTTATATGTTTTTATTAATAGCTAATATTTATGCCTAAAAAATCGTAATAAGTTATTATAAGATAAAGATAAGAAGTGGAAATGTAGAAATAAAAAGCTTTTTAAGTTAATCCTTTTCTTCTTCTTCCTCATATGTGTTAAGAATCCATACTTGTAACTCACTATAGCTTCTAAGGATATTAGAGCTTTGTTAAAATGATGATAAAAACTAATATCAGCTTCCAATGCCCACAACTAGCCAAAATCAACTATGATCAATGGGTGTTATGTGTGAAGGCCATAATTGAGTCTCATGACTTGTGGAACATTGTTGAGAAGGGATATGAAGATCCCACAGACGAGGATACTACATAAACTAGAAGCTTAACAACAAACAAAGAAGAGAGATCAAAGTACACTCCCAATTACTCATTAAAGGCTAGATGATGACATACTTGAGAAGATAGTCAATATGATAAGAGCCAAAGATGGATGGGAAATTCTAAAGAATTCCATGGTCAGAGTTGATAGGGTGAAGAAAGTGCATCTTTAAATTCTAAAGGGTAAGTTTGAGTCAATTTTGATGAAGGACAATGAGTCCATGGTAGATTGTTAGTAGTGAATCAAATGAACTAGCTCGATGAAAAGATGGAAGATGCAAGGGTTGTAGAGAAGAATTTGTACTCTATTAATGTGAAATTCAGTTATATAATGGTGTCGATTGAATAATCAAAGGACATAGAGTCGTGACTATCGATGAGTTAAATGGATCATTGTTAGCTCATAAAGAAAAAATGAAGAGGACCTAACAAGAACTGGAAGAGCAAGTTTTGCGAGTAAACTTTTTCTTTTAATTATAAACAAAATGACAAAGGAGGAAGAGGGTTGAGTTTGAGGTCATGGTTGAGGCCCAGGTTATGGTCACGATCAAGGAAAGGCTAATAAAATTTATTTCACAAAGGTGGAAATAGGAGTTCTCAAAGAGGTCGTAAACGAGAAAGAAATAATAACTGAAGAAAGGATAAAAGCCAAGTAAAGTACTATGTATATAGGAAGAATGGCTGCTATTCTTGGGAATATCAAACTAAGAGTTGTAATGAGGAGACAAACTTCATCAAGAATAAAAAGGTAGAAGGTAATACTCTATTTTTGTCAAAAGGAAGGCTCCATAGAAAAGGATGTCACATGGTATCTCGACAATGACACAAGTAACCATATGACAGGAGACAAGCACATTTGTGGAAGTGACCGGGAATGTTCATTTTGGAGATGATAAAAAAGTCAGAGATTAAGGAAAAAGACTCTACGATTTTGGTCACAAAGGATGGAGAACGTAAAATTCTCCATAATGTCTAGTACATCTTAAAATGAAGAGCATTATTTTGAGCATCAACCAACTTTTAGAGAGCGGACATAAAGTGAAAATAGAGAACAATTATTTGTGGCTTCAAAATTGAGATGATAAATTTGTTACTAAAGTTGCCATGATAAAGAACCGATTGTTTATGTTAAATGTGAAAATAATGAAAGCGAAGTGTTTATAAGCTTGTGTTCAGGATCCTTCATAAATTTGGCATATGAGATTTGGGCACCTTAATTTTTAAGGACTTAAAATGCTAGGCACAAAGAATATGGTGAAAGGAGTTCCTAAAATTTACTACTCAAATCAATTATGCAAGGCATGTCTACTTGGAAAATATGCAAGAAAGAGTTTTCTAAAAGTGTCACTTTTGCTAGCAACCAAGCCTCTACACCTTATGCATGCAAATGCATGTTGTCCTATCAAGTCGTAACCTTTTGGTAAGTGCTCTTATCTTATGCTCTTTATCGATGATTACAGGAGGAAGAGGTGGTTTATTTTTTGAAGACTAAGATTTGTTGAGACATTTAAAAAAATTTAAGCTTTTTGTTGAAGAGGAAAGTGGATACAAAATTAAAGCTCTAAGAACTGATAGAGGTGGAGAGTTCACTTCTAATAAATTTAACGTCTTTTATGAGGAAAATGATATTCGACTTCCTGTGACAGTCTCAAGAGTACTAAAACAAAATAAGGTTACAGAGAGAAAGAATAAGGCAATCCTCAATATGGTGAGGAACATGCTAAAAGGAAATAATATGCTTAAAGAGTTTTAAGCCAATGCAGTTGTATATGCACTTTATCTCTCGAATCGTTCACCTAAAAGGAGTTTAGAGACAATAACCCCTTAAGAAGCATAAAATGGATGGAAGCCAAGTGTGAGAAATTGAAGAGTTTGGGGATCTATTGGCTATGTTCATGTATTTGAACAAGAAAGGACAAAAACTGATGATAAAAAGAAGAAGATGGTGCTTACTGGCTATGCCAAGAACTCTAAAGGGTACAAATATTTCGACCCTATTTATAAGAAAGTTGTGATTAGTAAGATGTGGAGTTTGAGGAAGATGCCTCAAGGGATTGGAGTGTTCAAGAAGAAGAGACATATAGTTTCCTTCCATATTTAGGACAGGATGAAAATGAGGACCAAGAGATTGAAGGTGAGAGTGGAACTCCTTCCATACTAACTTCTTCCTTAACAAGTTCAAGCAAATGACTTCAAAGATTTCGAAAATAGGAGATCTCTATGATTATATCGAAAGAATAGAAGGTGAGAATCTCTTTTGTCTATTTGCACATGATGAATCTTTAAGTTTTGAAGAGGTTATTAAAGACAAGAAATTGGTAGAAACTATAGAGGAAGAAATCTATTCCATTAAAAAAAATAACACTTGAGAATTTTTCACACTACTAAGTGGTCATCAAGAAATTGAGATTAAATGGGTTTATAAGCTAAAGAAAAAAGTGAAAGGAGAAATTGAAAGGTATAAGGCGAGAATAGTTGCAAATATAAACAAAAGCATAACATGAATTATGAAGAAGTATTTGTTCTCATTACTCGCTAAGAGACAATATAGTTATTGGTCACTCTTATGGCCCAAAATGGTGGAAAATTCATTAAATAGTTATAAAGTAAGCCTTTCCAAATGGTGCTCTTAAAGAGGAAGTATATATAGAACAAATGAAAGAATTTATTGTTGAAGGACATCAAGATAAGATGCTAAGGTTAAAGAAGGCTTTGTATGGCCTTAAACAAGTGCCACGAGCTTGGTAGTCATCTCGACAAATATCTTCTTAATAATGGCTTTTCAAGATGCTTCATGAATATGTTATTTATGTTAAAAGAGAGAAAGTTGATATTTTTATGCACATTTATGTGGATGATCTCATTCTTACCAAAAAAATCAAAGCGTATGATAATTTTAAGAATACGGTTACACTAGAATTTGAAATCAGTAATATGGGCTTATGTCATATTATTTGGGGATATAAGTAAAACAATAGAGTGATAGAATATTTATGTCTCAAGAGTTGTATACAAGATAGACTATAGAAAAGTTAAAGATGATAGATTGCAATCCTACGAATACTTCGATAGAGTGTGGGGTTAAATTCTCCAAAAAGGATGGAATAAGGAAAGTTGACCCAACTATATTTTGAAGCCTTGTAGGAAGCTTAAGGTACTTGACTTGTACTATTCTTGATATATTTTTACTGTAATATTAGTGCATCGACTTATGGAGAATATAAGTGAAGAACACATACAAGCGGCAAAAAGAACTCTCTGATATTTAAAAGATGCTCTTAATTATGATATTTTTTATACTTCTTCAAATGAGGTTTGCTCAAAAGGATATTGTGATAGTGATATATTTATGATATTGGTGACCAGAAGAGTACTATCGGGTTAATATTTTTCTTTGGAGAAAGTGCAAGTTCATGGTATTCAAAGAAACAATCAATTGTAAAACTCTCATCATGCGAATTGGATTATGTTACTATAACTGTCGGTGCATGTCATGTGATATGGCTAAGGAGAATGCTAGGCAAACTTCAATTTGCTCAGAAAAAATGTCTAAAATTGTGGTGAACAACAAATCGCTCATTGCTCTTGTGAAAAATCTGTTGTTTTATGATCAAAGCGAGCATATAGATGCAAGGTTTTATTTTATTTAGGATTGATCAAATAGTTGATATTTTTACAAAACCCTAAAAAGAAGATAGATTTCAGCAACTTAGAGACATGGTTGGAGTTGTGAAGAAGCCAAGTTTATAGAGGGTGTTGAGAATTTTTCAATAAATTAAAAATGACTTCTCATCTTCTGCAGTGGTGAATGTAAGGGATGTTTTGGAAAGGCAAATGGATGTTTTTGCTCATGAACCAAATATAAATTTAAAACTTATTAAGTCTAATTTTAAATAGCGTAGGTTCCAGGTTCATCAAAGTTTTCTAAAGAAAGTTATAGCTATTTTATAGCTATTTTATTAAAGACTACTCAAATATAGTATCTGTTGTTTAGAATTATATTATGTACGTTTTTTTAATCAATAGCTAATATTTAGATCTATAAAAGGACTTGTAATCAGTTGTTATAAAATGGAGACAAGAAGCGAAATATAGGAATAAAAGGTTTTCCAGTTAACCTTTTCTTTTCTTCTTCTTCATCAGTGTTAAAAATCCATATTTATAACTCAATATATAGCTTCCGACATTAGATTCATTAAACTCAGAGTGGAGATAGTAAACCTTACATATGGAGAAATAACAAAAAATGGTAATAGATCACTTGCCATATATAACTGGAAATCTGAGAATACACGTTACTGAAATTGGTTGTCAACTGACACTACAGAAAAGGACATTAAACTTTCGACTAAAAGACCAAGAGATAGTAGAATGGTTATGCTAATCATCTTTAAAAGCCAAGAGATGATCAAAATGTTCAGGGCTAGTTTTTGGACTACAAGACATCAGTAAACATATACTTATGTATTACTGGAAATGGAAGAAGTGACTGATATTGCCAGATGTGTTGGGTTGCTGTCTCCAGCCATCACGACAAGAACTTTTGGCTCACCGTCATCAACCACTGTGTTACTGCTAGACTTCACTGTTTTTTCTTGATCTCTACTCCTTGAATTGGCAGCCCTTTTCAAGCAGGAGCATGCCAGAACGATCAGTGCTGTGGAAATTAGTGTAAGCATGAGCGCTAAGCTTCCGAAGAGGTAAGGTGTTGGAGAATGCCACACATTCATATTTGATGTAGAAGTTTGCAGATCTTGATTGTTCATCTGACTCTTTCTTTTCTCTCTCTGTAGTTTAAAGACTCTTGGCTTTGCAGCTTTGCTTTGAAGGAGTTGGTGGGACTTGGGGGTTTCATGGAGTTTATAGAGTTGAGTTTTGACTTTTGAGTTGATTTTGGATTGTAACCATGACCGTGAGTTCAAAAAGATTCTTTATGCCTTACTAGATGCTCAACGTGTTCTATATATGATTTATTATATGGATGCTTATAATGGCTAATTCATTTAAATACTAGTGCCCCTCATCATTTATTTTTATTCTTTATTTCAGTTGATAAGTTGGATATGTCCCAAATGAGTCCTTATGTGCCCTGGCAGAAACAAAGGAAGATAAATCCTGAAGAGTCTCTCGAGTAGATACGACTGTATACGTATCTCTAACAGCAGAAGGGTTGTTGTTGTGTCCCTTCACTGTAGTGTCTATCTCGAGACGAGGAGCAATTATGTCCTTTTAAAGATCGTCTGCTTTCTCAATTTCCTCTGTGGATAAGGAGTCAAGATATTGGCTGGAGACATCTCCAAATCGATATTACTAATAACTACTGATCACAATATTGTTTCAAGAAACCTAGGACAACGAAATTATCATTATCTTACTTTGTTTTGGACTTATTGCGTAGCAAATTTATACGCAATGGTGATCCTCTTTGGGGTTTGACTATCGGCGACAATGGTATGCAAATAATTGTGGGACAATGCAATTAACTGTAGTTAACAGTTCAAAAGGCATTCATCTGTTGTTATATCAGAGAAGGACACGGTTCCTTAATGGAGACGGACACGATAGGATCGATGTTAAACCCATAAGGCCATAACCTTAAAATTGGTGCCGATTAGCTTCATAGTGCTTGTTCCACATGCATGCAAGTATGACACGTTGGCACACTTGAACCCATTATTTTGTAACTATGACGTGATAACAAGTTCAAGTGATTTCAAATAAATTATATTCTGCGTCAAGAACTTAAAATTTTGAAATGAATGATTACATTTTTTATTCAATTCAAATAAAACTCCTAATTTCTAAGCATTGGAGGGACCTTCCGCCACTAACGAAGCCACCCCTCGTGCATAAACACTCTTTTCGTACAGTCACTCTATGACAACCACGGAACAAAACAAGGTTAACTGTTACGATAAGAAATAAATGAGAAAAGATTATTCATTATTTATTATGATTTACTGAATAGTTTTTTTATATCCTAATTTTAGATAATAGTTTATACCTCTCATATGTGGGAGAAATAGTTTTGATTTCTGCAAATACTAATATTTTTTAATTTTTAATTAAATATAATTAATTAAAATATAAAATATAATTTATTAAAATGTAATTAATTAAATATAATTAAAATGTAATTGATTAAAATATAATTAATTAGTTAATTAAATATATAATTAATTAATTAAAATATAACAAATTTTTATTTTTCAATATTTTTTACAAACTAACTACTATCAATTGTATATTAATCATTCTTTCTTCTTAACTAACCATCATAATTATAATGATTATATCCATTCTCATTCCTTACTATATTTATTTTCATTCTTATTATTATTCCACTATGTGAACCAACCGCCCTCTAAGTCTTTTCTTGCAATTCTCAATGCTGGACAAGGATATATATTTTTGGTTGCATCATTCTTTTTTTAAGCATGCCATGGATTTAGCGAATTCATGTACCAAATAACCCTAATTTGATTCTGGAGTTAAATAGAAAGATCATTCATAAAAGGTAACTAGGAATGAATGTTCTGGGTAATTTAAGGATCAAAGCATCCTACAATCTCATTATTTAAATTGTAGGGTCAAACCCGGTTCTTGTTATAATCAATATGATACTTCAAACCAATATTTGTAAAAGTACAACGTAGGAATGCTTTTTTGGATGTAAAGAGTAAACAAACTTTTATATGATATATGTATTATTTAAGTTTTCTTCATATCTTTTTCATTAGTTATACACAATTGTTACTCTTGAACTTTTTTGGTAGTAACTGCATAAAATTTTTTCAAATATTTATTCATCTAAATATGTATATATGAACTTGATCTTTTCTTTATCCTTTTTTTTAGACAAAGGCAACCAGCCTAGTAACTACTCCCCCGTAGGATGAAATTTACTATCACACAACAATAATTCACCCAACCTAAGCGTAGGGTAGAGCAGAACACGAGGGCCGTGCATAAGATAGCAAGTATACTTTTAGCCTTCCTTGGAATGTATTGGATGATTACTTGCCAATTTCGACGGATGAGCTCTTTAACACTAAGTATTAACTGCCTATTACTGTGAACATCTACCTCATTGACGATTTGATTAATGGCTAACACCATGCAAACCACAAGCTTTGAAAAATACTTGTAAGCTCAGTTGTAAGGATTGAGCCCCTGCCTATATTCATAGCAAAGCCCTTAATCTGCGTACCATTATGGTCTGTCATCAACCCCCTATAGATAACCCAGTAGTTGGGTTAATAGCTCCATCCACATTCAATTTCAACCAACCACGCATTGGAAGCTACCATGGCCGCTCTCTGTCATGCTACGCATTAATCAGTTGAATGGAGAATTTCATATAAATGAGCTTAATTACATAAACTATGGTTATAATGTCTTTGACCTGTACAGACAGGATGGAGTCCTGTTGTTGGAAAAGGTTTAGGTTCCACCAAGTCCATATACGCCAAACTACAACCCTAAAATAAATATCCCAATCGTCATTCTCTTTAATGCCCCATTTATCATTTATTACTCAAGTTGTGCTGTAGCCAAGCTTGAAGAGGTAAAGAGAAAAATTCAGACCAGAAATCTACTGGCATTAATTGGTTCCACACTAATCTAGCCCATCGAAAATCACGTAAAGCATGAATTAATGTCTCCATATCCTCTTCACAACATTGGCAACATGTATCAGGAATATATAATATGCCTACGAGCTAACTCCCATCAATAAAGATACTGCCATTGGCTACTAACCAAAGAAAAAATTTGATCCATTTTGGACCTTTCCACTTCCAAATTCGCATCCACTCATTGCTCCTAGGGGGTTTGTCTTCCTTCATTAAGACGACATATGTTGACCTAACTAGGGACAAACCATTAGTTGAATGTCATCAATAGAACTCATCCTTTCTGTCTAAGGAAAGCAAAATTAAACTTGAAGCTAGATTCATTAGGATCCCAAGAGGAAGCCAAGCTTCAAACCAACGCCATTGCTAGCTATAATCCGATTGTGCTAGCTCGATCAAATTATTCTCTAGAATGTCACTATTCATATATCCTGCCAGGGACGCTCATTGATCAATCACTTGTCAGTCTAGAAGCGAGTCATTTTGCCATTATCGATAGTCCAAGCGAGGCCAGCAGAAAGTTTACCCAACAAAGATCCAATTGCTTTCTAAAAAGACGAATTCGTCCTCTTTAGCATTGATGGGGACAGTGTCTTGAATTTCATATTTTGCTCTCAATGCCTTAACCCATATCTTGTTGATGGAATGTGTTAACTGTCATCCATCTTTCATAAGGAACACTTCATTCATCACTCAAAGTTTCCTAGCCCACAAACCTCCATTTTCTTTACGACAACACAGATCATCCCATGCCACTAAGATGAGTTACAATTAGTAATGCATGAGCCCTAGATAAATTGACGAACATGCTTCTCAATCTTGTCACAAAGATAATAAAGCAGTTCAATCGTTTGCATGGCAAAATATGGAGAGCTCTATTGCACCATCTTGGCTAACGTCACGACCTGCCAATGAAAGGTTGGAAGCAGTCCAACACAATAGTCATTTATAAATTTTCTCCGTAATGCCTTGATAGGTTCTCCTGGTAATGTGCCCATGTAGAATCGGCATGCTTAAGTATCGGCCTAGATCATTTGTGGCCTGAAAACTTAGTAAGCGAGACAATGTGGCTTTTGCCTATTTTGGCACATTTCATGAAAAAAAAATATGGTAGCTTTAGTAGCATTGATTCTCAGCCCTGATTGAGCATAGAAATCCTCCACCAACTTTTGGACAATATGGACTTGTTCCTTGAAAGCGTTAGCAAAAAGTAACAAATCATCTGCAAAAAACAAATAAGAGATAAGAGGGCTCTTACTATTAAATCGAAAACGAGTCCACTATCCATGCTCCACAAATTGGATTATGTCTTACGCAAGTCACTCAGTACACAAGACAAAGAGATATGACGGTATAGGATCACCTTGTCCAATATCTTTACAAGGATAAAAGAATCCGAGGCTTTGCTGCTAATTAAAGGCACATATTGGACAATGTCACACACTCCATGATCATATTTATCAAACCCATCGGAATTCTCATTTGTCGTAAGGTGTCACATAAAAAATTCGATGAAAGCATGTCGTATGCTTTCTCCCAGTCCACCTTGATCGCCAGAAAACCCTTGCACCTAGTTTTTTGCCGCATAAAATGAATAACTTCTTGAGAAATGATGATATTGTTTGTAATGTGTCGTCATCGTCCAGGTACAAAGCACATTTGTGCTAGGCCAATAATCGAGGGAAGGACGTCTTTTAAGCATTTGACTATCACCTTGAAAAATGTCTTGTAAATAACATATAGGGTGAAACATCTTGATAGAGGTTGCATTCTCCATCTTCGGGATGAGCATGAGGAAAGTTTCGGTTAACTCTTTTAGAAGGGTTTGAGTTCTAAAAATGTCCGCACAAAGTTACAAATAGATGTGCTGACTACACTCCAACATTTTTGGAAAAAATGGGATAAATTCCATCAGGACCTAGATCCTTCATTGGCTTCGTATTGAAAATGACATTTCAAATTTTCGCATCTATAACTATGCCCACCAAACCTGCCATCGCTTGATCGTCAATATGAGGAAAAAGATTGACCCTATTCTCAAAAATGGAGATATTGTTAGGGCGAGTATAAATAATGGTAATATATTCTACGATATGCCTTCTCAAAGCCTCACCATGGAGCACATTTCCCATATCATCCTTAAGGGTCTCCACTCTCATAGTTCACTTTTTTGGATCATCATACGATGAAAGTAAGTCATACTTCGATCACCAGTTACAAGCCAATCTTTCCGAGATTTTTGTTGCCAGTAAACTTCTTCCTAAGTTAGAACTAGATCTAAATCCCTTTTTAATTCTTCCTCCAACTTAGTAAGATTAAGCGTCCTGTGCATAGCCAATGCTCGTTGAATGCCACCCAATCATCGCAATAAATTTGTTTTTTGTTTAAAAATATTGCCAAACTCATCTACATTCCACCTGGATATTTTGACAACAAACTGAGCTATGTTAGGGGTAGAGTCGCTAGGTACATTCCAAACACTCCTCACAACACACATAAAGCCCATGTCCAGCAACCAAAGAGCTAGAAACTGAAATTTCTTCATAAATTGCTGTTGTTTTTATAGGGGCAAGGTCCGAGTGAGAATGGGACAGGGATCAGATCCCAATCTTAGAAAGTGGACTATAGTGGTATTGGGGAAGCTCTCAACAAATGACATATTGCTCGCTACTTTATCCAACCATTCTTGAACCTGACCCCCTGCCTAAGTAAACTTCTACCCTTGAAACCTAAGATCGAGCATTGTGCATTGAAGATCCACTCCTGAAAAAAAAATCTGGAGGCTCCCTCTTCAATGAACCCCCTAATTTTTTGGAGTAATGCAAGATATAATCAAAATTATCACTAACTAGCCACGAGTTCATAAGTTGACTTCTTAACCTCAGAAGATTTGGCCAAAGACTTTTACGAGCTAGAGGATTTGAAGTTGTATAGATAACAATGAGTAAAAGCTTATGGTCCAACATCTCTATCTCCAAATAAACATATTGAAAATTATTTTCAAGAATTCCGATTTGCAAGTTATTGTGCCAAAGAAGCCAAATGCCTCCACCAAAATCAACAACTTCAATGTGATGAGAGCTAGCGAAACCACTGCATCGAATGAATTCATCCAACTTCGTCCTAGGAGCACGAGTTTTCGACAAAGCTATAAGATCAGGCTAATACATAATGTAGAGATGAAGAAGATTTCATCAAAAATTAGAGAATGCTGCTTGTTAACAAATCCATGTGATACAACTAAAAACCATATGAAGGAGAAATTACGACTTCATAGGCAGAGTCTCCTCATAACTTGCTTTTGGTTAGTTCTAGTAGTACTGCTAGTGGCGGGAAGGTTCTAGTGTGATGGGTTCAATTGAATCTGATTTGGACAAGTAGTGTCATGCATTGAGTTGGTCGCATAAGTATCTTCCCAAAGTTCACTTTCAGAATGTGCTATACATTAAATTGGGACTCATGTTTTGGAGGTTCACTTCCACTTTTGGATGATGACCTTGGTAGGTTCGAGGCTGGCCTTTTCCAATTACGTCCCTTCCGCGAAGCAATCATCCAAACCATACATTGGCTTCTTCGAGTCCACCAAAGCTGTCGACAGTCCTGCACTGCTAGTGCTCGTAGCTACTTCCTCACTTTCCTGTGCGAATTGCCGGACTCCTCACCCTGCTTAGCATGTTTTGTGAAAGCAATGTATAAATGACCATATTTCCCACATGTAAAGTAGATAACGGGCAATCCTTCATACTCCAACTTTAGAAGAACTCCATCCACTTGTAGGTCAACCTCAATGGTGATGCATGCATATTTGTCTCTCGATGCATTCTTAGTCGAATAATCTATGTTAACAACATTCCCAATTAATAAGTTGACTGTCCTTAAAATACTTTTTATGATAATACTTAAGTGTTATTCCTGGTACTTGAAACCAAGCGATAACGCTTCGAAGGACATACTCCTCCCTCAATTTATATATTTGTATAGCAATTGAGGAAATTATAACTGTAATATTTGATTTCAGTAAATTACGATAAAATATGATACTATGATTTCCATTTTCCGACATCTGTATACAACTTTCATGAAGAATTTGTTTAAGATTATGGGCATTCAATGGCTCGAACCTTATTGTTGTGGAAGAATGAAACTTAATAAAGCAAGGATAAAATGGGAATATGCTTGAGCTTGGGTGGTTCGTAACTCATAAGACAAGTATAGTGGCAAAGTTGGTGAGAAATTATTAAAGCAGGAACAGTAAGTTCACAGGTCACACCTTGGTGCTAATTGCAAAATACTAAAATTTTCATCCACAAGTTAAAGGCAGCGAGGTGAGAGAGTTTAAGGGAGGTTGGCTCGTTAATTTGTCACTGAATCAACTTGATAACAAAAAGAAAAAACAGAGATGGGAAGGTAAGGACTCGATGAGAAAGTGTTGAGGTAATGAAGCATCAACTTCAGAATTTGTTCAAAGACAACAACTACTCAATAAAAAAAAAAGAGGAGTTGCTTCTCTGGTCAATTTGGAGAGAACTTATGGAACTAATGATAACCAGTAATAAAAATAGAAGAGAAGCTACTTCTTGTGAAAGCCAACGTAACTTGGATTCACTTAATCACATGTTTCTTGTGATGATCATTTGCGCACTAACTAATAACTTACAATTACTTATCACCCTCCCAACATTCTTTGCTGCTCTGTTGTCTTTCCTTTTACTCGATTCTCGGCAAAGCCAACACGAGTACGTCCATCTTTTCAAAAACCTTTTTTTTAATATTACTTGCGCAATCAAGCAACCAAATAAAACTTCATTTTATGTCAACAGTGTTCACCAACCCCACTTAACTTTTTGAGCACATTTTTCATTCCTTCTAGTTGTGTAAATATGAAGGAATGGTACAGAAAAACAGTAGGAGGGTCTGCCCGGCTGCTCAGATCAGAAAAAGAGTAAAAGTAAAAATTAAAGTAAAGAGTAGCTCTTGTTGAGGACAGGAATTCATCAAACTCGTAAGATCAATAAATAAAATTAATAGGCAGAGGATGCTAAACCAGCTGCTACCTATCTCCTCGTTAACATGCTTCTTGGTGTTTAATTGCCTAGTGAGAGAATTTGTTCTGATTCTCATCAGTCTATTCACTTCAGTGGAATGGTGAAAAAGGGACACGTTTTCATGTTGCCACATCTCTCATCCTAAACCGCTGATATATCCTTATAGCAGATTTTGAATCCCATTGAAGAGACGAGGTATTTAACCTCTATCGTCACTTGAGTTCTTTGGTGGTTTTGTCCATAGTGCATGTGAAATATAACATAAGATTACTCCAAGTCAACATTAATCATGGATTGTAAAGGGAAAAGATTTCTGCAGCTAAAAGCCATCATCTGATGTGTCTGCAGATATGATCAGCAAAAGGATTCATCGACACATTAACCTACTAAAATTTGTTCACCACGATAGCTACTCCTTGCCAACAATGACCTGAGTCCGAGTGGTCCGCTGCAAGCGTGTTTCTTTTCATCTTCATCAACCCAAATAGACCTTTTGTACCTACCATGCTTCTCACAGCCAGAAAAGCTTTAACGGCTGATATCTAAAAACCGCTGTAATTTATATTCTCACTGCACCCTACCCTTTTCGTCCATCTTATAACAGATCTTTTCTCGTTTTTTCCTTTTAGAGTTATGTGGGAAGAAAAGAGGAGCAGATTTGAGAACATGACAATTTTCAGGTAAAAGAAAATTTCAATATAGGATAGCTTAAAGAAAAAGAGACAAGCAAAAATTGCAGACTTTTCTTTGTCACCTACAAAATTGAAGTACATGCACCTAGCATGTCTCTACATATGTTCCCGCAATCTTAAAACACAAAAAAAAAAAAAAAAGTACTACAAAATTTGTTGATCATCTCTAACCCCGATTACAGAGGACAAAAAAAAAAAAAAAAGGATCACCAGAGAAAGAATTCAGTTCTGGTTTGAAACTGGAGCCTCTGAATTGGTTTCCTTGTGGCAATTGCAGGCTGGCTTTGCCAAGAACGTGGGCTGTTCGTCACCGGCCATGATCACAGCGAACGGTGGCTCCACATCAATTTTCACTTCAACTTGTTTGACATCTTTTTCTATATTGGCCTGTCTTCGAGAGTTAGACAATGACCTTCTGTAGGAAAAAACAAGAATAATCAATGCCACGGCAATGAGTAGCAGCAAAAGAGCTAAACCCCCAAAGAGGTAAGGGATTGGAGAATTCCAGCGCAGGAATTGAACACCATTTGTAGTTGTAGAGTTGGTAGCTAGACTCATCTTAGATGATGATGTGTCTCTGTTTCTTACAGGACAAACGTAAAAATTAATTGGATGGTCCTTGTATATATAAGCGATACCAAGTTAAATGGACCTACAGTACTTGGATTAGAACTCAAAGCTGCTTTAGGCTACGTTTGAACTACGTTCCCCAGTAGTTTCGACGCAATCAATTAGCTCTCTTGCATTCAACGTGACGCCGCGTCCACTAGTTTTAATAAATTGTTTGCGGTTAAAGAAGCAGAATTTTGGTGGCAAATAAAATACTTCTTAGAATCTCAAGTACATAGCCGAAAGTAGAGCGAAATACGATGACTTCATCACCCAATTAGTATTAGGTGGTTCTCTGGTACTGTTGTGAAAAAGTAAGAGTGCAAAATTGGGAATTAGGCCGTAGTTTCCCTTTTGTTTTTGTATCTTTTTTTTTAAACGTTAATATATGCGCTCAGCGCATATTATTCAAATCCAAAGATAAAACGTCATATAGAAAACTTGGAGGGCATACCCTCCACTCGAAACCAGACATAGAATGAGCCGCCCTAGCAATCATATGGGTGACCTGATACGCTGATCTCTTAACAAAAGCAGTAGAAATAAACTGATACTCGTGAAGAAGAGCTTGACAATCCTGGATAATCGTCGAAAAATAGGAAGAAAAAGTTTATGTGGTGTTCAAAAATTTGATAATTATCTGACAATCTGTTTCCACACAAATCAGAGAAAAAGATAGTCTTTTAATCCAACTTAAGGTTTCCCGAAAACATAACGCTTCACCCATGATGGGATCCCTCCATCCTGGCACGAGTATTGACTGTCCAGCGCAGTTTAGTCCGTTACAGTCCTGAATCACCATTCCTAATCCATACAGGCCAGAGGATAAAGTCGCCACATCAACATTGCATTTAAAGTGGTTCGGTGGTGGGGCTCTCTATTGAGGTCGAGTTTGTTGCTTGGGTGGGGATGTGGGTTTACTTCGTTGTTGTGCAGTCTGCCAGTCGGAAAGTATGGTTGAAGCTCTACGAAGAATGAAGGAAGGGTGCAGCTTCTTTTTATGCCAGACGACTTCATTTCGGTTGGTCCACAAACTCCATAAGATCATGAAAATTTGCTCCTGTTGTGCCTGAGGAAAACTGGACAGAATCGATGCAAACCTTAAGCAAAAGAATACCGGTGAAGGGATTCAAGTTTTGGTATCATATTTGCCCTAATGAAAAATTTATGGGTTTTTGTACTTATTTATTCTTGGATTTTTGTACTTATTTGTTCTAAGTTATTATTTATGAATTCGCTTGTGTTTGGTTTTCCTAACTTATCATTTTATGGGTTTCTATACTTAGTTATTCTATGTTCAGTTTGTGTTTTCATTGTCTTACTTTCAGCTTTGATCTTTATAAAGGGCAACCTGTTAGACCCCTAACACTACAAGAAATAAATGAATTACCAATGGAAAAGGCCAATACTGATATAAAAAACCAATGCTAAATTTAATTATTCCGTGGGTATTAATATTTACTGACGGAATTGAACAACAGACAAAAGCGTCGTTAATACGAGCGTAGGTAACTATAACGATGGAAATGTCATATGTCCTTCCGTCGATAAAATATGCCGATGAACACATTGACTATCGGTAAATCGTCGTGATAGTACCGACAGATTAACAAGAATTGTCAGTAAATAAAACGAACAATTTACCGACGGTTTTTGTACTTAGTTATTCTAAGTTATTATTTATGAATTCGCTTGTAATTGGTTTTCCTAAGTTATCATTTATGGCTTTCCACACTTAGTTATTCTAGGTTCAATTTGCGTCTTCATTGTCATACTTTCACCGTTGATCTTTATAAAAGGCAAGTTGTTAAACCTCTAAGTTCAAGATAGTGGAATCGTGTGAGTATTGATGAGCCTTGACCAGTGTTCGACAGACGAAATAACAGAACAAGGCAAAGACTTGCGATGACGGGAATATGTGAGAGTTCCAAGGTGGCTTAGTAAGTAGATCAAGCATTGAATAAGTTTTGGAATAGTTTAAGACCTTGTACGAGCTGACTTGGCTAAAACTAAATTCTTGAAGGACTAAAGATATAGTGTGTGCTCAAATGGACGGATCATGGCTAATAGAGTTAGCATGGGAAAGCATTGGATGGACCAGTGTACTATTGGCTTAGATGGCTCATCATCAACGGATAAAGATGAGGAGATCTTGGATGATATGGCAGATAAGATCATAGTGGATGAACATCAACTCTAAGAGAAAAATCATATGGAAGGATCATCTGAACATAGAGGAGATCTTCGGGATATGGATGGATCATTCCTAGATAATGTAATATTTTATCCTGTTATTATGAAGTAGCTTAATCCTATTAGATAGAGTTTTAATTAGATGAGGATGTCATCTAATGGTTAGTATGATATAATCTACTATGGATAAGATAGGTAAGATTGTGATCTTAGCTAGTAGAGTTCTATTAGGATTCTAACTTAGTCATCTAGAGGTGCCTATAAATAGCTCATTTGAGCCTTGCTCTTCTCAATGAGAGTCAGAGACACTCAAAGATGATGAGTGTGGGAGACACTTAAAGATTTAGAGAGTATTCCTTTGTATACTTTGAGGGAAGTAGTAAAGGTTGGCATTTGTCGTATCTCTTTCTCGTGTTCTTTTGTTGCCATGATTATTTAGTTCTTTCGTAGTATTCTTACAAGGGTGTGAGAGTAAAACACTACGAGGTTCATAAGATATTCGAGAACAAGTAGTGGTCGACAAAATGTACAAGTGCACAGAATCGTTTCTATTACCTACAGATCAAGTATTCCAAGGTCGTCTCCCACAAGGACTAAGATACTCACCACTAAATTAATCCTAATTACTTGAACTAAAATAATAAGAAACTTAAAAGATGATTGGATCAGAGCAGACAATCAATTGTAAAAACTGTAAAGAAACAAATAAGGGAAATATGATGATTTAGACTTAAGGCTTTCACTAATTTAAAAGATTGATCAATAAATTATGGAATTGATTGAATGACAAGTTGTAATAACAATTGCACAAATTTACTTATATTCTCTCTCAAGACATATAAGAATACCCAACTAGTTGATTACCATCTCTCAGTGTAAAACCTAACTAGTCCAAGTCATTAAAAACAAGTAACCATAAGTTATCACTCTAGTTCAGGATATCTCTATCTCTAAATCTAATATGTATATCTTCCTGGGGAACAAATCATACTTCACCTCTCAGTTCATCATAAGATTCCTAAGGTTGGATCTATGGTGATCAAGCATAGAAATAACAATGAAGTCCAAGAAAGATAAACATAACCCAGAAACTTTCATTCAACAATAATCAATCCATAAAATATAAATCAATCCCCCAAAATAGGCTACATCCCTAACCCTAAATGGGGTCTAGTTCAAGAACATGATAAAAAAATCGAAACAAATAAAGACAATCAACATCCAAGAAAGAGTAGAAAGAAGATTGAGAGAACACAAAACAAGATTACTTCCAATGCTTGATTCAATCTTCCTTCATCTTCTTCTTTACCTCTTTTAGGTGCCCCCTTTTATGCAGCCTCTTTTTTAGTGCAGACTGGGGGG
>JANIJH010000008.1:20269110-20280143 GCA_024520975.1 Erythroxylum areolatum
CAGTCTAGAATAGTCTTATAACGCTTATGGTTTTACTATCAAGTCACATACTTGATGACATAAGTCTAAAACCATTCTTGAAATGTAAATCACATTACATAAACGAAATATATGCATATATGAAAGGAATACTTCATAATATATTATTAACAAGTCATAATGTTAATACATAAATCACAACTATCCATTGACCTAGGGCACACTACTAACAGTAATACTAAATCATCTTTCAACCCTTGAATTTAGATATAAAACTCCTCTTGGATAAGCCATCCTTATTATACTTCTCCTTGTGATCTTGATTTCTCATTCATATATAACCTTTCACCTTAAGAGCTTTCTTTGGTATTAAGTTTGCATTGATTGTGGGCCAATAATTTGACAGCAATGTCATTCAAACCAACTTTCTCTTTACCTATGAGTGTGGTCACTAGACGTTCATAAGAAAGAGAGGAGGAATAAAGTAAAATATATTATATCCTCATCTGTAATAGTTACCTCGAAGGTTGAAAAGACTGATATGATATGCTAAATTAGCTCCTTCTTACATCTTTCACCTACACAGTTTTTACTTTAAATACAACTTATTTTGAAAGATTTTGACATCTATCAACTCTGCATTTTCTTCCATATCTTTAAAGGGGATGCAATCTCCATCATGTGGTTCATGACTTTGATCGACAGACAAACATGTATGGTTCTAGCTACTCATGCTTGTAACTCTTTCTAATTAAGCTCATCTATGTCTTCGAACTTATACTCCTACAACCCCTTTTGTATGATTTATTGTACTTATAAATCTTTCACCCTTTGTTGCCATAGTCCTAGATTCCTAACTACAGTGAACTTTTAAAATTTACAATTGAATCATTGTTGCATCAACCTATCAGAAGAAAAAGGAACACAATAAGTTTTTAACTAGATTTGACCAATTCCGTATGCCTTTATCGTCGGAATGATTAGAACAAAGGTTTATAATATATATATATATATATATATATATATAATTATTCTCAAATAGCCTTTTGCTGAAGTCAACTTAATTTAATTATAACTCTAGTGGGACTTAATATCATTCTAAAATTTAAAATCCAATAAAAATCACATTTTTGGATAACGATGACTGTGTTGACATGGCTTGAGACATAACCATTTCTCAAATTGTAGATCTCTTCATATAATTTTAAAATATGACAAAGACTCTAACACACGTGTCATTTAAGCGTGAATCTCCTTGCGTCTCTATATGCTACATGATCACGCTCCATCCTTCTTCTCTATATGCTATATGATCATGCTCCATCCTTTGGATCTTATTGATTTTTTTCCTATGCATAAAACACAAGTTGTAACATAGTTACGTCTCAGACCATATCTTCCTTTAAAATCATTTATGCCATATTAATATGCCTATATATCTTTAGCCCATTTCTTTTTTACCTTTGATTACAAAAAAAAAAAAGTACCATATTTCAAGTTGTATTCACCTGAAAAACTTTTGAGAAGTGCTATTTCTATACCAAAACTCCAAGATATATATATATATATCTACATATATGATCCATAGTGAAACAGGTCTGACTCTTAATTTTTATACTTTTAGATGTGTGAGCTCACCTCGTTATAAGTTGTGACATGAGTTTCATGCTTCTACAAAACCAAGAAGATCATGTGCATCAATATTTTATAACTTGATCTTACACCTTTTATTTAGAGGGGAACAGGAGGGCCCTAGGTAACGTGGAGTTAGCAGTATCCTCCATTAATCAGCGCACACTTGCTTTTTCTTTACAAATGTTCCTAATGCATCGACCATACGTACATATGCATATAAACATAAATTTAACGTGGGCATTATGTTTAACGTGGACAATGTCCTCCATGAAGAAAAGTGAAGCCTCTTAAAAAGAAGTTGAAAGCTAATCCATTTTATATATGCATTTAAATCTTGTAGAGGAGAAATGAGGATGCGATATATTAATTTCAAGTTTAATTTCCATATTTTTGGTTAAATGGGAGAGATGAAATAATGTTGGCATTTATTTTTCTATTTTAATTCTCTAATTATTAAATATTGTAATGCAATTATTAAATTTTAGTAACATTTTTATGTTAAGACTTTTGTGAATCTTATTAAAAAAATCTTATATTAATGAATCCGTGGTTAAAAAAAGTCAATAATTGAATTAAAAATTTAATAAACTGAAAGATTAAAAGATAAAGAACATCAAAATTAAAATATTAAAGCTATATTTACCCCCAAATTTAAGCTCGTTCTTCTGAAGAACAGTTTTGAATTAACACAAAAATAATTGTACGGACACCAAATTTCTATTTTCTAAATGAGATGGGCATAGTTAACCTTCATTCTCAACGAACAAGTTGAAATCCAGCTATGCTTTCCTTTCACCCTCTTCCATTATTCCTAGCACCGCAGTTTTGTTTGGTAATGTCTTTACAGATCTTTTAATAAGATCAAGCTTTTATCTACTTTTTTGTGGGACAAAAATAAATGGCTCCTACTACTTAGTACAAACACAGCACAAGCCAATATTCGGAAGCGTTCTCGATTTCGAAGACTTTTGCGTTCGTTGAACTTTATACTTCTTTGTCAGGTAATGTTGACAAGTGGGAAACACAAATAATTGTCGTCCATCAACTCATATCTACAGTTTATCCAACACATTTTCCACAGCTTTTTGGTTGTCCAGTAGGAAATATACACTTTTAAGCAAACTTTTGTTATGATTTTTTCTTTCTAAATAATTAATGAAAAATCCCTATGACAAAATCGTCTAACCATGATGATGTAGCACATTTAAGATTATGATGACATGACTAGATCTTGTCCTGCAAACTACCGCAGAAATTTCGATCTTGTTAACACGGCAGACTTGATATTTTGGATCCTTACATGGTTAACGTAGCAGACTAGATATTTTCGATCCTTACATGGTTAACATATCAATGTACAATCTCTATGTATATGTTACTCATCTTGTATGCATTCTGTATTCCAGTGAAGTGCAAAATATTTCGTGTAATTGTTCTGCAGTTCTATCAACATAGTCTTTTTCCACCACAGTTGTCTTAGCGCAAGGTTTATTATTAATAATTTTGATAATAACTACATAATCTTTCAAATTTTAAATTAGACTTATTTTCTTTTAATGTTAATGAGTTTATTCTCAAAAGGAAATAAAATAATAAGAAATAAGCTTCTTTATTTAAAGGAACTTTTGTTTATTAACTTACCTTATGAGCAATAGTTTATCCAAAAGGATCTTACTAATTATGAAGGTCATAAATTAGTCCTGTGATTATTGAAATTTTTTTAGCAAAAATGATATCAAAGTTATTCAAATTTAAATCTATCCAGTTAACTAAGGATGCAAGTGAAACAATGTCTAGTTGAAAAAATTAACTATTTAAGAAAGGGCAACAACACTTGTAAAGCAATTAGCATACACGGACTTTCGAAACATTTAAGCAGCATCTATATTCTTAAGAGTCATATCATTCTTATTGTGCCTTAGAAACTGAAGTCACTCTATCAAGAGAGTAATTGTTTTTTATTCTATATTTTATTTTTCTGTGAGCTTTTAAAAGTTTGTTATACAATTCTAGTGTGAAAGGTTGGAGAATCTTGAAAAATGTGTACTCGTGAGCGTGAAAAGGCCCGTTAAATTACTACATGATTTTATAGTGAAATACTCAAATTGAATACTTGGGGACTGGACCTAGGCTTGAGTTGTAAGCCGAACTAGTATAAATAAACTACGACCTTCTTCTCTCTCTATCTTTTATATTTCCGCATTATATTGTGTGTATGTTCATTTAAGCAAGAAGTTCTTTCATTTTTATAATAGGTCCCTTCTGTTTTCAACCTGCTGATGGTTCCTTTCATTTTAGCAAGCGCCTTCCTTTTCTATTGTTTTCAACAGGACTTATACTTTAACAGGCTTTTGTTGTTTAACAGGCTACTATCATCTGACAAGCTCCCATTGTTTTAATTTTTAACATGCTCTTGTCTTTATACTAATTGAAAATAACTTGTGAAAAATTTTTAAGTCACACACAATCCCCACCCCTGCATGTGTTTGCTTTATCATTTAGTATCAAAGCAAGGTTTCACATTTATTTTGTTTTACAGCACATGATAGATCATAGTAAACATCTTGAGAAGTTTTGAAAGACAATCTATTTCAAAGCCTTCTCACTTCAATAGAAACAACTCATACTAGAAAGAGAGAATGACCATATCTTCAATCTGTAGATATTGAAGCATGGCAAGCAATTAAAGTTGGAGCAACAATTCTCACTTATGATAACGTAGAAGTATGGATTGATTCTGACAAGAAAAATGCACAACTAAATGCTAAGGAAAAAAAATCACCTGATATGTGTGTTGCCTCTAGAAGAATATGAAAAGATATCCTACTATTCTACAACAAAAGAAATGTGGTACAAACTACAAGCTTTTGAAGGAACAAATGAGATAAAGAAGCATAGAATAAGTCTTTTAGTGCATCAATACAAAACTATTGACATGAAACAAGGAGAGACCATAGGCGAATTCTTCAGGCACTTCAACAACATCATCACGACCTTAAAGAATTTAGGAAAGATATATCCTAATGACGATATCATAACGAAGATTATGAGATTACTACCAAAGGAATGAAGACCTAAGGTGACAGCTCTAGAAACGGCAAAGGATCTAGATACTATTTCACTTGGCTGGCTAGAAGGAAACTTGATCCATGAAACCGAGCTTAGGTGAGATGAAGGATCCTCCTACAGAAAATGAATGGCACTAAAAGCAGCTAACGAATTAAACAGTGATGAAAGTGACACTAAGTTGCAAATAAATGAAGATGGCGAGTCCAACTTTATGGTCAGAAAATATGTCCGTTTCTATAAAAAGAAGCTGATGAAGAAAAGAGAAGGAAATAAGAAAGCTAGAAACAACAGGTTCCTATCAAAAGGTAGCAGCAGCAATAACAATACACAAAACAATCAAATTATATGCTATCACTGCAAGAAGCCTAGACATATAAGACTAGAATGTCCTCTTCTTCAAAAGGACAAGTCAGAAAACAAAAAATCCAGAAAGCAAGCGTTGATTGCAGCTTGGTCAGATAAAGATTTTGAAAACTTTGAAGAAGAAGAGCTAGAAGAAGTCAGCAACGGTTACTTTATGGCTGAATCAGGAGACGATGAGGTATATGATTCTAACTCTGATATTGAAGTTGATGAATTGGAAAATGCATATCATGAATTGTATGATCAATACAAGAAGTTGACAATGAAGTATTTCAAAGAAGTTGAGAAGTCCAAGAGCAATGATGCTTCTCTGAAGAGTAAGATTAAATCATTAAAATATGATAAGGAAAACTTAACGACCAAGAATATGTCTCTTGAGGTTGACTATAAGCAAAAGGTTTATGAAAAGGATGTTCTGGAAGAAAGAGTAGCTAAGTTCGAAAATACATTGCTAAAAAATGATTATGGTATGGTAAGACAATTAGCAGAAAAAGTCACCACCTTAGAACTTGAAATGAAGAAAAGTACTGGAAAGATCTTTTCTTTAGAAAAAGATCTGGAAATTTCATTGATGGAAGAAGGAATCTTGATGCATTGCTTGGTAGTAGTAAATACATTTTTGGTAAGGCCGAAATAGGATACAATAATAATAACAATATCAAGCCATACAAAAACTTCTTTGTTAAATATAGCAGTAACTATAGCCAAAACAGCAAGAACCTGCTAAGTGGCAAAAATCATAACAACTATTATTCATTTGTTATGTGCAATTACTGTGGTAAACATGGTCACATTAATCATTCTTATAATTTTTGTAAAAAGAAATTATCTCATATGTATTTGTGGAGGTTGAAAGATCAAACTACTAACCCAAAATGACCCAAAAAAATTTGGATACCTAAAATGAGAAAATGCTTTCTGCAAATATGCTTCAAAATAAATACAAGGGAGAATCAATGGATGTTATCTTTGCAGATAAAAATAAAGAAAATATCACTAGAATTAGTAAAATTGGTGATTATGACTCTACCACTATTGATAACATTCTCTTTGTTGATGGTTTAAAACATAACCTATTAAGTATGAGTCAGCTATGTGACAAAGGATACAAAGCCTTTTTCTATGCATCTCATTTTGAAATTGTCGATATTCATAATGATAATATTGTGTTTGTTGGTCATAGAAATCATAATATATATATATTGCGCTCAACTGGAAGACATATCCTTAAAAATTGTTAAGTGTTTTGTCTCTCTAGAAAAGGATTTGTTTATATGGCATGGAAGATTTGGAGATGCCAGCATGAGCATTTTATCAAAATTGTCCAAAAACGAGTTAGTAAGAGGACTACTGACCTTAAAGTTCAAAAGCAATCAAGTTAATGAGGCTTGTTTAAAAGGTAAACAAGTCAGAAGCAACTTTCCTCCTAAAAATATTGTATCTACTAGCCAATCACTTAAACTTGAGCACATGAATTTATTCGGTCCCACTAGGACTCAAAGTTTTGGTGGTAAAAATTACAATTTTGTTCTAGTAGATGATTACTTCAAATTTACATGGGTTTATTTCTTATCAAATAAGGATGATGCTTTTGAAATGTTTGAGAAATTTTGCAGAAAAAATTAGATAGAAAAAGGGTACTACATCACTTCAATTTGGAGTGATCATGGAAGAGATTTTGATAACATAAAGTTTGAAGAATTCTATGACAACAATGGTATAACTCACAACTTCTCCTGTCCAATGATGCCTCAGCAAAATGGAGTTTCAGAGAGAAAGAACAGAACTTTAGTTGATATGGTCAAAACCATGCTGTGTGAAAATGGACTGCCTCATGTGTAATGGGTAAAAGCAGTATCCACAGCATGTTATGTACTTAATAGATGTTATATAAGACCTATTCTAAGAAAGACCCCCTATGAGTTGTGAAAAGGAAGAAAACCAAATGTTACTTACTTTCTAGCATTTGGCTGCAAATGTTTCATTCTAAATAATGGAAAAGACAACCTAGGAAAGTTCAATGTGAGATCAGACGAAGCTATCTTTTTGGGGCTATAGTACCGCTAGTAAAGGATTAAGAGTATATAATAAAAGAACAAAGAAGATAGAAGAATCAATACATGTGGTATTTGATAAAGCATTACCTTCGACCACAGCAACTGACCCAGATGATGAAGAGCATTCATTGGTACTTAAAAATATATCGGAGAATCAAACTACACCTACAATACCTTTAGAATTACCAAATCAAGTAGGCCCCTTTGAAGCTATAACAAAGCAGGCCCCTTCATCTCAGCAGGAGCCTATACATCAAAAACACCGAGAGAATAGATAGGTCTTTATACACATTAATATATTCTGAGTGATCCCTCTGAAAGTCTAATAACAAGATCATTGTATATGAACAACTTTGTTGATATCACCTCATAAACAAAACCAAAGATAGTTAAAGAGGCCCTTATTGACGAAAATTGGGTTTCAACCATAAAAGAAAAACTGAATCAATTTAACAACAACAAAGTCTAGAATCTAGTACCTCGTCCTTAAAATAAGTCAATCATTGGGGCCCCATGGGTATTTTGAAACAAACTTGACGAAAATAGTAATGTGGTAAGAAACAAAGCTAGACTTGTAGCTCAAGGTTACAATCAACAGGAAGGTACTAATTTTGATTAAACTTATGCACCTGTTGCTAGATTGGAATCAATTAGAATTTTACTTGTCTTTTCATGCTATAGAAACTTCAAGTTGTTCTAAATGGATGTTAAAAGTGCATTCTTAAATAGTTACATTAATGAATAAGTATTTGTTAAGCAACCCCCAGGTTTTGAAGATGAAAAATATCTGGATTACATGACGAAGTTAGTCAAAGCTCTGTACGGATTAAAGCAGGCTCCTCGAGCATGGTATGAGAGATTAAGTAACTTTTTATTTGAGAATAACTTTTAAAAACGAAAGGTCGATAAAACCTTATTTATTAAGAGAAAGGAGAATGATTTATTCATAGTACATATATATGTTGATGATATAATATTTGGTGCTACTAATCCATCCTTCTGTGAAGAATTCTCAGCATTAATGAAGGGGGAGTTTGAAATGAGCTTGATGGGAGAACTATCATTCTTTTTCGGATTACAAATTAGACAAATAGAAAAAGGAATCTTCATTAGCCAAGACAAATACACAAAGAAACTCATCAAGAAATATTATTTTGAGAATGTCAAACCGATGGATACTCCCATGTACATTAGAACTAAACTTGATAATGGAAAAGACAGAAAAGTTACAGACGAGACAAAGTATAGAGGAATGATTAGATCACTATTATATCTTACAAGCTTAAGACCAATCATTATGCTTAGTTTGTGTCTTTGCACATGCTTTCAATCAAATCTAAAAGAAAGCTAACTTTAAGCAGTCAAAAGAATTTTTTGATATCTCTACGGAACTATGGATTTTTGACTATGGTATCCAAAAATTGATTCATTTGACATAATGGGCTATTATGATGCAAATTATGCCCGTGATAAATTTAATCAAAAATGGCACTAGTGGTCACTGTCAATTTCTTGGAGGATGTCTAGTATCTTGGCCCTGCAAGAAGCAAAATTGCATAAATCGACTGCATTGTAAGTCGAATTAGTGTAAATTGACTACGTTCTTCTTCTTCTCTCTCCTTATCTTTTATTTTTCTGTATTATATTATATGTGTGTTTATTTTAGCAAAATCTCCTTCACTTTTTATAATAGATCACTTCTATTTTTAACATGCTAACAGTTCCTTTCATTTTAACAGACGCCTTCTTTTTTATTACTTTCAACAGAACTGATACTTTAGCAAGTTCTTGTCGTTTAATAGGATACTATCGTTTGACAAAGTCATATTGTTTTAATTTTTAACAAGGCCCTATCTTTATCCTAATTAAAAGTAACTTGGGAAATATTTTTTAAATTACAATTTACCCCACCCTGCATGTATTTGTTTTATCAAGTTTGTGCTGTTGCTTTTTTTTTGTCGGTTTCCTTAGGTGGGGTGACATTCGTAGTTATCTTGTCACGGCGAGTCCGCATCTTGTCCTGACTATTCACGCACGTGCAGCATCCATTATGTTCTATGGTCAAAATGTCAAGTTTGCTAAAAGAAATAGAGTTTGGTATTACATCACCGGTGGTGTTTCGTCGCCAATGAAATAGGATGAAGATCATGATTTTGAAGATAGGTTGGAAGACCGGGGCAGTAAAAATTATCAAACTCAATCTTTATTCTTGCTGTAAATCTCTAATGTAGACAGGTTAACATGATAATAACCTAATTCTTTCATAAAACTTGTATTTATTATGTCATAACATTTTAAAAATAAAATGATCAATTCATATTTTTATTTATAATTAATAATCAATTTGATAATTTTGATATTAATAATAAATTATAATATTTTCATATCTTATTACTTATATTAATAATTTTTTATATAACATTAAATTAAAATTTTATTAATTAATAATATATTAATTTATTATATTTTATTAATAATTACTAGGATATTAGTTAGTATATTATGATAGCAAATTAAGTATTTTGTTAAAATTTTTATTATGAAATAAGATTAATAAATAAAAATTAATTTCTTGTTTATAATTCAAATTTTAATATAATTAAAATTTCATGTTATTTTGTAATAGTATTACATATTAGATAAAACTTATCATCATATCAAACTAATAAATATATTATTAATAATTAATAAACATAATATATATAATTAATTAATATTATTTTTTAAATATTATTTTCTTTTTAATATAAGTAATGATACGAAAATATAATTAATAAATCCATTTGACACATATCACCCATCTATACAAGTATCACGTATCCTAAAAATCTCAAATCGCTTAAAGTTAACAATAATAGAGGAACCAATTCTAAACATTTCGAAAAAAAAAAAATTTCACAAAATTTTTAAATTATAAAATGTATTGGTGGAATTGATAAAACCATTAAAAAATGATGTTTTTTTTAACCTTATTTATTTATATAAACTTCAAATAGAATTAATCTTTTTATTAATCTTAACGTAACAAAGTTCAAAAGAATATAATGTAATTCTTATTATAATCATACATGTTTAGTATATTCGATTGAAAGTAATGATTATATATTAAAACTTAACATATATTATAAAAATTAAAGTATTATATAAAAATATTTTTAATAGATATATTGAAAATGTGTACTTATGATAATTGTTCGAATATATTTTATATATTCTTTATTTAGTTTTAGCATTTTTATTGGACATGAAAATTTCCATAATTCTTGAAGATGTGCCTTAATTGGTAATTGGGTATTGGAAATTGCATTCTTTTGGAATTGGATAGTGCTTGGGATTTGAATTGGAAATATAATCTTAATAAGCATAATTTTCGATTGTCGATAGCTTATCTTATACTGTCCTTGTTTGGAAAGGAATCTTCCAAGGAAAACCTAGGGTGAGTGCATGAATTACTGAAATTGTTTTTTAGCTAATGTGTAACTGATGTAAAGAGTGATTGGCTGTGCACATGCTCTGGTTTTTTTTTTGTGAGAACGACGCATGGTGAATGTCTTGATTGGCTGCTGCTCTGTTTGGTTTTTTTTCCTCTATTTGAGCTAATTGCGTGGGCCTTTTTGGAGCAACACTGTTTCACTGTTTTTATCTCTAACAAGCAGTCCAGGTGTTATGCGTAGTTGCTGATTTTGCTGGGCCCTTGAAGTTAATTGATGATTGCAGCACAAAGAAAACTTTGTCACAAATGAGTGCATATATTGTTGGTGCAATAACTTGGCTATTTTGGTGAAGAATTTCAGATCTGAAATTGTCGTGTTCTTGTTTTATTTGTCTTTGCGTTTGAGCAGAAATAGTTAGAAAAATCCTCTGACGAGGTTAACACGAGTCGGTCGTGTTATTGGGCGTGAAGATCTTTCACGGGTAGTTAGGTTGTGG
>JANIJH010000008.1:20280243-20291123 GCA_024520975.1 Erythroxylum areolatum
TTGCATTCTTTTGGAATTGGATAGTGCTTGGGATTTGAATTGGAAATATAATCTTAATAAGCATAATTTTCGATTGTTGATAGCTTATCTTATACTGTCCTTGTTTGAAAAGGAATCTTCCAAGGAAAACCTAAGGTGAGTGCATGAATTACTGAAATTGTTTTTTAGCTGATGTGTAACTGATGCAAAGGGTGATTGGCTGCACACATGCTCTGTTTTTTTTGTGAGAACGACGCATGGTGAATGTCTTGATTGACTGCTGCTCTGTTTTGTTTTTATCCTCTATTTGAGCTAATTGCGTGGGCCTTTTTGGAGCAGCACTATTTCACTGTTTTTATCTGTAACAAGCAGTCCAGGTGTTATGCGTAGTTGCTGATTTTGCTGGGCCCTTGAAGTTAATTGATGATTGCAGCATAAAGAAAACTTTGTCACAAATGAGTGCATATATTGTTGGTGCAGCAACTTGGCTATTTTGGTGAAGAATTTCAGATATGAAATTGTTGTATTCTTGTTTTATTTGTCTTTGCGTTTGAGTAGAAATAGTTAGGAAAATACTCTGATGAGGTTAACACAAGTCGGTCGTGTTATTGGGCGTGAAGATCTTTCACGGGTAGTTAGGTTGTGGGTCGGTTACATAGATTGAGTCGTATGGGGTAGATCAATCTTTTGTAATTTTTATGAACTACAGTGGAAGTAATTAATCTGGGTGAGGGCTCCGCAGACGTAGGCAAAGTGTGCCGAACTGCGTTACCAAACGTCGTGTCTTCATTATTTTGTAGTTGTGATTTCTTTTACTTGCGTGAAGAAAAATTTGTGGATAGTCTGCGAATTGATTAACGATTTAATTATTTCAATAATAATATTATAATTATTCTCTATATGTGTAATATCCTAATTCGATAATTGTACTATGTAATGTGTGTACATGCGTTTTATAAAGTATGCCCTATTTATGGTGTACTAGAGTAATTTAAGCATCTAAATGTATTATTGAGGTTATAACAGAGATCGTGGATAGAGTAGAGATGGTTTTGGACTTGATTGAAATTTTTTGGACCATACGGTACACTAGGCATAAAGTCACGAAGTTAGTTTTGCATCGTTTACTCATGACTGGTTAACTGTTAAGTTGTCATTTTGCATTTATTTAGTATATAAATCTCTCTCATGTATTGAAATTATTATTCAAAATTGATGGATTTATCTCTTAAATGATCTCAGATGATTTTTAACACTGAAGAGATGAAATTGAGTCAAAAAGATGCAAAGGAAACAAAGAAAACCCAAAGAGTCTAGATTGGTAGCAAATTGAGTGACTATGCGTGGGCACATGCAAAGATGGAAAATATATGCAGATCTGTTTTCAAATTCGAATTTGATTCGTTTGAGATTTTCATAATCTTGGAAGATTAGATTGCTGGAGATTTGCAATCTGAACACGTGGGAAGTGTGATCTGCAAATGAAAGAGGAAGGGATCGGATGGGCATAAAAGGAGCAAAACGTTACTGTTCATGCATCCCTTTTTTAGTTAGCATAGTTTACATTTTCTGTAGATTTTCAGTAGTTTAGAGTTAATGTTTCTACATTTTCTTTTAAGTATTTTCGAATTCTTAGAGGAAGACCAATGATGGAGACTTTATGTTTTATTATTTCTTTGATTTTCAATCCCTTTATGAGTTGCTAAACCCTTTTTTTTTTTGGTTGAGGGAAACCTTTTTATCATCTATTATGTGTGAGATGTTTTAATAAAGTTTGTTTTGTTGATGAATATTGAATATCTTCCGAGTTGCTTTTTCTAATTGGCTTGATTGATTTCTAGGGTGCGCAATTAGGAATTGATTCGTTTAATTGCTAGAATTAATGAAATATGACGTTCAGTTTTGTTAATCTCAAATAGCAATTAGGATTGCCTTCTTTACGTTAGAGTAGGGAATTCTAAGAAGATAATCATCTTGATTAAATGTATGTCGTACATGTGTTATCTTATTCATTGATTTCTTAGTTCTTAAAGCTATTATTCAATTGAATCTACGATCGTATCTAGGTTGTTGATTAATAAGAATGCTTAGAATACATGTTTCTATTCATTTGCACTTAAGAGGAAACAACCGCCAGTGAATGTTTATTGATGAACTGAATTTTATATCAAGGATCCGTTTTAGCATGATAACATTGGTAACCCGAAACTAATGTTTTTTCTATTAAATTTCATATCCAATCACTTTTGTTAATTTCAGATTTTTGTTATTTTTACATTCTTAATTTTACATGAATTGCAAACCCCCCCTCTCCTCGTTACTTTAGTTTTGAACTCGTACAATCTTTTCCGTTAAAAATTCCTCGTGGGAACGATACCCACTTTTCACTACTGTATTAAGTTATATTAACGGAAGTTGATTTCTTTTTGAATTTGGTAGTAGGCGTCAACAGTACCAAATTTTGACGTTGTTGCCAGGGAATCTTTCAACGGAATATGTATGTTACACGAGTAGAAAAACAACATAGTTGTTATTTGATTCGGAGATCGAGAAGACAGCCAAAAGACTACGAAAATAGACGAAACATCAGAAACAAACGCAGAAAATGGAAACAATGGCAAAAAATAGAACTCTTTGGAAACTAGCTGCGGCCACGGACTCTCAATAGCCCCATTGCATTAACTTTCCGACTTTAGGTGATAACAATACTTTTGAATTAAAATCTGGGCTAATTCATTTATTGCCTATTTTTAGGGGTTTACGGGGAGAAGATCTGTACAAACACTTGAAGGAATTTGATGTGATTTGCATAGGAATGAAGCCAACGAATGTGACGGAAGAGCAGATTAAGCTGAAAGCCTTCCCATTTTCCCTCAAAGATGATGCTTATGATTGGTTGTAGTATTCAGCTGGAGAAAATGTGCAAAAATGGGATGAAATGAAGAGGCTCTTCTTTGAGAAATATTTTCTAGCATCAAGAGCAGCCAATATTCGGAAGAAATTTGCAGAATTTGACAACATACGGGAGAAACACTCTACGAATATTGGGAAAGATTCAAGAAACTTTGCGCTAGCTGTCCACACCACCAAATAACTGACCAGCTATTGATTTAATATTTTTACGAAGTTCTTTTTCTTTCAGATAGGAATATGATTGATGCTGCGAGCAGTGGAGCCTTAATTGACAAAACTCCGACAGCCATAAGGGACTTGATCGTGAACATGGCTTCCAATACCCAACAATTCAGAATACGTACAAGGCATGGAACAAAAACCGTAAATGAAGTGAATGTGACCACATTGGAGAAAAGATTGGATGACCTTACTTCTTTGGTGCGACAATTGGCGGTTACAAAGAAAGAAGAAGTAAAGTTATATGGCATATGTTCAATATTAGGACATTCTATTGATGCATGTCCAATTTTGCAAGATGAAACACAGAACAAGTGAATGTCGTGGGAGGTTTTGCTGGACAAAGTCAAAGGAAGTATGACCCATTTTCAAACAACTACCATCCGCGGTAGTGTGATCACCCGAATTTACGATATGGAAATCCTCAAAGGAAACAAGCGAACACAAATTTCCAGTAGTATAGACAGCCATATATGCCTCGGAAAAATCAAAATACAACATCCACTTCTTAAGGTAAGACTTCCTTGAAAGATATAGTGCAATCTTTGGCTACTAATACTTTGACATTTTAGCATAATACTAAAGCAAGTATCCGAGATATGGAAAATTAACAAAGGAATATCAAAAATCAAATAATCCAAATGGCAACTGCCATAAATCAATTGGAAACGCGAACTTCTGAAAATTTTTCAGCACAACCAGAGATTAATCCTAAACAAAGTATGAAGGCTATCACGCTGCGGAGTGGTAAGGAATTGTAGGAACCACTTCCGAAAAATTTCAGAAGGGAGGTAGAAGAAGAAATCACGCAAAAGGTACCTACACAACCAAAATTGACGCAAACTACACGGTAGAATATGGTGATTCTAGCCCCTTTTTTGAGTTTATTTGCCAAAGCCAAGAAGGAAGAACAAGAGAAGGAAATTTGGGAGACTTTCTGAAAAGTTCAAGTAAATATTCCTCTCCTTAATGCAATTAAACAGATTCCACAGTATGTGAAATTCTTTAAGGAGCTTTGCACTTCGAAGAGGAAATTAAAATTTAATGAGAAAGTGCGACTGGGGAGAACGTTTCAGCGATTTTGCAAATAAAAAACTTCCACCCAAATGTCAAGACATAGATATGTTTACTATCCCATGTAAAATTGGTGATTTACGGATTGAAAGAGCTATGTTAGATATAAATGTCGTACCATATGATGTTTATAAATCTTTAAATGTTGGACTTCTTAAAGAAACTAATGTAGCAATTCAATTAGCGGATCGCTCAAATGCTTATTCGAAGGGTGCGTTAGAAGATATTTTGGTTCAAGTAGCAAATATGCTTTTTCGACTAATTTTTATATTTTGCAGATGGGCACCGATGATACATCTTCTTCCACTACGATTTTGTTCGAAAGGCTGTTCTTGAAAACCAATATAACGAAAATTGATGTTTAGGATGGATTTTTAACAATAGAATTTGATGGTGAATTAATTAAGTTCAATATATATAATAACATGAAAATTCTGGATGATGAACAACCTATTGTCTTTGTGGATTTTATTGACACATAGGTGTAGGAAAATTTGATTCTGGAGGACAAAAGTGAGCTTAGAATAAACGTGGAAGTGGAAAATACATCAACGTGGCAAGGAAGTGATGATTCGGTGTTGTCCAACAATCAAAAGGAGACGTCAATGTGTAAAGTGGAGACCATTGAAACCTTGCTCCAGTAGCTGCCATACGTGGAAATGTCCAGAAGTGTGGACAAGTTGCTGCCATCGTTAGTCAAGCCTCCAAAGTTGGAGTTAAAGAGCTTGCCTAGTCATTTGAAGTACATCTTTTTAGGTGAGCAAGATACATTGCCTCTTATTATATCTAATCAACTTATGGTTTTGCAGGAAAGCCAACTGATTAACGTGTTAAAGGAGAATAAAGAAGCTTTCGATTAGATAGTGGCTAATTTGAAAGGTATTAGTCCCACTATTTGCATACACCGAATTTTGATGGAAGATGAAGTGAAGGAAGTGAGGCAACCCCAATGTCGTCTAAATCCACCCATGATGGAATTGGTAAAGAAAGAAATCTTGAAGTTTCTTAACACTGGCATTATTTATTTGATTTTGGATAGCAATTGGGTAAGTCCGATCCAAGTAGTTCAAAAAAAAACTGGTGTGACTGTGATTGAAAATAGCGAGGCAAGTTAACACCAAATCGTATTCAGAATGGTTGGAGGGTATGTATAGATTATAGGAAGCTTAATTTAGTTACTAGAAAAGATCATTTTCTGCTTCCATTTATTGATCAAATGCTTGAAAGACTTGCAGGTAAATCTCGCTATTGTTGTTTAGATGGTTATTTAGGATACTACCAGATGTTGGTAGCACCCAAGGATCAAGAAAAAACAACCTTCACATGTCCACTCGACACCTTTACTTATCAAAGAATGCCATTTGGATTGTGTAATGCACCCACGATATTTCAATGGTGTATGGTAAGTATTTTCTCTAATCTTGTGAAAAATTGCATGAAAATTTTTATGGATGATTTCACGGTCTATGGAGAGTCTTTTGAAACATGCATGGTCAATCTTGAAAAGTACTAAAACGTTGCATTGAAAGTAATTTGGTTTTAAATTACGAAAAGTGTCATTTCATGGTTTATCAAGGAATAATTTTGGGTCATAATGTTTATGCTAAAGGAATTGAAGTCTCTAGGGCGAAGATAGATGTTATTCGATCTTTATCTTACCCCACAACCATGCGAGAAGTTTGTTCTTTTCTTGGTCACGCAGGATTTTATCAGCGATTTATCAAGGAATTCTCCAAAATTGCACAACCCATATGTAGATTGCTCCAAAAAGACATGAAGTTTGATTTTGATGAGTTGTGCAAGATGGCGTTTGATGAACTCAAGGAATGACTCACTACAGCTCCAATTGTATAGCCACCAAAATGGCACATGCCATTCGAGTTGATGTGCAACACTTCGGATTATGCAGTTGACATCATGTTGGGCCAAAAAGTAGACAAGTTACCTCATGATATTTATTATGCATCCATGACACTTAATGATGCCCAAAAAAATTATTCTACGACGGAGAAGGAGTTTTTAGCGGTATTCTTTAGATTGGAGAAGTTTCGGTCATACTTGTTAGGGACAAAGGTGATCATCTATTCAGACCATACAGCTTTGGAATATTTGGTGAATAAAAAAGAAGCCAAGTTGAGATTGATTTAATCGATTTTACTGCTTCAAGAATTAATTTGGAAATCCGCGACAAGAAAGGAGCTGAGAATTTGGTGGCTGATTACCTAAGCAGGATCAATTCGAATACTGCATCAGATGTTCTTCACGACAAATTTTTAGATGAGAGTCCCTTCGTAATTTAACAGGTAATTCCATGATATGTGGACATAGTAAACTTTTTAGTGACTAAGTCTTTACCTAGTGATTTATCTAGAGCTGAAAGAGATAAAATTAAGTAAGAGACTAAATATTACATGTGGGATGATCCTCACCATTAGAAATTTTGTTCTGATCAGATTGTTAAGCGATGTGTCACAGATGATGAAATTCCTTCTATTTTACATTTTCGTTATTCATCTGTGTGTAGGGGACACTTAGGTCCCAAAAGAACTGCTTAAAAAATTTTAGAATGTGGATTGTTTTGGCCTAAGTGATTTTATGACTCTTACATGTTTTGCAAGTCTTGCGATCATTGTCAAAGAACAGGTAACTTAGAATCAAAAAATCAAATGTCACTCACAAACATCCTGGTGTTTGAGATTTTTTAGGGAATAGACTGTATGGGTCCTTTTTCTTCTTCCTTTGGTAAGAGCTACATTTTGCTAGCTGTGGATTACGTTTTGAAATGGGTTAAAGCTAAGGCTACGATATCTAACGATGCTAAAATTGTTATAAATTTTGTTAAATTCTAACATTTTTGTCAGGTTTGGAATGCCTCGACCTATCATTAGCAATTGAGGAACCCATTTCTACAACAAGATTTTTGAAGCTTTGACGAAAAGATGTGGTATCACGCACTGAGTCTCTACCGCCTATCATCTGTAGACTAGTGGGCAAGCTGAAGTGTCCAATAGAGAGGTCAAATCCATACTGAATAAAGTGGTGAATCCACACTAAAAAGATTGGAGCTTACGATTGGACGATGCTTTGTGAGCATACCAAACTACTTACAAAACTCCGATAGGCATGTCACCTTATAGGTTAGTTTTTGGTAAGCTTTGTCATGTACCTGTGAAAATAGAACATAGAGCTCATTAGGCTATGAAATAGTTGAATATGGATAAGGTAGAAGTTGGTAACAATAAGAAGTTGCAATTACAAGAGTTAGACAAGATTCGTAATGAAGCGTATGAAAATGCAAAAATCTATAAGGAAAAAAACTAAAGCTTTTCATGATAAAATGATTTCTAGGAAAGAAATATCAATCAGAAAAAAAGTTCTTCTTTATCATTCAAAGCTTAAGTTATTTCCAGGAAAATTATGATCTCATTGGCTTGGATCGTTTATTGTTACTAACGTTTTTTCTCATGGTGCGGTAGAAATTCAAAGTTTAGATACCTCTAAGGTATTTAAAGTTAACGAGCACTGCTTGAAGCCATATTATGAGAGCTTTTCGGTTGAGCGAGTGGAAGAAATAGAGTTGGTAACCCTAACCTATTTCTAATCAGGTAAGTAAAGAAATATGTCCAACTAAAGACTTTAAATAAGCACATTCGGGGAAACCCGTAAAATTTTCAGGTTTGTGTTTTTTATTTTTCAGCAGTTTTTATTTTCATTTTTATTAGGTTTATTTCATTTTAGTTAGAAATTTAATTTAATCTCTTCATTTATGCAATTTACAATTTTCATCTTTTAATTCCAAAAAGAAAAACGAAAAAATTTCGTCTTACCGCCCCCTCTCTTTTCACTCTTCTTCTTTCTCTTAGCTTTTCTCACTATCAATTTTCACTGCAGATTTCACTAACTTGCGATTTTCTTGTTTTGTTTCTTGTCTTGTGAAATTGTAGGTCTATTTCACAAAATCACAACAATGCCAAGGAGAAAGAGTGAGTCACAAAGGTTGGCCACCCCAATCACATTGCTTTTTGGATTTGTCTTCATAACCACAAACCACTTCAACAGTGGCAATACCCACACAGCCAGCACCACCGAACCCAGTAGCTATCCTAGGACTATCAACCAGACGCAGAACAAGAAAAGGAAAAGAAGTAGAAAATCACAATTAAAGGAACATCGAAAGTGGTGGTTTTACATCTTTCCAACTCTCAGATGATACAGAGCGATTTCAACAACTCAGTAGAAGAAAAATTTATTCCTATAAGTGTATACTTTCCGACACTCTTCAAGCACTACAAGTTTACGATTCATTTACACAGATGATGGGTCCAATTGGTTGGAGTGAATTTGCTAGAATTAATTGTTCTGCATATAACTCGGGAATTCTATAACACATTCCAATTTAATTGTAATGAAGAGTTTGATGTGTTCACAAAGGGCTTGTTAAATTTCGGTTAATGGGGAAAGAATTTGTGTTATCTATTGCTAAATTCAATGTCACTATGGGATTTGTTTCCGATGCTGAAATTAAAAATGAGATGTTTATCAATTCTCAAAGTGATTATCATGAGGATTTTAATACATCGAAATTATGGAGTCAGTGGTCTATTGATCCTAATCCTTATAATGCTACTATTTCTAAGAGAGTTCATTTTTTAGAAGTCTTATTTTTAAAATCATATATCGACTTCTGGCATACAATTTTTTCAGGACGTCAGGATTCTGCGGCGACTTTGTCTACAGTAGAGTTTTATTTCCTGTGGTGTATGGATAGGCACATTCCTGTGAATTTAGGTTTTTGGTTTTTAACACAATTTTAATTGGTGTTAAACAAGAAATCTAAACCTTTAATTCTTGATTCCTATATTACACAATTGGCAATTAATTAGGAAGAGTTAGATCTTGATGGTACTGACATGAATATAGCATGTGGCATTGAACCCTTGGATTTAGGCTCTTTGCACAGGATGGGGATTGTAGATCTTAGTTATGGCCGAATCACTTTCACAATTCTGGGCCCAACCACTCTTTCCACTACAAGACCAACAACACAAAGTCGGGCTCCCCCAGCTGAAACAAGTAGCCACCAACAATCCTAAACTGATTTAGAGCATCGGCTTAATCGCATTGAATGCAAAATGCACCGCTTGGAGCACAATTTAATGGCCTATTAGAATATGAAGGACTCCAACCTCTACATCTGCCAACACCATGAGTTCGACACTTCTAAATAGAGAAACCTTCTTTATCCTTTTCCTTTATATTTATGCTTCTTTAACATTAAGGACAATGTTAGTCTAGGTGTGGGGAAGGAATTGGAGTTTTTGTTTTTTGAGTGTGACTATTTTTTTCAATTTTTGTGTGATTTTTGCATGATTTTTGTGTGTTAATCCATAAAGCTGTCATATTAGTTTGGATGAGATTGAGTGTATGCATGAAATTAAATTGGGCTAAGTGAGTCGTAAATGAATCATGTTGATTGATTGAAATAACTGATCTTTTAAACTTAGTAAAAATTTTGACATTTGAGTGATGTGGTAATATGCAGAATTGAAGTGAATTCTTAAATTAAACCTGTGAGAAAATTTTGAGCTTTAAATTACATCATCTTTATGTCATTTTATTTCTTTGAATTACGTGATGCTTCTCTAGTCATCCTTGCCTTCATAACTTGCACTGAACCAGATTGAATTTGTTTGATTACATGGGATATAGAAATGATTAAGGCCTTCCTTGCTTTTAAACCCTTTAGCTTAAAAATGACCCACCTAATTACTTTCCCTTTACACACATTTTTTAGCCTTTAACCTTATTTTTCAATCAATCACCTTACATTGAAACCAAAAAACCCAGTAGCCGTACCCTATCACAAGTTGAATGAAGCATTGAGTAATTTGGGACTTTTGTTCTGCAATTTATTATGAGATATTTTTATAGATACTTATACTCATGTGTTTATTAAATTATGCTGCTAGTAATTTTTTGTTTTTATTGTTTTTCCTTGTTTTATAGATACTTATACTTCCGTCTCATTTCTATCGTCTCATTTTCTATCGCCTGCTTTTCTTCCATCTCATTTTTATCGTCTCATTTTCTATCGTCTGCTTTTCTTCCGTCTCATTTCTATCGTCTCATTTTCTATCGTCTGCTTTTCTTCCGTCTCATTTCTATCGTCTCATTTTCTATCTTTTGCTTTTCTTCCGTCTCATTTCTATTATCTCATTTTCTATCGTCTGCTTTTTTTCCAACTCATTTCTATCGTCTCATTTTCTATCGTCTGCTTTTTGCGTCCAGAATGTATCCACTTATACGAATCATAACTTTTGACTAAGATGTCCGAAGTTTTCATATAATATACCTTTGGAAAGATAAATGAATGATCTACAACTTTCCAGAAGGAAATTTTGTCAAAATCTATTTATATCAATCCCAAATTTGCCCCTAAAATCCGAAGACAAAATTTTCATTCATACACCAATACTGCACCAAATTCTTCACTTGATGACAATTTTTGAGACTCTTAAACACAGAATTGAAATTCGATATCTTCATACAAAATGTAGCTATATATCTCTAGTTTAATCCAAATTAAGAATCATCTCGTTTAGATTATTAGAGAAAACATTGTGGCTAAAAGACTGAAGCATACTCAGTCAACATTGTCCAGATCACTACCAAATCTTGTTTCTAAATCTTTCCTT
>JANIJH010000008.1:20392641-20415477 GCA_024520975.1 Erythroxylum areolatum
GGCAGAATGTTGACAAATTATAAGATTCTGATTACAACTCATAAAATTATAATAATTAACGACCCCAAGTCAACTAATACTGGTTTGCAGTTGAACCTAGGACTGGCTTAGGAGTCGACTCAGGATGGCTAAACAAAGAAAGAAACAGATAGAAGCTGACAGAAGAAAGTTGTTCGAAATTTGTCAACTTGCAGATGAAGAAACTGATTAGGAACTTTGAATGATTAATGGTTTTAACTAAGAAAATAATAATCAAGCTGGAGAAAATTAAAAAAAAAAATAGTTTGTTTGGCGACGAAAGGTTTACCATTGGATTGTAGCCTTTGGAAATAGAATGATTTGTGGGCTCTTCCTTGATCTTTGTCTTTTCTTATGTTTGTATTACCGTGAAAAGTTTCGTAAAAAATAATTTACTATTACACCCTTTCTTTTTTAATACCAAAGAGTCCATTTATTAATTTCTAAAAATGGGTCAACTTTCCAAAAATTATACTTCACCTTTTATTAATAGTGATTTTGTATCTTCTACACCATTTAATTTGATTTGCTAAGAGATTTAAGGATTTGCTTCTCATAACATTATGGGAGGTTTGCAATATTACAGGATCTTTGTTCATGATTTTTCTAGATACACATAACACAGAGATTTATCTCTTACTAAGTCTAAACTATTTTTTGTTTATTCTCACTCTGCTAACATGGATTAAACTCAATTTTCTTGCAAAATAAAAAATTTGTGCCCTAATAATGCCATGGAATATTAAACAATCTTTCACTAACTTTATTGATCAACAAAGAATTATTATCTAAAAAGTTCTTGAAAGTACCTATTAACATAATGGTAGGGCTAAACGAAAGCATAAACACATATTTGATATTATCCAAGCCAATCTCATCTCTTCCTCTTGTCTGGAAACCTTTTGGAAAGAAGCTACTCTTACAATTGTCTATATTATCAATTGTATTCTTGGTATAGATAATATCTCTAAAAAACCGTAGGTTGTAATGATTTCGCAAAATCTTCGACTTACCGTAGTCGTTTCTAGCACAATCAAAAAATTAGAAAAATTAAACAATAAAAAATGAAATAATAAATCAAAACTAAAATTTATTAACATAGTTAAATACATCTTGCCTATATCTGCGAGGCCCTCACTTAACTTAATTCTTTTACTAACTACAATAGTTTGATATAAGGCTTTATTAGGCCGATACCACTTAACACTTGATACTATCCCTTGTCCTCACAATTCGTGAAAGAATTTCATACCTAATGATACGACCGCTTCGCACTAACCTCAACAGAGGATTTTCTCAAACAATATTTAATAATAACGAAACAAATTAAACAAGTCAAGTGCTTAAACAAATTTCAATCATAAACGAAAATACTTGAGAAAGAAAACAACTTCCCTAATAATGTAGCTTCATCAACAAAAGAATGAGAAGTTATCTACCAAGAATGTTGCTGTAGTCTTTCGATATTGCCATCGGAACACCTCACGCACAGCAGCAGAAAGATTACCAACAAGCATAAACATTTCGTCACCGAAACGCCGTGAACAATGAAGCTATAAAATTCATGACAACTACTGAAATTTTTCGTACAAACTCACAACCAACAACCCAAAATTACCACTTCATTGACATTAAAAACAACCACCAAAGATTCACGTACAAATCCAAAAACCCAGCCTCAATAGACGTTCAAAGCATAAGAAAACGTAACTTTAAGAATCACATAAAAGCAACTTTTCAACCTACTCTTGTAGCGCAAAGATGGAGAATGTACGGCTGTCATCAAAAGATTATTCAGCTCCTTAAAATAACTTAAGAACAACATAATACGTAGCAGCAATAATCACACACAGCATCAACCAAATCATGTTAAACACACATTACAAAGACTGCTACTTGGGCTTTCAAATAAAAAGAACGACAACTCCAGTAAAGGTGCAGCACACAAATCTTTAACAAAGGATCATGATACACACTTAAATTACCTAACCATGACAAAGCTGTAGCAAGACTACTCAATGATCAACGTAGCCACAAGAGAGATGCTACACAGACCCAAAATTAATTCATAATTGAACCCAGCTAAAGTCACGCCCAAAAAGGAATTCATGGAGAAGTTCATGGTTGCACACATACACCCATCAACAAATGTTTCGCGAATCACTAAGGACCCATCCAACTTTTGTTCCCCACTTCACCAAAGAGTCTTCACACACGCACAATCTCTATACACAATACCTAGCCCACATAGACGTGATCTACAAGAGTTTTTCTCTAGATAGAGTTCTAACTCTATCCAATTTTTCAAGATAGTAAATTTTATTCTATCCCACTTTGATTTGAATTTTAAACTCATCAACATTATCTTAGATGTCTAATTATAGAAAAATATCAAAACCAAATAATAAGATATATATACCATATATCTTAACATATCTCTTCTTATAAATGCTTGTAAATCGTACTATTAGATACCAAAATCTTAAAGTCTTTGGCAATGCTTGCTTATTTTTATCCAACAATATGAATACATCAAACTAGAATTGTGAATATGATTATATTATTTCCTAGGGTATGGGACTGGTCTACTTATGTATTAGAATTCGTCACCAGGTATTGTATGAATTGTGAAATATGTTTTTTATTTTTGTTACAACACTTTTGAATGTAAAGGCTACAAGTGTTGGAATCCCTAATCACAAAGACTTTGTAACTCTTGGCATGTGACCTTTTTGAAATATAATATAAATTTTCATCCCTTTTAAAATTCTTTATTAGTACACGTTCTAATCAATTTTTTATTCCACTATATCCTTGTTTCTTAAAGTTTCTCTTTTAAGATTATCATTTAATTTGAAATAAATTATGTCTAATCTCATCATATCTTCACCAACTGTGGATCTATTGCCTCTTTCAGATGATCCTTCTCCATCTATTCACTTAGCAGAATCTCATATACCTCAAATTACTGATTGTCATACCAATTGAATAATTTAACCTTCTATTCATCCTTATATCTCTAAATTTTTTTCTATTATTATCTTCCTATATGAACCCTACAAATATCATAAGGCAAGTTCTGACCTTTTATGGCAAAAAGCAATGGTAGAAGAATTATAGACACTTATTAGTACCAACATTTGGGATATGGTCAATTTACCTTTAATTGAATCTATTATTGGCTACAAATGAGTCTAAAAAATTAAGGTTCAAGTTGACGGATCAGCTGAGCAATATAAAGCTCGACTAGTTGCTAAAGAACTTATCCAAGAGTATGGTATTGACTTAAGGAAACATTTTTTCATATAGCTTATTTAACCTCAATTGGTAGTCTTATAGTAGTTGTTGCTAGTAAACATTGACCATTATCTTAGACGAATGTTACCCAATAAGGTTTGTCGACTTTATAATGCCTTGTATGGATTGAATTGAAGCTCCTCAAGTCTAGTTTGTAAAATTTAGCTCCACTATTGGTCTTTTTAGATTTCAATCTAGCTCCTATGGTCATGTCTCGTTCATTCGTAAAACGTCTTAAGGGTATACTCTCCTACTCCGTTATGTAACATCTCATGTTTAGGGCTAGACCCTAAAATAGTGAATTGAGAATACAGTAAAAAATTAGCAGTACATTTCGTGCTCATACATCATAGTATATTCACACACATGTGAATATTTATTTTTGATGCATTTAAAAATTGTACATGCATTCATTAACATTTTTGGGTATAATTGATTTATAAATGCGATTAAAAATGTGAATTGAGGATTATTTGCGTTAAAAATTTATTTGGAGACTATTAGTATTATTTCAAAAATTTTGGTGAATTTTAAGAAATTTTCAAAAATTTGGGGTATTTTGGATTTTGGACTAAGAAAATTTTCAAGTGACAAGTTAAGTGATACATAAAAATTAGTATGATTAAACCTACGAATTATTGACATTTGGCATCACTTATTGTGTGACAAATGGCCTGACATGTTGGAGACATGTGGCAACTTGCATGAAAGGAAAATGGGAGTCATGCATGGAGCCATGTGTCAATATAATAACAGCACACATGTGTTGGAAGGCAAATTACTGTAGCTCATTGTTTGTCTTTCAGATTGCTTGGTCTTCACTGAACATCATTGAACCCTCATCACCAAAATACTGGTGTTATCCTTTGCATGCAAAAGTTTTAACCCAACTAGTGTTTGTGTCTACTTTCTTATTGTTTTCTTCCCCCATCCACCGAAACCATGCTCCTCACTCTCACTGCCAGAATTTTCTAAAACAAGTAAGTTGTGTTTTAAGTTGTTATGGATATTGCAAATGCTTTGATGGTGTGTTAGTGTTGGAAATAAACACATGCATGAGTTATGTAAGTTGTGTAGTCGGTTAGAAAGATGAGTTGTTATATTGTACAGTAATTATGCATAAAAAAACCGTAGGTGAGTTTTAATTTTGGTATTTGGGTTGAATCTTAAGTTTTGAGTAGTATGAGAGTAAGATGGGCTAGAATGGGCGTAAAAATGCAAAGAATATAAGTTAGAAATGGTGTAGGAACCGTAAAATAAGGAAAGAGAATGTGCAGAAAATGTGACAAAGGTTGAAGAAGATGAATAGTAGTGAAAATTTTCTAATTTTGGTATTGGTATTTAATATTGCATTTTGAGTTGTTTTAGAGTAAGGTGAGTTGGAATGGGAGTGGAAATGTAGAAAATATAAGTTAGAAATAGAGTAGAATCAACAAATCAGTAGGAAGAAGAGTGAAGAAGTCTACAGCTTCGGTGATGAAGGAAGAAACCTGCATTTTTAGAGAGAGAAGAGAAGACTAGTTGCACCAAAACTGAACTGTGTTGACTCTTTTAGCCACAACTTTGTCATCTGACCTCCAAATGACTTGAGAATTGATCCAATAGACTCCTAAAACATTTTTATTTCTCTTTATAAAATTTAGAGTCATTTAAATTGATTTGAAATAGATTGATTGGATGAAAGTGAGGAAATGCTGGAATGTCATGATCTGGAGAATTTTCACTGAACATGCTTCAGTATTGTGATTATATCTTGATCTATAGAGTTTCAAATGAGTTCATTCTTGATTCAGATTAAACTTGAGACATATTTCTACAACTTTCTTAAAGAAGTAGAATTTTAATTCTATCTCTAAGACTTTCAAAATTGGCATTAAATTGAGTCTTGGCTTAGGATATAGCACTACTAGGAACAGAAATCTTGTCCTGTGATTATTGAATAAACTGTATTGATATAGGCTGAATTAGACCTAAGGTGTCTTCACCAAAGTTGTAAATTATTCTCTTAGCTTTAAACTGGTATAAAGTTTGTAATTTTTGGATATTGTAATTGAGAGTTATAAGGTGTACAACTTGGAGGCATGATCATGCATTAGCCAAAATTTAAAATGCACATAGTCTGTGGTATTTTGAGCATAACTCATTGAATACTAAACCAAATTGGATGAATTTAGAATCATTGGAAACCTAAGAAAAAGAGGGAAAACTTTCTAGAAGGAAGTATTACCAAATTACCTCAGCTTCCTGATGAGAATAATTGAGCAAAGTGGACCCGAAGGTGGATTGTGAAATAAATCTGGATTGAGGGATTGAGTATGATTTCACATGATCAATAATGTGATAAGATTAAGGATAAGAAACCTAGATTTTTTACATGAACATGCATCATACATATTCAGTATACATGAACTTGCATAATTGAATTCATAATTGTGCACAATAGTAATATATGATTCTATTGAATATTTTAGAGGAACCCTTAGAGCGACCGATTCCAGATATTGCTGGGATTTTGAGGCAATAAGCAAACAGGGAGCTTTTGTAAGTAATCTTAGATGGTCACACCTTACTTTGTTTTGCTTGTTGAATCTGATTTATTCTGATTGTGTTCTGAATTCTGGACAATGATTGTCAGAGGCATTTGATGCATGTTTATATCATTAGAAGTGGTACTTGCATGTGAATATGATTGACTACTTACTTTGCACATGAAATGTCTGAAATGACCTTGTTTCGTTTTAAAATTGTTGAGTCCTAGTTTTGTATAAATAGACATGCCTAGAAGATTCTGCAGTTGCTTCTATGACACTTAGGTGTCTTCTGTTATTAACACTTCAGTGTCTTCTGTATTAACACTTTGGTGTCTTCTGTTATTGAGGTGTAAGTCTGTTCTGTGATATGTTACCAATTATGGTATCTTCTGTATAAGTCTCTTTACCCACTTCTATTGACGGATTAGCGGTCATTTGATTGTGTATTCTGATATATGTTAGATTTTAGAATAAACAAAATGATGTTTTGAACTGAAGGGATTGTGCCTTCTTTGATACTCAGTTCTGTTAACTATGCAACTGTTGTAAAATTTAAATATCTGTTTATGCTATAACTTGATTCAGTATGATTAATTGTCAAATTATGCATAGTTTAGTTATTACTCACTAAGCTATATACTTAGCACGGTGAATTTGCCCCGTTTAGGTTCAAAGAGAAGGATTTAAGGACTGGAACGAGTCAACCGCAATAGCCAATGGAGTCTGCGTCTTGTTTTGATAAAAATGTATTTTGATTTTGTTTTGGGCTTGTATCTGATGTATATGACTTTTGAATTTGTTTGTGGTTTGTAATAACCTTAATGCATGTTGGTCTTTGAATTTATGGTATGTTATATGATAAGCACAGTATGAATGATATGTTACGTACTGTATGTTTGCTTGAGATTTTGGGAATGCATGTATGTTATGTTTCGTGTATTTTGGATTTGGTTTCGATTCTATATTATCTATATGTTTTGTGTGTGTGGCACTCGTAATATCCTCCCAGGGGGTATATGTGGGTGTTACATCTTTTGGTATCAAAGCATGGTTTAGGCAATTCTGGTTTAACTAATGCCTAACTATTGCCTCTATTGAGTATACAAGTTGTGTTTTTGCCTAATCTAGTGTCCCATGTATTGTCTATAGAATTAATGATGGAAGGATCTCGTGATACTGTTGACAAAGTTGCTGAGAGCAATCAGCCGGAGCAAACTCGTCCAGTAATATCTGGACCCTTTGGGGTCAATCGAGGTGAGGCTGGGATGCCACCTCCTCCTCCAGCTCAGGGAGAGGCTTTGATTAAGCTATCCTAGGATATGATGACGTTGCTGCATAGGATGACAGCACCCAAGGCTCCAATTGATCAGCTACGAAAGTATGGAGTGGAGGAATTTACTAGGACATCTTTGGAGGAGTTAGAAAGAGAGGAATTCTAGATTGAGAAGGTGAAGAGGGTATTGGATGAGATTAATTATCCAGCAGAGCAAATGGTGCACTGTGCTGTCTCCCTTCTACAAGGAGCAGCTTATGAATAGTGGAAGTTCGTTCTGAGGAGTACTTAGCTACCGGTGCCTCTAACTTGGGATTTCTTTTCCCAAGAATTCTAAGCAAAATATATTACGGAGGCTTACAGAAAGGATAAGTGGAGGCAATTTCTGAGTCTGAAGAAGAGGAATTTGTTAGTTGCTGAGTATGATTAGGATTTCAACCGACTCAGTAAGTATGCTCCCGAATCAATACTTACTGAGCAGTTTCGGTGTCATCAGATTGAGGATGGGTTGCATAACTCCATCAATGAGCATTTAGTAGCATTTACACTTTTGCAACAAGCGCATTACCATCAGTTAGTGCAAGATGCTATGAAAATTGAAAGACAAGAGACGATTACAAGAGAAAGGAGTCAGAGAAGGGGCTTTACTAGAAGAGGCTAGTCCTTAGGGAAACGAAGTAGGGAAGGTGCTTCTTCAACACTAGAAGTTACTCAGAGATCTGTAGCTCGGGGAAGATCACAAAATTATCCCTCAAGGATTGCTTCTGGTAGGGGGTCATCTGGAGGACGAGGTTCTAATCCTTCGAAGTGCCCTAATTGTTCTGTGCATCATTGGGGTGTTTTTAGGAGAGCTACGGGATCATGTTTCCTTTATGGCAGTGCTGAGCATCTGATAGCTAGTTGTCATCTCAGATAGGCTCAGACATCACAAGCCAGTAGGGAGATTCCCCATGCATCTGCTGGGAATAAAGGACAAGGAAGAGGTCGAGGAAGATATAATCAGAGCATACCTAATCTGAGTCCCCATTTCGAAACTATAAATCGACCAGTTGTGCCTTCTGCTTCGGCTCGAGCTTATACACTAAAAGATCGTGAGGATCAGGATGCACCAGATGTCATTTCTGGTATGGTTTCTCTCTTTGATTCTAAAATGTATGCATTCATTGATCTTGGATCTTCACATTCATATATCTGTGTTAGAGAAGTGTCTGATAAGGAGATGCTTATAGATCAGTTATAGTATGATATCCAGGTAACCATTCTTATGGGTAGTAGTGTGTTGGTTAATCAGCTGTATAGGAATTGTCCAATTATGATTCAAGGAAATGATTATGTAGCAGATTTGATCAGATTGCCTTTTCATGAATTTGATCTGATTCTGGGTATGGATTGGTTATCCAAGCATCAAGCAGTAATTGACTATAAGGCTAAGACAATTATGCTTAGGAGATCTGATCAGTCTAAAGTAATATTGCATGGTGTCTGCACTAGCTCCTTAGCTAATGTGGTATCTAGGAAGGGTTGTGAAGCATATATAGCTTTTGTGCTTGATTATAAGAAGGATGGTGGTAAACTGCTTGACATTCCTGCACTACAAGAAATTACCTTTTTACCGACGGACATAACCGTCGGTAAATGACACATTTCCGTCGGTGAAATTAATCACCTACAGATTTTGGTGCCCGAAAAAATCGGTCGGTGAAGTTCCCGTAGGTAAAAATACCGACCAAAATATTCCGTCAATATTTAACGACGGTATTAATGACGGAAATGTATTGTCGGTATTTATATAACGACGGAAGGGGCAAGTGAGATTCCGTCAGAGAAATGTAGCAACGGTCTTTTATTCCTGAGGAATTACCGGGACTCCCTCCTGAAAGGGAAGTGGAATTATCTATTGAAGTCATGCCTGGTACTGCTCCTATATCTAGAGCACTGTACAGAATGGCTCCTACTGAGTTGAAGGAGTTAAATGTGCAATTACAGGAGCTTCTGGATAAAGGGTTTATTTGACCCAGTGCATCACCGTGGAGAGCACCGGTATTATTTGTTAAGAAGAAGGATGGCACACTACAGATGTGCATCGATTACGGAGAGTTGAATAGAGTCACAGTGAAGAATAGGTATCCGTTGCCAAGGATTAGCGATCTATTTGATCAGTTGAAAGATGCAGGAGTGTTTTCGAAGATAGATATGAGATCGAGGTACTATCAGCTTTGAGTAAAGTATGTGGATGTACTGAAGACTGCATTTAGGACCCGTTATGGACATTATGAATTCTTAATAATGCCATTCGGGTTAACTAATGCTCCAATAGCATTTATGGATGTAATGAATAGAGTGTTCAAGCCTTATTTGGACCAGTTTGGTGTGGTATTTATTGATGATATTCTGGTTTATTCTAAGAATGAACATGACCATACTGAATATCTCTAAATTGTATTACAGACCCTGCGGGAAAGACAGTTGTATGCTAAGCTGAGTAAGTGTGATTTCTAGCTTCAGAAGATATCATTTATAGGGTATGTTGTCTCTTTTGAAGGAATTAGAGTTGATCCTAGTGAGATAGAGGCGATTGTTAATTGGAAGCCACCACGAAATGTGATAGAAGTGAGAAGTTTTCTGGGTCTGGCTAGTTATAACTGACAGTTTGTTAAGGGGTTTTCAGTGATAGCATCCCCTTTAACTAAACTATTACGAAAGGAAGTGAAGTACAAATGGTCTGATAGATGTCAGAGTAGCTTTGATCAGCTGAAAAGTATGCTTACTAAGGCTCCTGTATTGGTCCAACCTATTTTTGGTAAGGAATATGTTTTGTTTAGTGATGCATCTGGAACTGGTTTGGGTTGTGTTTTGATGCAAGAAGGAAAGGTAGTTGCTTATGCCTCTAGGAGACTAAAGACTCGTGAACAGAACTACCCTACACAAGATCTGGAGCTTGCAGCGGTAGTGTTTGCCTTAAAATTTTGGTGGCATTATTTATATGGTGAAAGGTGTAAGACTTTCACAGATTATAAGAGTCTGAAGTATCTGCTTACCTAGAAAGAACTCAATATGAGATAACGACGTTGATTGGAACTGTTTAAGGACTATGATTGTATTGCAGATTATCATCCGGGTAAGGCTAATGTTGTAATAGATGCCTTGAGTCGGAAGACAATTTCAGCATTATCAATGAAGCAAGGTGAATGAAAACTTGAATTTGATGGAGCTTTAATAGCTCAGTTGAAAGCAAGGCCTAAATTGAGGCAAGAATTTTGTGATGCTCAGAGAGCTGATGATAAGTTACAACAACTTATCTTGGCTACTCAGGAAGGTAAACAGTCTGATTTTTTTGTGCAAGGAGATGATGAATTGTATTATAAGGATCGGTTGTGTGTGCCAACTAATGATGAATTGAAGAAGAAGCTATTGTTTAAGGCTCATAATACATTATTTACTATGCATCTGATTGGGAATAAGATGTATTAGGATTTGAAGCAGTATTACTAGTGGTCAAGTATGAAACGGGATGTTGTGGATTATGTAGCAAAATGTCTAACATGCCACCAGGTTAAAGCTAAGCACCAGGTTCCATTTGGTTTGTTACATCCTATTTCTATTCCTCAGTGAAAATGGGATAACATTACCATGGACTTTGTCACTAGACTTCCTCTCACTCAAAGGAAGCATGATGCAGTATGGGTAATTGTGGATAAGTTTACTAAATTTGCTCATTTTCTACCTGTCCGTCCTGACTATTCTTTAGATAGGCTTGCAGATTTGTATGTGAATGACATAGTGAGACTGCATGGAGTACCATTGTCAATTATTTTTGATCGTGATCCTCAATTTACTTCGAGATTCTGGAAAAGTTTACAGAAAGCATTGGGTCCTCAGGTTAAATTTAGTGTTGCTTTTTATCCCCAGACAGATGGACAATCTGAACGAGTTATACAGATATTAGAAGATATGTTGTGGGATTATATGTTGGAGTTTTTGGGGAGTTGGAATAATTATCTGACTTTGATGGAGTTTGCTTACAATAACAGTTATCAGACGAGCATTGGCATGGTACCTTATGAAGCGTTGTATGGTAGGAAGTGTATAACTCCTGTATGTTGGACTGAGTTGAGTGAAAACAAGATGATCGGGCCAGAAATTGTGAAAGATACTGAAGAAAAGATTCAGATTATTAAGCAAAGGTTAAAAGCTACCAGTGATCTATAGAAATCTTATGCTGACCTAAAAAGAAGAGATATTGAGTATCAGGTAGGAGATAATGTATTCTTGAAAGTATCACCATGGAAATACATACTTCGAGTTGAGAAGAAGGGTAAGCTTAGTCTGTGATACATTGGTCCTTATGAAATTCTAAAAAGAATTGGACCAGTAGCTTATCAACTAGCTCTTCCTGAAGAATTGGCCAGGTTTATGATATGTTTCATGTTTTTATATTAAGAAGATATTGGTCTGATGTTACACATAAGATTCCTGTGCAAGAAATTCAAGTGCAACCAGATTTGTCATGTGAAGAAGGGTCAATTTCTATATTATCCAAAGAAGTTAAACAACTTAGAAACAAGTCAGTACCTTTGGTAAAAGTCCTCTGGCAACACCATGGACTTGAGGAAGCAACATGGGAACCAGAAGAAACCATGAAAGCTCAGTATCCGCAACTATTTGGATCAGGTATGAATTTCAAGGACGAAATTTCTTATGGAATGGATAATTGTAACATCCCTTATCCGGAGTTAGATCCTAAAATAGAGAATTGAGAGTACAGTGAAAAATTAGTAGTGTATTTCATGCTCATACGTCATAATATATTCACACACATGTGGATATTTATTTTTGATGCATTAAAAAAATTGTATATGCATTCATTGACAATTTTCAGGTATAATTGATTTATAAATGTGATTAAAAATCCTAATTCAGGATTATTTGCATTAAAAATTTAGTTGGAGACTATTAGTATAATTTCAAAATTTTTAGTGAATTTTAGAAAATTTTTGAAAATTTTGGGTATTTTGGATTTTGGACTAGGAAAATTGTCAAATGACAAGTTAAGTGGTACATAAAAATTAGTATGATTAAGTCTACGAATTATTGACATTTGGCATCATTCATTGTGTGACAAATGGCATGACATGTTAGAGAAATGTGGCAACTTGCATGAAACGCAAATAGGAGTCATGCATGGAGCCATGTGTCAATATAATAACAACACACATGTGTTGGAAGGCAAAATACTGTAGCTTATTGTTTGTCTTTTGGATTGCTTGGTCTTCACCAAGCATCACTGAACCCTCATCACCAAAATACTGGTGTTATGCTTTACATGTAAACGTTTCAAGCTAGCTAGTGTTTGTGTCTGCTTTCTTATTGTTTTCTTCCCCCATCCACCGAAACCATGCTCCTCACTCTCACTGCTAGAATTTTCTGAAACAAGTAAGTTGTCTTTAAAGTTGTTATGGATATTGTAAATGCTTTGATGATGTGTTAGTGTCAGAAATAAACACATGCATGAGTTATGTAAGTTGTGTAGTCGGTTAGAAAGATGAGTTCATATATTGTACAGTAATTATGCATTAAAAAAACCATAGGTGAGTTTTAATTTTGGTGTTTGGGTTGCATCTTGAGTTTTGAGTAGTATGAGAGTAAGATGGGCTATAATGGGAGTATAAATGCAAAGAATATAAGTTAGAAATAGTGTAGGAACCATAAATAAGGAAAGAGAAGGTGCAGAAAATGTGACAAAGGTTGAAGATGATGAATAGTAGTGAAAATTTTCTGGTTTTGGTATTGGTATTTAGAGTAAGGTGAGTTGTTTCAGAGTAAGGTGAGTTGGAATGGGAGTGGAAATATAGAAAATATAAGTTAGAAATAGAGTAGAATGAATAAATCAGTAGGAAGAAGAGTGAAGAATTCTGCAGCTTCGGTGATGAAGGAAGAAACCTGCATTTTTAGAGAGAGAAAAGAAGACTAGTTGCTCCAAAATTGAACTATGTTGACTCTTTTAGTCACAACTTTGTCATCCGACCTCCAAATGACTTGAGAATTGAAACAATAGACTCCTAAGATATTTTTCTTTCTCTAAATAAAAATTTAGAGCCATATGAATTGATTTGAAAGAGATTGATTGGATGAAAGTGAGGAAATGTGCTAGCATGTCATGTTCTGGAGAATTTTCACTGAACATGCTTCGGTATTATGATTATATCTTGATCTATATAGTTTCAAATGAGTTCATTCTTGATTTGGATTAATATTGAGACATATTTCTACAACTTTCTTGTAGAAGTAGAATTTTAATTCTGTCTCTCAGACTTTCAAAATTAGCATGAAATTGAGTCCTAACTTAGGTCGTAGCACTACTAGGGACAGAAGTAATGTCCTATGATTACTGAATAAACTGTATTTATCTAGGATGAATTAGATTAAGGTGTCTTCACCAAAGTTGTAGATTATTGTCTTAGATTTAAATTGGTATAAAGTTTGTAATTTTTGGATATTGGAATTGAGAGGTATGAGGTGTACAACTTGGAGGCATGATCATACATTAGCCAAAATTTAAAATGTACACAATCTGTGGTATTTTGAGCATAACTCGTTGAATACTAAACCAAATTGAATGAACTTGGTATCATTGAAAACCTAATACAAAGAGGGAAAACTTTCTAGAAGGAAGTATTACCTAGTTACCTCACCTTCCTGATGAGAATAATTGAGCAATGTGGATCCGATGGTGGATTGTGAAATAAATCTGGATTAAGTATGATTTCACATGATCGATAATATGATAAGATTAAGGATAAGAAACCCAAATTTTTGACATGAACATGCACCATACATATTCAGTATACATGAGCGTGCGTAATTGAATTCATAATTGTGCACAATAGTAATATATGTTTCTATTGAATGTTTTAGAGGGACCTTTAGAGCGACTGATTCTAGATATTGCCGGGACTTCGAGGTAATAAGCAGACAGGGAGCTTTCGCAAGTAATCTTTGATGGTCACACCTTACTTTGTTCTACTTGTTTAATTTGATTTGTGCTGTTTGTGTTCTGAATCCCGGGCAATGATGGTCCGAGCCGTTTAATGCATGTTTATATCATTGGAAGTGCTACTTGCATGTAAATATGATTGACTACTTACTTTGCACATGAAATGTCTGAAATGACCTTGTTTTGTTTTAAAACTGTTGAGTCCTAGTTATGGGTAAATAGGCATGCCTAGAAGGGTCTACAGCTACTTTTGTGACACTTCGGTGTCTTTTGTTATTGACACTTCAGTGTCTTATATTGTTGACACTTCGATGTCTTCTGTTATTGAGACGTAAGTCTCTTCTGTGATATGTTACCAATTATGGTATCTTCTATATAAGTCCCGTTACCCACTTCTATTGATGGATTGACAGTCATTTGATTGTGTATTCTGATATATATTGGATTTTGGAATAAACAAAATGATGTTTTGAACTAAAGGGATTGTACCTTCTTTGATACTCAATTCTGTTAACTATGTAACTGTTCTAAAATTAAATATCTGCTTATGCTATAACTTGATTCAGTATGACTAATTGTTAAATTATGCATAGTTTAGTTATTACTCACTAAGCTATATGCTTAGCATGGTGGATTTGCCTTGTGTAGATTCAGAGAGAAGGACTTAAGGACTGGGACGAGTCAACCGCAATGGTCAAGGAACTCTGTGTCTTGTTTTGATAAAAATGTATTTTGAGTTTGTTTTGAGCTTGTATCTGATATATATGACTTTTGAATTTGTTTGATGTTTGTAATAACCTTAATGCATGTTGGTCTTCGAATTTATGGTATGTAATATGATAGGCATAGTATGAATGATATGTTATTTACTGTATGTTTGTTTGAGATTTTGGTAATGCACATATATTATGTTTTGCATTTTGGATTTGATTTCGGTTCTATATTATCTGTATGTTTTGTGTGTGTGGCATTCGCAATATCCTCTTAGGGGGTCTATGTGGGTGTTACACGTTATATTAATGACATGATAATTGTTAGTAATAATACCCATTGTACTTCAAATTTTAAATACGTTGTATATTGAGATGAAAGATTTGACTAATTTGAGTTAGTTTTTTTAATCTTGAAGTCCCATCTAATCAATTTGCCCATTATTTGTCACAAGTAAATATGTCACGAGTCTTATCTCTCGATCAAGCATCAATGACACTAAGACTACTATAGCTCCCCTCGAACCCAATGTTCATCTCTTTCCTATTAATGGGACTCTCTTTAATGATGGTACTCCTTATCACTAATTAGTTGGCAACCTTACATGTTGTCTCCCATCCTTATAATACTCACGTTGTTCAAACCCCGAATCAATTCATGTCAACACTTCATACCACTCACTTCACTACTATTCTTTATATCCTTCATTATACCATAGATATTCTCTTTCATGGTTTTACTTATCATTCATCTTCATTAGAGTTATGAGTATACTATAATGCTAAGTGGCCTAGAGATTCAACTGATCAATGTTATACTACTTGTTATTGATTCTTCTTGGCACATCCCTTATTTCACGATGCAGTATGAAACTAATAGTTGTCCCTTGATCTAAAAAAGTAGAGTACCAAGCTCTTGTAGATACTATGAGCATTTCTCTTCTTTTGCAACCCCTCTCTTTTATGATTATCATTTTGCTATAAAAAATGCTCATAATAATATCTTCCATGAGCATACTAATCATATTGAAATTGATTATCACTTTTGTGTGATACCTTGTTATTAAAGGTACTATTCAACTAACTGTTACTTTATCACAATCTTAAATTGTAAATAGTTTTACCAAGTCCTATGGATCTCAGGGATTTTATGAACTTGTTTTCAAACTTAAAATGTTCATCTTCTTATTACCTTAATTTTAAAGGGGGACATTAACATATAATGTGCATATATATGTTATATTTATGTAATAACTATAATAACATATCGTGTGTATATTCTTATATAAGATTATAAGTTTATGCATAGATGCCCTTTTATATAATAATTTTACAAATATGGAAGCACAAAACATTCTTTTCTAGAAGTATTTCTTCTTTCTGCACCTATAATTGGGTCATCGACTATAACACAACCAGAATCGATGATAGATGACCGCTATGATAATGAACAATAACAACTGCACAAGCAAGCGCCAATAGTTATGGCGCAAAGAGACTTGATTTAAAGAATTTTTGTATACTAATATAGAAAATATGAAAAATTAATTAAAAGATAACACTAATCAAGATAAATTTAAGTAATACATAATTGTTAAGAAATTAAATTGTAATTCATATCACAACTAATGGTTACACACAACTAATATAAATTGTTCAGTACCAAAATTTATATGGCAATTTATTATGTTCATGAGCATAGTGCTCTGTCAAAGACACTCATAATCATGTTTGTGATTTGAAGTGATGTTAGTGATTTGTCCCTCTCTCGATTACAAGAAATTGTACATTTTCTTAGTTCGGAATTTCGTTGACATGTACTCTCTAACTTTTATTAAACAATTAAGGGGCCATTTGGTTCTACTTCAGTTTTTCTATTGTAATTTTCGGCTTTCGTTTCCAATTTTTTGTTTTTGTTTTTCTTTCAAATAAAAACAAAAACATGTTTGGTTGTTAATGTTATACAATTGTATTTTTATCACTAATAATAATTACATTTTAGATAAAACGTTAAGCCATCAATTTGCACTTATTTTATACTTAATTATCTTTAATGTGTTGAAATTATTATCCGATATTAATGGAATTATCTTATAATTATTTACAGATGATTTTCAACACCTTAGAGACGAAATTGAATAAATAAGATGCAAAAGAATGAAGAAAATCTGAAATTCCAAGTTTGACAACAATTCAGTGACTAAGCGTGGGCACGTCTAAGGATGAAACAAATCTGCAGATCAATTTTTAAGATTCAAAATCGAGATTTTCACAATCTTTAAAGATTATATTGCCATCTATCAAGGGGATTGACCACCTGAAATTGGGGGATACATTATCTGACGAGAATCAAGGAAAGATAGGAGGGAAATCGAAAAAACAAGCATAGAAGGAGGGAGAATTATAGTTCACGCAGCTAGTTTAGACAAATTTCGTTTTCTGCAGTTTTCTTTTGGAGTCTTTTACGTTTTCTGCACTTACTTCCTTCAATATTTTTCGTATTTTTTAGTAAAGGACCAGGATGGAGACTATATGTTTTGCTATTTCTTTTGTTTTCAATTCTATCATGAGTAGCTAAACTTATTTTCTTAGTTAAGGGGATCCGTGTTATCCACTATTATGTGTGAGATGTTTTGAATAAAGTTTATGTTGTTGATGAACATTGAATATCTTCTGAATTACTCTTTCTAATTGAATTGGTTGATTTCTAGGTGCGCAACTAGGGATTAATTGGTTCAATCGCTAGATTAACGAAATATGACGTTCAGTTTCGCTAATCATAAGTAGCAATTAGGATTACCTTCTTTACGTTAGAGTTAGAAATTCTAACGAGATATTCGCTTGATTGATTGCATGTCGTACATGTATTTCGCTTGCTTATTGGTTTATTGATTTGTAAAGCTATTATTCAATTAAACCTATGATTGTATCTAGGTTGTTGTTTAATAAGAATGCTAGGATATATGTTTCTAGTCATTACACTTAAGAAAAAACATCTCCAATGAATGTTTGTTAATGATGGAAATTTTATATCGAGGATCCATTTTAGCGTGATAACATCGGTGACCCAAAAACTAAGGTATTTTCCACTAATTTTTCAAATCCAATTATTTCTTCTGATTTGTGATTTTTCTTTTAATTTTTATTATATTGTTGTGAATTAAAATCCCCCCAATTTCGTTACTTTGTTTTGTTTGAATTCATAAATCCTTTACCGTTAAGATTTCTCGTGGGAACGATATCCACTTACCACTACTACATTAAATTGTATTAACGGAAGTGATTTCTTTTGAATTTGGTTGCAGGCGACAGCAGTACCAAATTTTGGCGCCGTTATTGGGAAATTTCTTAACGATTTTTCTTAGTGATGTTTTTGGTTTCGTTGCTCTTGGTTACCTTGTCTTCTGTTTGTTTTAGTTTTACTGATTTTTCTGATTTTTCGATCTTTTAGCAACATGGCTCACTATCAGTATGTTTTTTATTCTGATTTTTCATATTATCCTTATTATGATAATGAGTTTCCATTTGTTGCTACTTCTAGATTTGACCATCAAGCGGTGGATTTCACACCCTTAGTCACGCAAGTACTGAGGGATGACCAATAAGCTAAGGTATGTGAAGTTTGCTCATTCTTTTTGTTATTCTTTTTGTACGTGTTCCTTTTTGCAGGATACAAAGTACAGATTTGCTTCTCCATCAAGCTACCATGAAGAGTAGTCCTATTTCGAGCCAAAGCCTCCACCATCGCCACCACAAGTTGATGAGATGTCTTTGGAGGAGATCGTAATGAGTTTGGCGATGATCACTCTTCAATTCCAACAGTTTAGGCAACCGTATATGCCTATCAAACTACAACATCAAATTTCGAAGGTAAGACTTCCTTGGAGGATATAATGCAATCTTTGGCCACTAACACTTTGACGTTTCAGCGAAATACTGAAGCAAATATTTGAAATATGGAAAATCAACAAAGGAATATCGAAAACCAAATAAGTTAAATGGAAACTATCATAAATCGATTGGAAGCGCGAACTTCTGAAAATTTTCTAGCACAACTGAAGATCAATCCTAAACAAAGTGCGAAGGCTATCACATTACAAAGTGGTAAGGAATTGCAGGAACCACTGTCGAAAAATCCTAGAAGAGAGGTAGAAGAAGAAATCACGCAAAAGGCAACTTCACAACCAGAAATGACACAAAACAATCTGCAGAATATGGTGATTCTGCCCCCTTTTTCGAGTTAATTTGTCAAAACAATGAAGGAAGAGCAAGCAGAGTTAGAAGAGGAAGAGATTATAGTTTGAGAAAAGATGGAGGATGTGAAACCTCCTAAGTTAAGCGATGCAGCTCATGTTATCGCTAACCAAATTTTGTTTCCTTTTCCTAGTTGTTTACAAGTAAAAGAAGAAGAAGAACAAGAAGAGAAGCAAGAAGAAGAAAAGCTGCTAATCACATATGAGTTGAACGAGCTGTGGGCATGCGGGCTGAAGACCAAAGGTGACAAGCAGGATGTTGAGTCTCCACAACCATTGACGTTACTCTTACAGAGACCATCCTGGTATGAGAAGGGCGATGCTCGAAAAGACGAGTGCATATTAGAGAATGATGGTGAAATGATGAAGTTCCACTCATCAAAAGTCATGAGGCATCGTGCTGATAAAGAGCCTATTTCGAGGGAGGTTGCTCTAGGTTTCTCATGGAGTTTGAGCATGCTACCTGTTGGACTCAAGCATCCATTCGATAATGGATGATGTACATATACCAAGGGTTAAGCTTATGACCTTAAATAAGCGCTTGATGGGAGGCACCCCATCTGTATCCCTTTCTTTTGTGTGTTTTTCTCTTTTATGCATATCTTTTGATTTTTTGCTTTGAGTATTTTACTTGTTTTCTCTGGTTTGTTTTGTTTGTAGGCATTTCAAAAGAAAGCTGCAATCATTCATTTCAAAGCTGCATATGGCGTCTTCAATCTAGGGGAGTACTTCTGTTCCCATCCCTCTTTTGTGTTTTTATTATTTTTGGACATTAAGGACAATGCCCATTCTAGGTGTGGGGGAAGGAATTGGAGTATATGTGTATGCCTCTTTTTGATTTTTTCATGTGGTTATGCATGTTAAGCCATGAAGCTTTGTCATATTAGTTTGGATGAGATTGAATGTATGCATGAAATTAAATTGGGCTATGTGAGTTTAAAGTAAATCATGTTGATTGATTGCATTAGCTGATCTTATAAACTTAGTCAAAATTTTGACGTTTGAGTGACGAGGTAATGTGTGGAATTGAAGTGAATTCTTAAGTTGAACCTATGAGCGAAATTTTAGCCTAAATGACATCATCTTTATGTCACGCTATTTCTTTGAATTATGTAAGGCTCCTCTATTCATGTTGCCTTCAGAACTTGCACGGAACCCGTTTGAATTTATTTGATTACATGAGATATAGACATGATTAAGGCCTTCCTTGTTATTACACCCTTAGCTTAAAATTGAACCACCTATTTATTTTCCCTTTGCAAACATTTTTTAGCCTTTATCCTTGTTTTTCAATCAGTCACCTTATTTAAAAACCTAAAAACCCCATTAGCCTTTCCCTTTCACAATTTGAATGAAGCATTGAGTAATTTAGGACTTTTGTTCTATCTTGTGTTCTTAGATATTTTTATAGGTACTTCTACTCATGAGTTTAGTATTTTATTTTTATTGTTTTTCCTTATTCTTAGCGTTATTCAAAAAAGGGAAAAAAGAAAAGAAAAGAAAAGGGAAAAAGAAAAAAGAATAAAGAATAAAAAGAAGAATAAAGTATAGTGGTACTAGTTAGTAATGAGTAGTGGTAGTCCTTTTTATTCATGTTTATTTTATCTCAGAATTTTAATTTGCGTGTCCCTTTTACTTGGTACTTTGTGGATGCTTGTGATCAACCCTTTGCCATTTTTACCTCACCTGTGAAGCTAGCCCCATTACAACCTTGAATAAAGTCCTTATGATCTATTAGCTCATGTGATCTGAATGAATGATAACTGGTGAAATTGCAAGCCTATGGTAGTGTAACATGTTAGAGTGAGGTTTGAGAGAAACACTTTGCCCTCAAACACTTGAATGTAAGAGCGAATTCCGTGAGAAGAATTCATTTTAATTTCATGTTTGCTTTTGAACAAAGATGTCTTATTTTGACTTCGTTTATTTGCATTGATAAAAAGCAATTATGATGTGTGTTGCAACTTAAGTCTTATTGGCCCAGGTTAATAGATTGTGTGCACTTAATCTTATGAAGGATGAATTGACTGAGTATAGTGGTTTGACATGTTTGCTCGAGGGCGAGCAAAGGTTTGGTGTGAGGGAATTTGTTAAGTCATCAATTTGCACTTATTTTATACTTAATTATCTTTAATGTGTTGAAATTATTATCCAAAATTAATGGAATTATCTTATAGTTGTTTACGGATGATTTTCAACACCTTAGAGACGACATTGAATCAAAAAATGCAAAAGAATGAAGAAAATCCGAAATTTCAAGTTTGACAGCAATTTAGTGACTAAGCGTGGGCATGTTTAAGGATGAAATAAATCTGCAGATTAATTTTCAAGATTCAAAATCGAGATTTTCACAATCTTTAAAGGTTATATTGCCATCTATCAAGGGGATTGACCACCTGAAATTGGGGGATACATTATTTGACGAGAATTAAGGAAAAAAAGGAGGGAAATAAAAAAAAACAAGCATAAAAGGAGGGAGAATTACTGTTCATGCAGCTAGCTTAGACATATTTCATTTTCTACAGTTTTCTTTTGGAGTCTTTTACGTTTTCTGCACTTCTTCCTTCAGTATTTTTCGTATTTTTCAGTAAAGGACCAGGGATGGAGACTATATGTTTTGTTATTTCTTTTGTTTTCAATTCTATCATGAGTAGCTAAACTTATTTTCTTGGTTGAAGGGATCCATGTTATCCGCTATTATGTGTGAGATGTTTTGAATAAAGTTTATGTTGTTGATAAACATTGAATATGTTTCGAATTACTCTTTCTAATTGAATTGGTTGATTTTTAGGTACGCAACTAGGGATTAATTTGTTCAATCGCTAGATTAACGAAATATGACGTTCAGTTTTACTAATCATAGGTAGCAATTAGGATTACCTTCTTTACGTTAGAGTTGGAAATTCTAAGGAGATATTCGCTTAATTGATTGCATGTCGTACATGTATTTCGCTTGCTTATTGGTTTATTAATTCGTAAAGCTATTATTCAATTAAACCTATGATTGTATTTAGGTTGTTGTTTAATAAGAATGCTAAGACACATGTTTCTAGTCATTATATTAAAGAGAAAACATCTCCAATGAATGTTTGTTAATGATTGAAATTTTATATCACTACAAGAAATCAGTGATTTACCGACGGAATTTACCGTCGGTAAATAAAAGATTTCCGTCAGTAACATAAATCATCGACGGAATTTGGTTGCGCAGAAATCGGTCGGTGAACCGCCCGAAGCTAAAATTACCGACTGAAATAGTCCGTCGCAATTTTACATCGGAATTAACGACGGAAAGTTTGTTGTCGGTATTTATTTAACGACGGAATGGGAAGTAAGATTTCGTCGGAGAAAGTTCGCTACGGTCATTTCCTCCGTCGGAGACGCGTAGGTATCTTCAACAAGTTTTTCCGACGGAATATTTAACCGTCGATAAATACCTTAGTTTCCGACGGACAATTGATCGTCGGTAATAACTGATTATATTTTTTTGGCGGGTTTGTTTTTATAATAATGATTATATTATATATATACTTTATTTATTTGTGTTGCGTTATATTAATGAATAATCAGAAAATTAAGAAATCATAAAACATATAAAGAATTTAATTAAATAATTAAAATAAATAAATAAGAAAGAACATATCTCTTATGTTTTTTAATTGAAAACAAATGACAATGTTATTCTAATGTCGTGGTGATCATGGATGCTCTGAACTGTGTCCCCCCTCTTTAACATTTCCATCTCCTGCCTAAGCTTAGC
>JANIJH010000008.1:20447492-20461159 GCA_024520975.1 Erythroxylum areolatum
TTCTTCCAATTATGCCTTTAATGATTGAGAATTGTCCCATTTGCCCTTCCATTTATGCCTTATGTCTTTTATACTTATGTGTCTTGCCAAAAACACCCTTGAACATTCTGACATAACACTTTATTCTAGAAGAATATTTTCTATTGTCTTACATTTCTAAGGACACCAAAATCCATCAATTCGGTTCAGAACTCTATAAGTATTGTCCCAGCATTTTTGGACTTCCTTATATTGAAACAGTGCACTGTACCCAACTACATCCAGAATTTGAAATCCTAGGGACAGAAATAGATTTCAATTTCTGCATACCATTTGTAGCTCCATGTCTCTAGTTTATCTTGAAATAAGAACCATCTCATTTGGAATCCTATAGATCCAGATATATTAAAAATACTTAAGCATATTCAGTAAAATATCCAATTCTCACTCTTCCTACCGATACCCTTACTTTAATTCAATTCATCTTTTCAAATCAACACCAAAAGCTATAATCTTTCATGGAGACGTAAAAAGAAAATTGTTAGGAATCTAAGAGTTCAAGAATCACTTCAATTGGAGTTCGGATAACAAAATTATGGTCGAAAGAATCAAACAAGATTTGGTTCTCAATCATATTGAACTTGTCTCGGGACATATAGCATAACTTTCACTAGAGATGTTAGCTTAAGATCATGTTAGGACGATTTCAAAGAGAACTTTGATATCTACAACTTTGAAGAAGACCTTAAGGTCAGATTTTATCATTTGAAGGGTCAAAATAGACCAGAAAATAGGATTAGAAGAAGTCATAGGAAAAAACAGAAGAATGGAAAAAGACAAAAGATAGCAAAACACAGACGAAGCGAAAGATAGAAGAACCAAAAGACAGATGATAGCAAAACACAGAAGGAACGAAAGACAGAAGAAGCGAAAGGCAAAAGATAGCAAAACACAAAAGAAACGAAAGACAGAAGAAGCGAAAGGCAGAAGATAGCAAAACACAGAAGAATCGAAAGACAGAAGAAGCGAAAGGCAAAAGATAGAAAAACACAGAAGAAACGAAGACAGAAGAAGCGAAAGGCAGAAGATAGCAAAACACTAAAGAAACGAAGACAGAAGAAGCGAAAGGCAGAAGATAGTAAAATACAGAAGAAGCGAAAGATAGAAGAAGCGAAAGGCAGAAGATAACAAAATACAGAAGAAGCGAAAGACAGAAGAAGCGAAAGGCAAAAGATAGCAAAACATAGAAGAAACGAAAGACAAAAGAAGCGAAAGGCAAAAGATAGCAAAACACAGAAGAAACAAAAAAACAGAGGGAGAAAAACACAGAAGAAGACACTTTAGCAAAGGAAAGAAGAAGACACGTCAGCAAAACACAGAAGAAGACGCGTCACCAAAACATAAAAGAAGACGTGTCAGCAAAAGACAAAAGAAGATGCATCAGCAAAACACAGAAGAAGACGCGTCAGCAAAACACCAAAAAAGCAAAAAGACAGAAGAAGCAAAAGATAGAAGAAGCGAAAAGATAGAAGAAACAAAAGACAGAAGAAGCAAAAGGCAGAAGAAGCAAAACACAGAAGAAGCAAAAGAAAAAAGAAGTAAAACACAGAAGGAGCGAAAGGTAGAAGAAGCAAAAGATAGAAGAAGCTAAACACAGAAGAAGCAAAACACAAAAGAAGCAAAAAGACAGAAAAAGCAAAAAGACAGAAGAAGCACAACACAGAAGAAGCGAAAAGGCAGAAGAAGCAAAAAGACAGAAGAAGGAAAAAGACAGAATAAGCAAAACACAGAAGAAGCGAAAAGGCAGAAGAAGCAAAAAGACAGAAGAAGTGAAAAGACAGAAAAAGCAAAACTCAGAAGAAGCAAAAAGGCAGAAGAAGCAAAACATAGACGATGCAAAACATAGAAAAAGATGATGTCATCACAAAGGAAACACAGAAAGAGATGACGTCATCACAGAAGAAACAAAAAGGAAGAAGAAGCAAAACACAGAAGAAGATGATGTCATTACAAAGGAAACACAGAAGGAGATGACGTCATCACAGAAGAAGCAAAAAGGCAGAAGAAGAAAAACACAGACGAAGCAAAACATAGAAGAAGATGACGTCATCACAAAGGAAATACAGAAGGAGATGACGTCATCACTGAAGAAGCAAAAAGGCAAAAGACATAACTTCCTTTACAAGGACCATAGCTTTCAGCCTAGAAATCCAAAAATTTCATACTATATCTCGTTGAAAAGCTAAAAGAAATACTTACAACTTCTAAGAAAACAACTTTCTCTAATGTAGCCTAGATCGATCCAGTTTTTCCTCCAAAATCAGAATACGTACTTTACATTCATCCAATGTACTGCACCTAATTTTCAACTTCATGACAAATTTTTAGATTCTTAAAGACAGAATTTAAATTCTATGTCTTCATAAGAATGTAGCCATATGTTTTTAGTTTAATCCAAATTAAGAATCATCTCGTTTAGATAAATAGAGAAGAAGTTGGGGCTAAAGGATTGAAGCGTACTCCGTGAACATTTTCCAGATCAACCATCCATTTTGTTTCACAATCTTTCCTTAACACAAATCATACTAAGATCACCTGTTCTACTTCATTTACTCCTCATTCTCAACTCCATTTCAAATACATATCATTTATAAAGAAATTTATAATCCATGATTAATCATGCACACCAATGATAGAACATACACCTATAAATACATCTCCTTCATCAACTTACTACACAAATGCAACTTCATTTTTGGCTTTCATTCTACTTCTAACTTTCACCTTAATTCTTCTCACTTCAAAATCTTTTATCCACCAGAAACACCAAAGCAAAACTTGGACATATCCATATTTCTCATTCACTACTTTACCCTTGCCTATCATTTCTTGGTTCAAGAATTTTCATTCATTTGTTATTTTCTCATGACTAATCACCAAAATTTCTCATTCAAATAGTTCTAACTTCTATGAAACGTTTGGGGTTCAACAGGCTTAGAGAGGACATTAGAATTTGAATAGAGATAAGATGGGCCTTACAAAATAGAAGTAATTCATTAGCAAAATACAAGTTAATAAAAACAAAAACCCTTTGAATTTCTTACATTAAACTGGAGTAATTGGGTGAACACCTCCGTATATAATATAAGGAGGTATAGGGAAATTGGGTCACCTTATCTTATACCTCTGGCTCCTTTAAATAGGTTAGTAAGAACCCCATTAAGAAGAATTGAGTAGGACAGAGTTATAATACAAGCTTCTATTCATTTAATGTATTCATTAGGGAACCCTATCACCTCCAAAGTCTGGAGTACAAAATTCCATTCCATACAATTAGAAGCCTTTATAAAGTCTATATTTAAAGAGCAATTTTCTAGAAAATTCTTCCTCTAATATCCTTTCATAAACCATTGAACAAAGGAAACATTATGACCCATAAGTTTCCCCTCTATAAAAACATTCTGATTAGTACTAATAAGAGATCCTAAAACAATCTTGAATCTGTTTGCCACGATTTTTGAAATCACTTTGTATAGGAAGTTTCATTAGGCAATAGTAAAATTCTCAAAAGAGCTAAGGTTTCTTGACTTAGGAATCAAGCAAATAAAAGTTTTGTTAAGCTTTTTTAATAATACGCCTATTATGGAAAATTCTAAGATCGCATGTTTAACCATTAGACTTATTTCAAACCAAGATTTTTGGAAGAAGCATATATTAAGTCCATTCGGCCTTGGAGCTTTATTAGGGTTCAATTGACTACTTTCTTAATCTCCCACTCCTCAACTAGCTTAACCAGATTAGCCATTTCCTTCTTTAAGAATTTTTTCATAACAACAGATCTAAGATGTTGAGAGGAAGAAGGGACTGTTTTGGATTTACTATAGAAGGAGCCATAGAACTTCCCAACCTTATTGAATATTTCCTCTTGCCTTTTTAGAATCCTGCCATCCATAGATTTGATAGAGGTAATTCTATTATAACTCCTCCTAGAAATTATGGTTTCAAAGAAGAACTTGGAGCATGTTTCACCCTCCTTAAGCCATTTGAATCTTGCCCTTTGTACTAATAACATATCAAAATTATTAACAACTAGTAAGTCACTTTTCAAGCACTAATTTTTAGAGTTCAACAACATAGGATCCACTAGTTTAGTAGAAAGCTAGCTTTGGGCAATAGTTAATTTGTCTCTAGCCAAGGAAATGGCTTGCAATGTAGAGTTACCTATTTTTGCATTTAAAAGCTTCAACTTATACATAATGGCCTTCAATTTTTGGACACATATGAATTGTAAAGTACCTACAACATCACACTTCATTCATTTCCTTAATGCCTCCTAAAAACCTTCCATATTAGTTAGGAAGTTACTGAAACTAAAGAGAAATCCATATTTTTATTTCTGGAGAATATTTTTCAACCTTATTGAAGTGTGGTTAGAGAAAAGGGGTTTAGAAAATAAGCAACATTTTTAGGAAATTAGATTAACCATTCCTGATTGATCAATACACAGTCTAATTTTTCCTCAATGACCACACCAAGACCTACTTACTACTCTATGTAAAAGTGTGCCCCTAAGATTTGAGATCCATGATCCTTAAATAAATGGTCATCCATGATCCTTAAATAAATCGCCAACTTATATATATCACTTGCATTTCTACGTTCAAACTTTCCATATCCATTATGATTAGGTTGTAGGCAATTATTCTTCCAAAAAAGTGATCTTAGTGGTTTAAAATAAATTTGCACTTTTCTCCCAACCTATTAGGAAGTTTGAATTTCTTCAATCTGATGTTAGTTTCCATAGGCGCATCTATGAATTTTCTTGAATGACAAAACCCCTTAAAGCTAAGAGCTTATTAGTGCAATTAATATCTCTAAAACATTTTATAAAATAAGGTCATTTATCAAAAGGTTTGTCTTTGGAGTTTTTATCTGTGCTACTCCTGCTAGCCTATCTTCTTTTTACACTAAATTTAAGTATTTGGGTCTCTTTCCTCTTGCGTTTGATTAGACGATGAAGTGTAGCAATTTGTATCCATTAGAGTGGATTCTTTTGAAAGCTAATTTTTCTTATGTGTATCATTTGAAGGATGATCATCATCCTCAAATTTATTTCCTTCATCTACGTTATTATATGATTCCCCCTATAAATCTCCAACCTAATTTTTCTCTTGTGAAACTCTTGTATGAGTTTGTTCCTAGACTATAGATCCATTAATAGGAACTAGGTTTTCATCTTCCTCATTTAAACCTATAAGTTCATTATAGTCACCCTTTCTAAAGACTTATCATGTTAGAATCCATCTTTTACTTAGGGATTTCAATGATGGCTTCCATTGATATTTAACCTATACATTGTATTCAATTACTGTTCCATCAACTTGTAACCTCTTTATAGGAATAAAATATGGTAAGTCTTTAGAAGTATCAATGTTCACACATATTCTAGCATAACCAATTCTCTTTCTCTTTTATGTATTTTCATCCATACGAATTATTTTACCCAAGTAGATGGAAGTCAAACTAAGACCTTTTATAGTCCAATATTCAAGTGGCACATTGTAAAGATTCATCCATATTATAATTACCTTACTTTGACAACATTTTCTTGTAAAACAAGTTTTCATGGTTGAAGAAAAAGAGAAAAATTGGAGATATGCCAGGGGCCCTCTTCCACTACCTTTAGAGGTTAAGACTTAGAGTAGTGTAAGGAACAATCCTAGTGTCCTCTGAAACCTACTTATAACTCTTTTTAGTTCAAAGGATGGTGGATTAGTAGAAGGACCTAGAGGTTGAGGTTAGGTTGTGTTAGTCTAACAATGAAGGGGCAACGGTGGAAAGTCATCAATAGTAAAAGGGCGTTAGTTTGTAAAACTGGAAAAGAAGTCATGTTAAAGACATTAAGAGAGTATGAGATAAAACATAATCTATCTTCTAAAAGTTGTTATCAAAGAAGGGAAAAAGCCAAAGGTGGGAGAGCTAAGGAATGGGAGAAAGACCAAACCAAACTACCCCTTGAATACTGTTTTATGCATGAATTAATGGAGAGAAAATCACTTTCTTGAATTATGTTTTATATTAATAACTTTATTTTTTGTCTAATATCATAAATGTTTTTTTCATCATAAAAAGGTGGAGATTGTTGAACTAAAGGAGCTTTCAATTGATATTTTGATGATGAAATGAAGTCATAAACTCAAGAAGATAGTGTATAAAGTTGGTAAAGAGAAGTTGAAGTTTGTAATTGATGAAATGAAGATTGAAACAAGAACAAAAGGAGATTAAGGCTCGTGAAGGTTATTTTACATCTTGTGTTATTATTTGTAAGCTCACTTTGTTAATTTGATTATCCAAAATGCTCACAATGCGTACTACTGGCATCTTATGTCATTGTATGAGTCTTTACATTCATCAAGAGGCATTCAAGCTTTTGATTTAATATAAAACCCTTGTGATCTTTCAAATATTCTTTAGGAATTATTTTTGGAAGTTTTTAATCATGTTTAGATTAAAGCAAGTTAAGTTGATAAAATCATGTTTTTAGAGTGATTGATCATCCTATATAAGTTAGCGGTCAACAAATATAGGTTAAAGTTTTTAAATTTGACGTACCGAGAGTTTCTAACAAGATTGGTTGATGTATTAATTGACCAATGTACCTTATTTATCAACCTATAAGGTGTACCAATTGACCAATGTTACAATGACTATTGAATCTGGTATTGTAAATGCATACTAGTAGACCCTTATATTATATTTAATCGACCAGTGCACTATATATAGTCATTATAACGACTAATTTTTGGCTCCAATGGATAATTTGGGTCCTAAAACACTATAAATAAGTATTTTCTAATTAGTTTTAGAATCAGTATGATTTTGGGTATCATATATACAGATTACAAAGAGTTATCAATCAATTGAGCATCATTGTGTTACATTTATGTGATTGAGCCTTTTTAGGGTTATCAACTGAATAAGTGAGTTTTTAGGCTGTAATACTTTGTTGGGGTGTTAAAGATTATACTTGGGGGTTGACCCAAGTGGTATTAAGATTCCTGTTCACCTAGGAAGAAGACTGTAAGAAAGGTTCCTTTTTACTGTGAAAGATTATACAAAGGTTGTTCTTCGCCTTGAAGGAAGAATTATAGTGAAATTCTAAGAAGAGTATTGAGAGTGAATGTAGGAAAGGGTTGTTTGTAGAACCACTATAACTCAGTTTACATTCTCTTGAAACTTAGGAACATACCAAGCATCTAATGTGCTAATAATTCCACCATTTATTTTAATCTGCACTGAACCATTGCGTTTGACAACTTGCTTTCTTTCATCACCTAATCTGATAGTAATATTCCATTATTTAGAAGAACTAAATTAATCTTTATTGAAAGTCATATGATAAGATGCACTATTGTCTATCTCTTACCAATTGGTATAACAAAACTACTCATAGTCAAAACATCATTCCCTCTTCTATCCTTTATATTGGAAGTATCATATATTAGAACAACACTTACTTTTCCATCTATTTCTATTTTCTTGTATCCATTCTTATGCTATAGATAGTCTAACTTAAAGTGTCCTTTTCCTTTATAGACAAAGTATTGAATAGTTTTAGTCTTCAATTTGGATATTGATTTACTTATATTTCCAGTATCCTTTTCCTTATTCCTTTCTCTACCAACAAACATATTCACATTTGATGCATTTTCATATATGCTAAACACCTTTTTTCTTTAATTCTTTTTATTGTAGAGCATCTTTTCCATCACTAACAAAGATAGTCTTTCTACCATATAATATGGTATCAACAAAATTATTATATAAATTATCTAAAGAACACCAAAGTATAGCTTAATCCTTATCCCTAATTTTAGCCCCAACACCTTACAAATCTAAAACGATTTGATTAACATTATCAGTATGACCTTTCTCTTATGTAATTTATGTAATCCTCAAGGTAAATAAATATTGCTTTTAATATAAACGATTCATAAGTGATTTTTTAAAAAATTTACTTTCAAGTCATTTCTATAACGAAAAAATGACTTTTTTCGTCAACCACCTCTCTTCAAACCTCATCACTCAAATTCAATAGTATTGTAATGTATGTCTGTGATAGAATCTATTCCTTTTCCAATGTCCCCAAATTCTCTGATAATTTTTCTCCTCTTTAAAACTATTGTGTATTCCTGTTGAATAACAATCGCCCTTATCTTTAGCTTCTATGGAGTAAAATTATTCAATCCATTAAATTTCTCAATATTGAACTTATGAAAAGACATCTTGTCAACAAAGATATATGCTCTGAGATACCAATTGTTCTAAAACCAATTGTGCACAAATGAAAATAATATAGGAATAAATCAAATAAAAAAACAAAAATTTACATAGTTTAACCAATTATGTGACCTAGATCTACGACAAAGAGAATTTGTTATTTCTACGAGAAAGACGATACAAGGAGAATAAAAGACAATAACCTTCTCAATCTCCCAAAGATTCTACCTTATAAAACATCTATAAAGGTATTTATAGCTTAGGATTACATATGAGAAGTTTAAGTACAATGAAACTTTATTTTTACAGAAGTCTAAGTTTGCAAAACTCTATTCTACATACGTCTAGCAATAGTGAAACTTTATTTCCATGCACTCTCAAAACTCATGTCACGAGTATGGCACCTGTTTACTTTTGACTTAGAAATCTCTCCGAGTGATATGAGAAAGATGTCGATTCCATATCCTCGTCTAGCATCAGATGGTTTTCAAAATTGTAATATTCACCAAAAATGTAACGCATATCCCACATATATTTTGCTCCATTTTAGGAAAACTTTCAAGAACTAATCATTTGTTTAAAAAAAATAAAAACTTATATGCTCTAGTCTAACGTATCAGACAAATTATATACAAAATAAAGTAAATTAAGGTTAAACATTTCAATAAAAATAGTTAAACTCTTATCAATTTGTTACATCTCAAATTTTGGGCCTATATAGAGAACGCTTGAAATAGATAGTACTCGAGAATTCATTATATTTATAGCCAATATGTCTAACAAAATTGAAACTAAAAACCTAACGAGTGAATTGATCGATGGGTATAAGTTAGAGGGTAGATTATGAAATAATTAGAGTTAAAACTATATATTTTTTAAATTGGCTTTCCTAATGTTTTCATTATTAACCATGTGCTTAAATTCTTGGCCACTGATTTTAATAAAATTGTTTATGAAATCAATAACGAAACTTAGAACATAAGTGGACTTGTTATTAACTGTGCCGTTGAAGAAGATAAACTTTGGAAATATTAATTTTTTTAATCTTTAAAGCAAAACCTTATTTTTTTTTTAAGAGAACAGAAAATAAATCGTATTCAAGCTACCAAAATGTATGATCAGAGCCATGTTCACAATGTGAGATGTTCTAAAGATTTTTTTTAAAAAAATGTTTTTTAAAGAAACAAGTTGTAGCGAATTATTTCACCACTACTAGGAGATAATTATGATTCTAGTCAATTTCCAATTTCCTAAGATCTTTGGATGTCTCTTACTCTCTCTTTTATTTTTAAATTCTTAATCACCACAATTACAGTTCTGTTTCAAATAAGAATCCGAAGAAGAGAATGGAGTTTACTGGAATTTTGTTGGAAGGATTATTCTCCGGTTAAAAATACGGTGCTAAAGCCGGATAATTAGTTCGTGCATGTCTTTTTCAATTCCAGGCCGGAAGCAAAAGGAGAGTTAAAGAAGCAAACTTGTGGTGGTAGACGAATTACTTGTCAGAATCTCAAGGACGCAAATTTGTGGTGGTAGACGAATTACTTGTCAGAATCTCAAGGATGCAGCCGCAGCCGCATGAAAACATGCAATTGGTTGCGTTTGGTCAAGCGAGAAAAAGTTCTACTCTTAATTTTTGGAATTTATAAGCTTTGCGTGCTCGACTCATGACTTGTTACGCGACAAAGAAGATTATACGTATCTTTATTTTGCGGCTGATGTTCCTGGCCGCTTGAATTGGGAGGGGAGCGGCAGGGGCCCAAGCACTCTGGAATCGACAGTATGTATCATCCTTTAAGAGCTGTCCTTCTATTCTTTTTGATGGGGTCCAGTGTTCCTTAAGAATGTATCGTTCATAGATATACATATAAACTTGGAATTTAACATGCAGATAAAGATATTAGTCTCTCAAGTTTATGCACGTTGAATCTTATAGAGATTTTAGCTCTTTTAAGTTTATGGAAAAAAAATAACCTTTTTTTAATTAAGTGGAAGAAATAGATTAACATAAATTTCATTTTGTAAATGAAAATGGGACGGTTAACATTTAAATCTCTACATTTTGTACATATAAGTGAAGGCCAAGAATCTAATTATTCTAAGCACAGGTTTTTTTTTTTTTGATAATTTCTTTATAGACTTTTTGACTAAATATCAAGGTGTTGTCTAACTTTATTATGAGAGAAAATAAAGGCTCATGTTACCTATTAGTTTCTGCAAGGAAACATGAGAAGCCTGACTTGTCCCATTCATTGAACTGCAATCGCAAAATCTTTCCTCTCTGCCACCAACCTATATCCACAATTTTTTCAACACGTTTTCAATTGTTTTTAGGTTGTCCAATATGGGAGATTAACAATTTCAAACACACTTTTCTTGCTTCTCTTTATAAGAAATGAGAAATTCTTAATAAGCAAAAATTTCAAGAGGAACCTTGATGATGTAACACTGTTAATGTTGCGACAAGATGACTAGATCTTGTCGTGGTACGTAGTTTAAGGGCTGATGTTGTTGGCAACAGTTGTGTTAAAAATTTACCGACAGTTTTTCTTCTTGAAAGTTAAAATTTACTGACAGTTGTTATACAGCACTAAAAGCTTTTTTTTTTTTTATTAAAGGGGAAATACAGAAAAGTTACAACACTGATCGAGAGAAGCAGAACTCCGATAGATCCTATAGGAGAATACAGTGACACCCGATAAGTATGGAATCGAAAACAGTAAGACCGACTTCTGAAGGGACTACATGGATAACTAGTCAGTCCGCAAATTTATTGCTCTCTCGCTAAATGTGACGATGAACAACAGACCAATTCTGCGCAAATAATTCGTGGATACCCATGACAATGGGATGGGAAGCCTAGGAACAGTTCACCACTGAAAAAATGAGATGTTACGCTGCCAACGAATCCAACTCTAATTCTAACCAGCGAAAGCTCCGGTCCCAAGCGAGCCACAGTTCAATATAAACGCCCCAAAATTTTGCAGTCAACGGCTCACACCACCTAAGATTCTGAGCAAAACCCCCTAATCAGTTTCCACCTCAATTGCGTAAAAGGCCACCTACAGCGGCAGAGCATTGGGAGTGATTACAAGCTCCGTCTGGGAGCAATTATTGAAATTTATTCCTTGACGATGATCTCTGATGACGATGATCTCTGACAAGAAATTTATATGCAACCACTAAATGGATGATTGTCTTGCTTGCGAAGCAAGTTGAATGCATCGACGTCTGTAAGGCATTAAGCAAGGCGAAAATTCTTGGTTCTCAAAATATCATGGAGCATCCATTACTCGCAATCCAACAATTTAAGATACAACCCCAAAGACCAATATCTTTTCTTTGATGTGTTCGTCCACAAAGACTTCACGTGAATGAATCCGTCTCATCGCCATTACAAAATTCTAACTATATAATATTCATATATGATCATTGTTAGAAAATCGGAACGAAATCCGCACCAAAATAATTACAAAATTATTTCATATCTTAATTTTTTGAAAATCAAAATCATTTTAATTCGATAAAATTATTAACAATTAAATTATAATGAAGCATAAATATTAATTTGTACTTTATTCCGAAGCTTGATCCTTTCTTGTTGCATCTTATGAACCATTTCTAAAACTAATCTATCTCAACTATCATAGCTGCACAGATTTTCAACTTCTAACGATATCCATAGAACAGATTAAGGGAACTGTATACTCTTACAGAGAAGGTTAAGCAACAAGTATTAGTTCTATTAGAACTTAAAATTATTTATAATAAGTTTTTAGACATTTTAGTAATTTAATTGACATTAAATTCTAATTCTAATTAAACTTAATTAGAATTAGAAATAACTATAATTAAATATTAATTATGCCAAAATAAGATTCAATATCTTATATTAATTCTTATTTATTAAATATCTAAAATTTAATCTTAAAGTTTCTCAAACTTTACAATGAAGCCCATTTTGATTAAAATATCTTTTCTCTTTTTAATCCATTCTTTAAGTGAGATTTATTAAGTTCCCAAATATGTTCTAAATGATTATAAATTATATTTCTAGTTTACAATTAAAATTAGATAAATTAAAAGTTTTTAATTTATCTTTAATTCTTCAATTATACAATTTATAATTCATACATCAAGATTGACATCTAGCAATACATCATAACCAGCTAAATATTTAAAAATGTCAAAGTAGTTTCGAATAACTTTGTCATATATGATTTTTCTATATAATTCAATCATTTCATCATATAATGTTCCGATTAGATCTAGAGTAGAGAATTAATGTCCACTCTATTTTGAGTCCAATAATATTAGTTATCCGCCATTAACTATTAATTCAATTAATATGTTTGTAAACTATTTACAAAGTGTTATCATCATAATTAAGAAAATTTTCCTAAACACATTCTTGGATCTTTGATGAGACATTAGCTCCTTATGCATGTCCAATGGCTCAATGTCTACAGTATATTACTGTCTTGAACTATGCAAAAAAACTATATCAAGATCACTAAATAACTTGTTGATCCAATTAATCATTTCCACTAAATAAAAAAAAGTATTATGACTTAATTAGCAACCAATTGCTACATTGGAACTTTTTTCCAATCCTAAATGATATTAGTCTAGGTAAATAAACCTTAATTAGGATTTATTTTCTTGAACTCAAACATCAACTCATAAATAGAATAATGGATATCTTTAATATTTCACAAGTATATGATATCTTAAATACTAAACATCTTTAGTACATTATCTATGCACTTGAACTTAGAATAAGTTAACAACACCAAATCTATCTCTATAAATCTAATTTCCATAATTAAGTTGTTACCTTTTCATATCCAACAAGTGTTATTCTTGAAAAATTATGTGTTTGACAATTGAAAGTTGGAACTTTTGTCCTCTGTGAGTAATATATCTCAACATACTCCTACTGAAGGGAACAACTATACTCCCACTATTCTTCTTGCAGATATGATAAATTCATAACCATCTTCAAAATAAACTCTTTGAATCCATCATGAAAAGTGAATCTTTCAATATCTCATAGCCTTTCAACTATACATTATGTATCATTAAAGGCATTAGTTCCAATTAGATATAATGTTATGAGATTTGAACCTTTCAAATTTCTTCTTACTCCCACTACTTATCTTGAGAACCATTCTCTTATAAGCATACATTGAATCAACCAATTTGTTCAATGGGTTTGTAAGATTATATCCAACCTTTTGGATATCTCATAACACTTTATTACTCAATGTAGTTCTAAACTAAATGGATAATATATGCTTCAGCTAAGCATCACATCCTTAAATCATTAGCTTTAACTATTTCAAAGACTTAGCGTTTCATATCTAATATGAAATCTTGCTAATTGATTTAATTGGAACTATAGAAGG
>JANIJH010000008.1:20532235-20550640 GCA_024520975.1 Erythroxylum areolatum
TTTTATTAATACTTTATTAATAAATATTATATAAAAGATTAAAATAAATTTAAATAAAATAATTTATTTTTAATTTTTATTTAATTGTGTAATAATTATTATTAATAAAATATTTATTTATTTTAAAATTAAAAATTAAAAAATCACAATAAAAGTTTAATTAAATAACAAATTAAAAAACATTGAAAAAAAGAAAAGGAGGAGAGAGGCGGGAGTTAAACTTTAAAAAATTTTACAACTTAATCCCTATATTTTTAAAAATTTTCCGTACAGAATGATATACGACCGATTTTATAAATTCCGACTATTACCCACCAACATTTATACCTAACATATTTTGTCTGGCATCAATCAATTTTGGAACGAAATTTCAAAATCATGAGTCAAGATAATGGGCGTCGTAGTTGAAGTACAAATATTTTCAACCATTCTTCCACAATGTGTTTAACCCATGTTATTGTCTACTAGTGATGTTTAACCCATGCTTCTCAGTTCATTATCCTTTCAGTCCAGTTTCAATACACAGATGGGCTTGATTGAAGAAGATTGAAAATCTACTGGCTGGTTAGTGGACATAGGCCGAACTCCATAGATGGCCTTTAGTGAACTTAGGAGTTTCGTGGCCTAAATGAGTCCCGGCTTTCATGTCCCAAGACTTCCCATCAAGTAGTGCAACGCGGGACTGGGGTTGTTTGACTAAACTTTCTCATTTTCTTGCGATTGTTTCGGTTGAAAAAATAATAGCTGATATCAACTATCTAATGTGTTAATTATGGAGGCTCTATCACAGACATTGTGTCAATATCCCATGAATGAAACAAGTCCATAACTGTAAGACTTTGATGCATCACACTAGATCTTTTTTTATAGAATGTTCAGTCCATAGGAGTACATTTCATTCCAAAGAATGTAAGATTCTTGAAAAAGACTGTACAATTTCAAGGAAACATCAAACTTTTCCTACTCTTGATATGCTCTACACTATTATACAACCAAACCGTTTTACCATCACCAAACATCTTGCACCTATAATCTCGTCTGATAATGTTCTAAACCACAAAACCGAAGAAAGGAAAAGTGTTTCAACATTGAAAGAATTCACCTTGGCCCAGAAAGCTCCATTGCTTGGACTAGTAAAGAAGAGTCATCCGTGAGATCAGAATATCGATCTGACGAGGAGAAGTCGTTGGGTTTGGACTTGGTTGCTTCTACTCTTTGAGAAGCTTCCCACCTTTCTGCTAGCCCGTCACCCTCAAGCATTCGAACTACTTCAGACATTTTGGGTCTATGGCTTGGAAGGCATTGGGTACTCAATAGAGCTACTTTCACCATTTCCTCAAGCTCAATCCTATCATAGTTGCCTTTTAGATCTTTGTCCACAAGCATCTCAAGCTTCTTCTCCTGATGAATTTTCTTTACCTGAAACCATAACCCATGTCAAAAAGAGTTGGCCTAAAACAAAGAAGAGATTGGAATATTTGGCGCTACTCACCCAGTCTAGCATGGCTCCTTTCTGATTGGCTGCCTTGCCAAATTCAAGTGCTCTTTGGCCCGTGATTAATTCAAGAAGCAGGATGCCAAACCCGAAAACATCTGTTTTTTCAGAGGACTGACCAGTGGAAAGATACTCAGGTGCTATATGCCCCACTGTGCCTCTCACAGCAGTAGTTACATGTGAATCTTGGTGATCCAAAAGCTTGGCCAACCCAAAATCCCCAACCACTGCCTCACAGTAGTCGTCAAGCAATATATTTGCTGCCTTAACATCCCTATGAATTATCTTTGGATCACACTGTTCATGAAGATATAGTAGCCCCCTTGCAGCTCCCAAGGCAATTCTCTTCCTTGTCTCCCAATCCAAGACCGGTTTCCCTATCATTTCATTTGTCGCAAAACTCAGCTTTAGCCTATTAGCAAACATATTTCAGTTAAAGCGCATATGTTAGTTACCTTTGACTTTGAGACGGGAGGCAACACTGCCATTGGACATGTAAGGGTAAACTAGAAGCCTTTCTGTTGGTGTGATGCAAAAACCATATAGTCTAAGGAGGTTACGGTGCACAGCAAGGCTGATAATCTCAACCTCTGTTTGGAATTGAATATCTCCTCCAATAGCATTCCCATCTTTAAGTCTCTTGACAGCTACAACAGTTCCATCTGGGAGAATCCCTTTATACACATTGCCATATCCTCCTTTGCCAAGTATGTTCTTATTGCTGAAGTTGTTCGTGGCATTCTGAAGCTCTCTAAATTGAAACCTTCTTAAATTTCCAAGCAAAACTTCCTCATGATGCTGATCTGGTTATTCAAAGACATCCAGCAGTGTTAAATTGTTTGACCACTAAAGGTGAGTAGCAAGATAATTAATTAATTCAATTGTTTGTCAGATGTTACCTTTAATTTCAAAAGATGTTGGTTCGTAGTGCCTTTGCCTCCACCATAGAAACAATCCAAATACAAGAATAATAAGGGAGACAGAACCAACACTCGAGCCAAAGGCAAGGGCTAGCTTCTGACTCTTTGGCTTATTGGAATGCGCAGAAGCTTAAGATGGAAAGACTTTGAGATAAGAATTAACAGAAAAACAGATCAAACCATTTACACTGCAAAAATCAGACAAGCAACTAATCTTCCTTACTTTTTGTGCTATTCAGATTCATGGACATTGGCATTAGTGTTGACCCAAAGCATCCTGGTTCAGAGCCTGTTGGGCAGATTAAAGGATTCCCAACAATGCTGCGATGATGAAAATATGGAATAGTTGGCTCAAAGTAAATATCCCAATGCACCTTGAACAGAATTAGAGAAAGGGGAAGAGGGAGAGTGATTTACTTGAATGTTTTAGCTGGAAATCTGGGTACAGGGCCACTTAAATTGTTGTATGACAGATCACTGTAATTGACATAAAACATAGATTTCAAAAACGCACTTCAATCTGCTTATTAATAAATTAAGGAAACACCTTGATAGGATCGAGAGACTAACAGAAAGATAAGTTGGCTCATGTTAAGCATTGGCAACGATCCAGAGAGACTGTTATTATTTAACCGCCTGAATAAAATTGAAACAACTCCTGGTCAAATTTATAATCAAAGGATCATACAACAAGCACAAGAGTTTGAGCTTCTTTCCAAGCTTACAAGTACTGAAGATCCCTCAGTTCGCCTATAGAGGAAGGGATCTCCCCAGTAAACATGTTGTTAGAAAGATCAAGTGTATGGAGCTTGGAGAGCCTGCCAATTTCTGCGGGAATTGATCCTGTAATGTTATTGTTCTGTAAGAGGCTGCAAATACATAGACCACCATAAAAGTTAAGAAATAACAAATAAATTCATTACGAGTTGGGAAAGAAGAACTGCAAGTTTGTATAGGACCACTCACACAATTTGAAGATTTGTCAAGTTGCCAATGCTCGGAGACAGAGTACCAGATAAATCCTGGCTAGGAGTTCCTCTGCAGGAATACCAATTCATCAGTTTCAAAACTAACTTTTTCGTTGCTCTCTTTCGAATTTCGTTCAGTATTGCTGTTTTTGATTAGCTTAGTAAAGGAAAAGTTTCGACACTTACAGGCCAATGACGAGGCTCTCAGAAGAACAAGTGACCATAGTCCAGCTACAAGGATCAACAGCATTTCGATCCCAGTTATCAAGAACACCGTGAGGATCATGCAGGGATTCTTTTATGCCCATTAAAGCTTGCACTATATACAAAAATGTTAAAAAAATTCCTAATCCAAGTGAAAGAACTCATCTTCTGGGAAGATTTTGCCAAAGGAAAAGAAAATTTTCAGTTACCTTCAAAGTTGACCCCTTTTGGAGATAACAATCCACTTGCAGCAGCCAAAAACCATAAGAAAGTCCCGAAAAAGATAAAAACTTCTCGCCTTCTCGTTGCCATTGAACGGTGATGTCCGCGAACCGGAGAAACTAATGCTTTTAACTCAAAAGATATATCCTTTTGATCTTCTAGCGCTTAGCAGAATTCAAATGGAATACTTTTCTTCAAGTTGATCTCTCCGTCAGAGACCTCCTCCTTTTCACGCCATAAATCCATTCATCAAAATCTTTGTGTCAGACCCAAGAAAAGCATAAGCGTTTTGGTTGTATAAAGGAAACCAGCATGCCTGTCACTGAGTCAGTAGGTTAAAGAAATGATTATGTACAAAGTTTATCATAATCTTAAAAGAATCAAACTACACCAATTACACTATAGGGGCAATATTCTTTGAGGCAAGGAGAGAACAGGAATTTCTCATTAATCATCCATCAGTTTATAATTCTCTCTCCCTATCACGCATGTTTCTTTTGTCTAAAGCCCACTAGGCATGAGATCAAAATTCTATCTGGGTTTATGGGTCATTAGTCATCTTATTGCCTAGACATGAGTTTTGCACTTTGTACCAAGAAAACAATGACAACATTAAAAAATGAGGAATATTTGTCATGTCTACTTGTCCTTGATTGATGGGTTGTGCATAGTTAACTCAGAAAATGGGCATACGGAGAAAAGAGTGCATGTGCATGTAATGAGATGAAATTGCATTGCTTGTTGTACTGAGGAATTCAACATTCTCTTAGTTTGGCCATACAGTAAATGCCCCCAAAGCCACTGTTTTCTTCATTTTTAACTTTTCTATTTTGTGAGGAATGTGAGAATCTCGAGGCGTCTAATGGGGGCTGGCTCGAGATTGATGATGGTGGATTTGGTCACCCACCATGACCGAGTATCTTTGTCGGCACTATCATTTTATATTGATGTGATTATAAGCATATACATGCTTTAGTTTTTAACGGGTATTAGTAGTAGTCACTTTTGTGCTGTAAATGCAGGGGACTCTTGCTTTTTGCAGATTCCAAATGGGCAGCCACTTTCAGCTAACAAGCGCACACATGCTGCTCTTTTTTCTTTTTTTTGTTCCTCTCCAACAGCAGAGAGTCATTCCACACCCAATATCTATTCAAACGCAAAAAGATAAAGGGGGAAAGAGTGAAGCTTTTGAGAGCAAAAGCTGCCATCTCCATCTCTTTCCAATAAAACACTAAGGTATCAAGAACACTCACTTGCCCTTCAGGAGGAATTCTCTAAGGGTTCATTTATAAATTTTGAATTTGTAATTGACACTGATGTATTTGTCATTAGAATTTATTATCAATTAGCTATCTCAGACTTATTATTTGTTTTTTTAGTGCTAATTCATTAGTTTATTTACTTATTTAATGTACAAAAAAAATAATAATTAATACTTGTCCGATATAAAAGGGATAATTATAGTGACTTAAGAACCAACTCTAACTCAATGTTTCCCAGTAGAATCAATGGCGCTAGAGCTAGACCTGAACAAAATCAATAACGGCACTTTGGACCATGAGGTATCATTAGGTTGAACTCAAGCATGCTAGGAAAACATTTTTCATCGAGTATATGCTGGAAAAGTTGTGGCTGGATGAGCTTGTAGGACCAGTTGGGATGTGATTATGTCGTATGGAATCCTGATGTTATGCGTGTTTACTTGTCATATTGCATTAACTTAGCATGATTATAGATCAAGAAGGACAAACAAGCTGATTTTGAATTCAACTTGAAGGCTAATTTATTAGATTTGGTGCTCCCATTTTGACAAAAATGTCTAATATCGTCTTGATTGTGACATTATTATGGAAATTGTCAATGTTAGACGAAACTTGACATTAGCTTGATTGTCTTCAGATTGTAATCTAATACTCCCAGCTGGTAAGTTGAACTTCATCAATTTTACAAGTATATGATTTTTTTTCCCCCCTGCAATCTCTATAACTGAATGGAAAGATGCATCTATTGTACCTGCCCCGTGCCAAAATAATGAGCACTTACCAAATCCTTGTCTGCTGGTAGATAGTAACGAAGACCATAATTTCTTGTTTTCAACAAATAAACTTTGACCGGTAAAACTAAGCTTGTTTTCTTTTTATTTAATCAATGGATAAACAAATTATATAAGAGAAAAATATAAATTGACAAATGCATTTGTGGAACTTAAGAATATGCATTTTTACATATTATTCTTATTCACTAAACTTGAAACAACCTCTTTGTAAAATGCAAGACTGCGTGCAATTAACGTTCCTCCTCTAATCTTTGCAAAATGGGGAGCTTTGTATACTTAAAATTGTTTAGTTCTTGTCTACTGCGCTTATATTTTTAGTAGAAGATAAAGTGATAAAATGCTGAAAATATTGTTAGTTCCTGTGATAAAATGATCTTATTGACCGTTATAAAGGAGTTCAATAGCCCAAGTACATGCCATTGGTTTATAACGTAGCCTTAATCATAAAAGAAATATTTGTCACCTATAACCTCTTCAACGCTAGCGTCTTTTCTCAAGGATTGATTTAGTCGGTATGACATGTAAATTTTAAATGTAATTCTTCAACAGGATTGAAGCTTAAGCATTGCCAAAGTAATTGCTTAACAATTGTGAACAAGTTGAGTCCATTTGGGCAGAGAAATGAACTATGCATACCGGCAGCATCTAGGCCATTGGATAAGGACTAGTAAAACCACATTCATATAGATCTAGAAAAGAGAGAGAAATAGACCAGACACAAGAAAAGAACAAAGCACTTTATTATAGGAAAATGACAAAGATGTCCACAGATTAAGGACCAAAGCCAGATAACAGGTATTGCTAATTGTCCCTTTCTCCACATCACCTCAACCAAAAAGGGGCATGGCATAATTTTAAAAGGGCTCGCTTCTTAGGGCCATAAAAACTTTAGATTCTGCTCCCAATTTATCCAAAGATAATAACTTTCCATGTCTTTTCCTATATTTGCTTGTCCTGGCCAAACTGACATTGATAGGTAACAGTGCTGTTCTGACATGGACATTGCACAGCCTAGTCAAAAACTCGACAGGTGGCTTGCTCATTTGATTAGAATGCTGATATTACATGTGGTGTGGGCGACTATGATTGAACCAACTTGATTGAATTGATAATTGCAGGAGTTCACTGATAAGTCGGGGCAGAAAATATACTCTTGGAGCATCACGTATTCATACTTATTCAAGGCATAGGGTATCTATATATATGATAGGACTGCGCACCAAACATGCATGTTCTGATAAAGGGAGACTTCTCCTTAAGACTCCCCCTAAGTAGGAGTTATGTGTGCGTGGTGTCCTTGACGTTGGAGTCGGATTGTGGTAATACAGGCACTGGGAATGAGGAATGCTCCAGGCTTCTTAGTGGATAGAAGAGTTAATTAATAACCTGGCGGTAGTTTTACCAGAGTTCATGAGAACGTCGTGGTAGCTGGTTTCAGTTGAGGTACACAGAGATTGCATCAAATGCAAGAATGTTGTTAGGTAGATTGGAGAGTGAAATAAGGGATGTGGACCACGACCTTAGTCAACATATCCACAGAGGGAGAGAACCAATGAGTAGGCAATTATGATGCTTCAACTAGTACTTGTTGAGGGTTGAATCGAGGGAAAAAAAGCATTTCTTCCACTATGTCAATTAATGACTTAGAGACCCATATTCTGAAATTTGCCTTAGCGGGATTGATATTACAAATAAGACATTGCAGGCCATTTAAAGTCAAGTTTCTTGTCCTCATTTCACACAACTTTTGGCTTATTGTCTTCACTCTAGTAGTGCTTTACACAGAACCTTAGTGCTTGTGAGATTAATTGGATGCATGTCATTTTATAAAAAAGGATTTCTCAAGTTACATGACCTCTGTTATTAGTTAAATTCACACGCAAGAGCTTAATAATATATGGTAGTAAATTTTCTTTATGCGGGTTCCAAGAATCATAACAAAAAAATCGACAGCAAATTGGAAGTGATCGCACTGCATCATGCCATCCACGGGCCCATGCCTATGTATGAAGTTCATTGTTTCATATGACACTTTTCTAGAACTCCCCTTACATGAATTGGTGATGTCAATAGTGGTTAATCACTCTTGGACAGTCCTCACTCATAATAGTAGCTAACTGGGTAATGGTATGTAAAGTTACTGGCAACATTTGTGGCTGATTTAATGGAATGCCGGGACGATGTGCATAATTAGTATGTCCCTACGAAGAGCTATTGCCTGGCCTCACGTTCCTTTAAAGTATAAATGGACAGTCACTTCTCGTTCAAAGAAGAAGACTGAGAATTAATATGCCCCCTTTGAGCCAAGCCTCACAGAACGAAAATTGAAAGAAGAGGGAAAGAAAAGCACAGAGCAACAATTGATTCTTTCTGTGGCATCCCAAGACAAAAAGTAACGAAAGTATTGGAGTTACCTCTGAAGTCATGCACTTTACATAAAAGGCAGTTGGAGTGTTACATTAAATATATGGGAATAGATCTTTTGATAAGTTCAGGATTTTCCCTTTTTTCTTTTTTTTGTCCTTTGGACGACGAGGCCATAGAAAAGGAAAGGAATTGAATTCTTATTTTCACAATTTTGATCACCATAGCAGATTATAACTCCTCATAAGGCACTAGAAATTATGTTTATGTAAATGAATGTACCTTTTGTTGTCAAGTTTTCACCCTGCGTCTTATCATCTAAAATTCAAGTTAAGAGATGCAGTTTTAGAAAAATATAGCAGTAGAAATCAGTAAAGAATGTCAGAATATTGTGAATCACAACAAATACAGTAATGGTAGCCGTTGGAAAAGGAAAACAAGTATTTGCCAATCCCCAACTTTTATTTCTCTTTTCTAACGCCATCTTAACCTCATTAGTAAGGAGACTTTGAACTTGTAATCATGAAAAGGAAAAGGAAAAACAAAGGACCGTAGGAGTGATTAAACTAACTGACTAGGAGGAAGGGGAGTATAGTAGCGAGAGAACAGTGGAAGTGGAAGTGATAATCCAAAATGTCCGCAAGGTGAAAGACAGCAATGGCACCAACACGAATATAGCTAGGAGAAAAGCGTATGTTAGGATAGGAAACATTGATGTGTCCCATCCTAGCTTACTTTGATGATGATATTTAACATCTTTTGAGGAAGACCCCAAAGACCAGCAACTGTGTTCCCCTTCCATGAAATTATTCAGGTCCCCACACACCCTCTGCCTTTCTTTCATTTGCCATGCTGCCTTCTTTTTTGCCTTTGATGCCCATGAGACAATAATGCACTTCCTTTCCCTTTGGACCTCTCACTTTCTTTCTTCCGTCTAAGGCATAATCTGGGCAACGCGATTGCTCTTTCTCATCTGATCAATTAGGTTCATCCCCACTCAAATCATTTTGAGTGTATTGGATGCAGTTCAGCATGATGTAGGTCTTGCTTATTTCAAAATTCTTAATATGTTATCTTTCTAAAATGTTACTTTTCAATTAATTAATTTTATCTTTGATCTCATCCAACAAAACTATGCAACTAGAGAGAAAAGTAAGATGTTTCCTTCGCATAGGTTAACATTGTGAAACTCATTTGAGTTTTTTTTTTTTTTTGATAAAGATCTTAATAACATTTTTTGTTAAAAAGAATAATATTAAAGTGAAAGCTTGAAGATATAAAAGTTAGAATATAGCTCCATAAAACGATAAATGTGGGAAGCTGCCTGTTTAGTTAGAAGGTCCTACTTCAAGAAAGGAACCTTCCTAAACGTAAGCATCAATGTCTGCTATAGTTCCACAACTCAATATATGTTCTGTTAAGTTACATAGATCTCAAGTTTCAATATTCATCGGCAAAGTTTTAATTTTCTACACAGTAAGATTTTGATATTTGATGTGATAGGTTAGCAAAATTACCCAATATTTTGGGAGTAAGTTAGTGATATTTCATTTTTTTAACAAAATAACAATTCATAACATAATTGCATTTATCACAAAATAAATTGACTACAAAATATAAAGGTTTTTTTATTATAAAATGGTGCCTTTAAGATGATTCATTCATAAGATTAATCACCGATTTTCTAATAATGGCATTTTAGCGTCTTTGTGGATTCCTAAAAGAATTACAATGTGGTTGATGTGGTAATCAAGCTATCAATTATGATTAAGTTATAATATATATATTAAGTACAGTTTTACACAATTTAGTTAACAAGAAGTGGAATTCTATCCCATAACTAGGTAAAATCAAGATCCATGAATAAATATGTTAGGACTATAATGTTGTTAGAAGGTTTTGATTTAAAAATTAATTCATATTGAAAAATTAAATAAACACATTATATTCAAATAGCCAAAAACCTAATGATGAAGTTACTTAAATCTCAAGCAAACAACAATTAATTAATTAACATTCAATTTCACACACAAGACATAGGGAGGAATTTTGTAAACTCTATACGTATGATATTAAAATATTATTCTTTCTTCATCCTCTAAAATAATGTTAAAGATATGCTGAAAAATATGTCAAATGAAAGAGATTAAAGAGAACATAAGACTGGGTGTTGAGGAGGCTATGGGAGAGGGCTGCTAATGCTGTGGTGATGAGGGAGGCAAAGGAGAAGCAGTGGGCGGCGTAGTAGAGGAAAGGATGGGTAGAGGAAGACCACACCAATGATCAACATCCATTATTTGAGGTGTAGCAGTAAGTGATGTATAAGCAGCAAAAGGGAACTTATTTTCTATAAATTTTACATGATGAGAAACAAAAGTTTTGATTGTACTAGGTTAGAGACAATAGTAGGCACTTTGAGTGAAGGAATAGCCTACAAAGACACATAGAGAAGAGTGTGGGTCAAGTTTGTTTTTGGTATAGGGATAGAGCTAAGGGTAACACAAGTATCTAAAGCTACAAAGTTTTTGATAGTTGGGTATTCCCCCACACAAAACCTTTGCTCGCCCTCGAGCAAACATGCCAAACCACTATACTTTATCAATTCGTCCTTCATAAAATTAAGTGCACACAATCCGTTAACTTGGGCTAGTAAGACTTAGGTTGCAGCATACATCATAATCATCACCGATACAAATAAACAAAGTCAAAATAAGACATCTTTGTTCAAAAGACAAGTATGAAACCAAAGTGAATTCTTCTCACAGATTTCTCTCTTATACTCAAGTGTTTAAGGTCAAAGTTTTTCTCTCAAATCTCCCTCTAACATATTACATTACCATAGGCTTGCAACTTCACTAGTTATCATTCATTCGAATTGCATGAGCTCATAGATCATAAGGATTTTATTATGGGTTGTAATGGGGTTAGGTTCAAAGGTAAGGTAAAAAAAATGGCAAATGATTAATCACAAGCATTTACAAAGTACCAAGTAAAAGGGGCATTAAAATTCTGAAATAACTACATGACACAAAGGATTATAACTGCTCATACTAGCTAATGCTACTATGCTTTATTCTTTTTCTTTTTCCCTTTTCTTTTCTTTTGTTTTTACTTGGCTAAGAACAAGGGAGAGCAATAAAAACAAGAGAAATTACTAGCAGCATAATTTAATAAACATATGAGTAAAAGCACCTATAAAAGTATCTCAGAATAAAATATAGAACAAAAGTTCCAAATTACTCAGTGCTTCATTCAACTTGTGATAGGGTAAGGCTAATGGGATTTTTGGGTTTCAATATAAGGTGATTGATTGGAAAATAAGGTTAAAGGCTAAAAAATGTTTGCAAAGGAAAAATAACTAGGTGGGTCATTTTTAAGCTAAAGGGTGTAAAAATAAAGAAGGCCTTAATCATTTCCATAAACCAAGTAATCAAACAAATTCAATCTGGTCCAGTGTAAGTTTTGAAGGCAAGCCTAATTAGAGGAGCATCACACAATACAAAAAAATAGAATGACATAAAGATGATGTCATTAAAGCTCAAATCCACTCATAGGTTTAATTCAAGAATTCATCTTAATTTCACAATAACCTCATCACTCAAATGTCAAAATTTTGACTAAGTTTACACGATCGGTACGACTCACCTAGCCTAATTTAATTTTATGCAAACACTCAATATCACTCAAACTAATATGACAAAGCTTTATGGTGTAACATACAACAATCATGCAAAAATCGATAAGAATAACACAAAAACTGAAAAATAGTCACACACAAAATCTCCAATTCCTTCCCCTACACCTAGTCTAACATTGTCCTCAATGTTAGGACATAAAATTAAAGAAGCACAAATATAAAGAAAAAAAGAAAAGAAGGCTTCTCTATTTGGAAATGCCGAAATCATGGTGTTGGCGGATGTGGAGGTTGGAATCCTTCACACTCCCAATAAGCCATCAAGTTATGCTCCAAGTAGTGCATTCTTTGTTCAAGGCAACTTAGGCGGTCATCCAAATTGGTTTGGGAAGGTTGGTGACTACTTAGTGCCGCTGTTGAAACCTGACTTCTAGTAGCTAATTCCCCCATATCTGAACCATTGCTTATCCTTAAGCAATAAATCAAACGCTTCACTCAAACAATTCCGGTTAAGAGTTAATACTTAATCAAGCACACAGAAATCCATTAATGCTTTCAATCCAATTCAACTCTATCATGATCAAAAAGAAGTTACTTACATGCAAGCACATAGTTAGTAAAATAGTCACTCAAAATGCATAATATCTAGCATTTAAGCCATTTTGCCTTTGTTATCACATAAACAAGTCAAGGATGCTTAGTATGGCATAAATACAGATGAAAAGAAACAATACAAGTAAAACAAAAATATCTCAAAAACAAAAGAGCAACGATGCTTCTTATTTAATAACATAAGACAAAGACACTTTGATCAACAACGCAAAAACAAAGATAGTTATCTCTTCTTCTTTTTGGTTTTTTTTTCTTCTTTTTTTGACACTACATTCTAAGCATCCCATTCCATATTCATAGGACAAGCTATACAAAATGCACTTAAATACTAAACATCATACACAAGAGTCACCAAACACATGCAAGGCATACAAAGGAAAAAGAAAAAAATGAAAAACTTTGAAGTTAGCATCATTTCAAGAGTCAATCAAAGTTCCTCAAATCAAAAGCATCAACATCATTCCTGTACCATAATTAACTATTAACTAAAGAACGAAAATTTTCAAGTTACTACATTCTCATCATTACCATCAAACTCACAACAATCCAAGTGTACAGAAATTTCACACTTGCCCCACCCCCATACTTAGAATGTACATTGTCCTCAATCAATAAAAGCAAAAAAGAGGGATGGGAATAGAAGTACTCACCTATATTGAAGATTCCATATGCAACTTTGAAATGAATGATTGCAGCTTCCTTTTCAAATGCTTAAAAACAAAAGAAACCAAAGAAAACAAGTAAAACACTCAAAGTAAACGCTCAAAAGATATGCATAAAAGAGAAAAACACACAAAAGAAAAGGATACAGATGGGGTGCCTCCCATCAAGCGCTTATTTAAGGTCAGAAGTTTGACCCTTCACATATGTACATCATCCATTATCGAATGGATGCTTGAGCCCAACGTGTAGCATACTCAGACTCCGTGAGGAACCTGGAGAAACTTCCCTCGAAGTAGGCTCCTTCTCAGCACGATGCTTCAAGGCTTTTGAGGAGCAAAACTTCATCGTTTCACCATCATCCTCTAATGTTCACTCATTTTTTCGGGCATCACCATTCTCATACCAGGATGGTCTTCGTAAAAGTAACGCCAATGGTTGTGGAGACCCAGCATCCTGCTTGTCACCTTCGGTCTTTAGCTTGCTTGGCTATAGCTTGTTCAACTCATATGTGATTAGCAGTTTTCTTCTTCATGCTTCTCTTCTTGATTTTCTTCTTTTACCTGTCAACAACTAGGAAAAAGAAACGAAATTCAGTTAGTGATAATATGAATTGCATCACTTACCGGACATCCTCTATCTTTCTCGAACTATAACCTCTTCCTCTTCTAACTCCATTTGCTCTTCTTTTATAATTTGTGGGTTCTCCAAATGATCTCCACTCTCTGAAGGAATGCACAACTCCTCCGCATCACTCTCTTGTTAGCTAAGAACTCTTGTAGACACTAGGGCTTTAATTCTCTCCGCTAAATGGCTCAATTGATCTTCCAAGGTCTTTAAGCTACTCGTCGTTACTTGCTGGAATTGAAGAGTGCTTGTCGCCAAACTCATTACGATCTCCTTCAAAAACATCTCATCAGCTTGTGGTGGTGATGGTAGAGGTGGAGGCTTTGGCTCGAAGTAGGACTGCTCTTGATAATAGCTCAGTGGAGAAGCGAATCTGTATTGTGTATCTTGCAAACAAGACACGTACAAAAAGAATAACAAAAAATGAGCAAACTTTACATCCCTCGTTACTTGCACGGCTAAGGGTGTGAAATTCGCCACTTGATGGTCAAATCTAGAAGTAGCAACAAATAGAAACTTATCATCATAATAAGGATAATATGAAAAATCATAATTAAAAGCATACTAATAGTGAGCTATGCCGCTAAAAGATCGAAAAATAAAAAAAAAAACTGTGAAACTAAAACAAACAGAAGTCAAGGTAACCAAGAGCAATGAAACCAAAAACAAAAATAAAAACATCACTAAAAAAACCATTAAGAAATTCCTCGCAGACGTAGCCAAAGTGTAACGAACTGTGTTATCAAATTTCTGGTGTTTTTATTATTTCGTTTTGATTACTTTTATTTTTCATTTGTGCTAGAGACGTCTACGAAAAATTAGAAAGGTCGCGAAATTGCTACCCTCTTCGGTTTAACATCAAGTTTTACAAATTTTCTATTACGCCTTATTAATTTATTTGATTTTTTATCATGTCCAATGCAAGTATTTTGTACATATCATAAGACTGAGAACAAAACTAATTTACCCTTTTGCATGTGAAATTCCATAGTATACGGTGAATTTTTGGCTCATAGCCAAACTTCTTCCGGGAATTCAATTTGAGGTCAACATTTAAATAAGATATTATAAGAATACATAATCCAAGATTGCATCCCTCCCTCTTCTTTTGCTTATCTCTTTCTGCTTTTGGTGCTTTTGACGGGGAATAACAAAATCAGATGCAAATATTTAGATATTCCCACTAGATAATCATCCCAAGATTCTCTTATATATACATGCTTTTAATACTCATATAAATCCAAACCAAACCATTCATTTAGGTAATACATAGCAGTTTATAAGTCCCAAGCCATTTTGGAGCCCTCCTGGCCGAATATGAATCTTCACAGCTTCACAAATTATATAAACATCTAGCTTTTCAAACAAAAAGTGTCACCAAGTCGTTAAATTTACAGGGTTCAATATTTTAGACGTGTGTTTGTATAAGTCTGGATACCCAGTTTCTGGTCCCTCTACGCCCATACCAAAACTTCCCAGTCTCGCAGGATCATAGATGCAAAACAGCTGCTAATCATCACGAGATGATATGCAATTTTGTCACATTTGGTGTAAGAATATAATTTGTCTTTTTGTCTGCTATACATCACAGAAAAACTGATCAAATTGTGATAGGGTTGGAAGATAATTGGAAAACAAGAGGCTCCAAGAAGAAACTTCCACTGCTACTTTACCATTGTAAGGTTCAATCTTAATGTACTAACAAAAGCATTGGTCGAGTGGAGCCAAATCGTTTGCTCAGTCACTCTCATCACGTTTTGCTCATTGACGAGTCGTATTCGATCTTGTTTGCTGCCAAGTTTTGATGGTTATACCGAGTGAGAACATGCAAGTACAACGTAACAAATTTGAGAGTAAAAAAGAACCCACAAAAAAAAAGAGTTGGCTGATACATCATTTTATATATATGTACACCATGAAAAATCAAATAGACTTAAAAGATTTTTCACATTCTCTACGCTAAACAATGTTAATAACACAAGCTTACAAACAAGGCGGTCTAAAGCCGTGATCTTCATGTTATAAGCAAAACGTCCATTTCATTAACTTCATTTTTTATATATATTTATTCTGCTACTAGTACTACTACCAAGTGTAATAAAATTCAAGCAATATACATCTGATCACTAGCCAATTGTGCAAGGTGTAGTACGTATCTCCAGATATGATGTCCAAAAGAAGGCTTCTGGCTACAATTGATGTCACTTTGGAGAAACATAACGCAGAAAAGAAACTGGAAGAAAAAGCAGACTGATGTTTATGGTCTCCTCTCCTTATTTCATCACTCTCCAAGCATATAATTGGGAAAACGAGTCAATAAACTGATGGTTCGTTTTCAAATAGCTTACAATGGCTAGCTTTTACGAGTTGTAATATCATAGACTGCCTCGTATTGTAGCCTCAAACAACCAGAAAATAACGAATAAGTGTTAAAGCACGATGTATTTCCATTGAAAACATACATAACTGCAGCTAATGGTTCTTTGTTCGGTTGATGCAGAAAAGTGTCAAACTTTTGTCTTAGAAATGGATAGAACCAAAGCCACTGAGTTTGCTTCAAGGGGAAGAATGGTTACGATTGTGCGCATGAACATAGAAAATGAACAGCCACTCCTGGAAAGTTTAGTTAGCTTACAGTGTACTACTTGGAGTTGGATTTTCTTTCAATTTTTATCGTTAAAAGGGCTAAAAGAAAAATAATCATCATAAGTTGAAGCTTTGCCTGTCACTCACTTTATTTTAACACATGAAATTACTCTTCCAGAAGAAAGTATTTGGCAGAATGCTACTGAAAGCAAGAAGCAGCCATCTTTTATACAGGCAGATATGCGAGTCAATTCCTAAATCCTTTTTAACTCCTGTCAGATGGTGCTGGTCTAGTGACACATTATTAATAGACAACAAAAACGAAAAAGAATTCTACTAGTCATAGTTGTCCACCTGCTTCGGTATCAAAACCTGGTTATTTTAGCAAAGCATATACACACTCTTGGAGTTTTGGCACCGTCAACAACCAAGGAAAAGACGAGAAGTAATTACATTGTCAAGAAGTCAATGATAGCAAACAAGAATCATGTATACTTTTACTTCCATTCCATTTCAATTATAGTTTACTCTCTGCTTCAACTACCCAGCCATATTTGTAAGCACTACATGGCATTTACAAAGCATTCCATTTCCATTTTATGTCCTGATACTAGTTTCGAATTTCAAGTACAATAATTAAACCACTGGGATTTACATTTCCTTACTTGCCCAGAAAAGCAATGGACTTGATCTTGGACTCTTCCATTTTGTCCATGCTTATGATATCTACCCTTGTCCTCTTGAAATATACTTCTATCAAAACCATGATGCTAATGTGCAGCGTATCTAGACTTACAATACACAAACAGCATATTATACAAGTCTGCTTGTCAACAGCCAATTTGAGGAATTGTGTTATACCTCTGGGTAATTTCTCAAAAAACATGTGGAAAATTGAAATTAAAAACAAGAAGAACGATTACCGAATGAAATTGGCAATTTTATAAAGATAGCATTAAGCAGTAGCACATATTTTGCATCTGTTATAGAAGTTAGAAACTCAATTAGAGAAACCACGTAGTTGTGTTATCAACCACTGGAAAGGATAACTGAGAAAGGAAACCAAAATGCTTTAAGGAGAAGAAAATCACTGTTAACCCCGATGACTAATGCTAGTCTGACGGTACCTACTCGCTTGGCTTCTGCCCTTAAAAAAGTCCCTACTCTCTTGTTAATGCAGAGTTCACAATTTGAAGAATGCTACTTTACAGAGAGAAAGAAAGCTAAAAATATGAAAAAAAAAATAAAAAAATTGAGCATTACCAATTTTAAGAATAACTTACAACTAGCCATATAGATGCTGCGAAAACCAAGCTTACATGCATACCAGGCTCGTACATTGGTTAATACATCTCGATGCACTAAATCTAAATTACAAAACAAGATAAATATGTTGTAGGAGTAACACAAAATAAAATTTAAATTGAAAAATCTCATACGTCTTTCTTAAATTAAAAATAAATAAATATTTTTTACTCTTTAAACTAAATCGGAAATTAGTGCATTTCATTGTGTTCCAACCAAAAATTAAAAAAAATGCAGGAGTTTTCTATATTAACTTTCTACATGAATCTTTATTAGCATTTAATATTAATAATCAAAGAAATTTTATTGCAATTGACAACATAAAGCCTTGCTTTAAGTTATAATATTCTAACAATGTTCACTTTTACATTTAAGAAATTGTCCACAGAAAAGTCACTTTAACCTATCAATTTGGTGGATTGCAATTTAACAACAAATTTTACCGTTAGGTATAAAGCTGAAGTCATACTAAAAGAGATCATTCCTAAGTAACAGTAATATAGATACCAATCTTATTGATGATACTAAAAGATGGAACATCAAAGATGACATATAGTTAGAAAAGCAGTCATGAAAGCTCTTGGCAAAGCCTTAAGTAAATGTTGTTCCAATATAACTCTTTTCCAAATGACAATATGTAGACGTTGTAACATCCCGTCACCGATGGGATGGGTACAGTAGAGTGAATTCATAATTGGCATGTGCATGCATTGTTTAGCTTCTGTATTTGGATAATTGAGCAATTATTGCAC
>JANIJH010000008.1:20618583-20629516 GCA_024520975.1 Erythroxylum areolatum
ATTATCTCCAATTTGTCTCTAATTTTCACAACCATTATCTCAAAATTCTAAAGTTGACTCCCAAAATTTTCTTCAATGTCATTATACTCATTTCTATTTTCCATACATCAATTTACTTGCTAAGTGACACTTTTCCTAGCCAAATAATAATTAATAATTTTTGGAATTATTCCTAAAATTCACCAAATTTAAAATTGACCAATATGCTCTCTAATTAAATTTTTCAATACAACAAATTCACAAATTCTCTATAGTCTCATATCACAATTCAATTATACCCTGAATTATTCATGAAAGCATGTACAATTATTTTCATGTGTGCAACAATCAAATTCACATGCATGTATGCTGACATTATGCATAAGCATGAAATGCATTTCAAATCTCTTAGTATTCTTTTATATTTACTATCCTAACCTCCTAGTAGGTAATGGGATGTTACAACTCTCCTCTCTTTAAAAGAAATTTCGTCCTCGAAATTCTTATCTGACTGATCAAGGAGGCAAGGGTATGCTTCCTTATATACTCCTTCATTTCCCATTTAACTTCATCACTCACACACTTTCTTCCAATTGACCATAGTCAATGAAATCATTCCATCCTCTAATTATTTCTTCAGACATCACCCTATCTTAACTGTTTCCTCAATATAGTCCAGGTTACTCAAACGTTTTCACTTAGTAAGCTGATAATACACCTATGTCAGATCATATCATTATTTTTTAACACACTCACATATCACACATTATAATTCTAAGACATCCTTATTGATAATACATCTCATAAGCTACTGGTCTTATGCTCTGTAACTTCATGTGGATCAATACAATTCGAGCTTAGTTTATCCTTTTTCCTAATCTAAGCACATCTTGTACTCAATGTAAGCACACCTTGGAAAGGTGATACTCTTAGAGACAATTCATCTTTTCGCTTCTCTTCGGTGTTAATACACTTAACTCTTAGGTATGTCTCACTATATTCCATAACTTCGATGTTGATCCACTAAAATTCATTTGTCTTTCACAAGCCACTTGATTTCTATTACAAACTCATTTCACTCATCAACAGTATCTCTAATCAATTCTGGCCTTGCGAACGACCCTTTTTGTCGTATAACGCCTCATACAGTATTCTAATGACTTCACTGTGATAATGATTGATAAGCTTAAAGTCAATTAGAACTATACCTTGATCTTATATTCCTATAAACTCCAAAAAAATAAGCTTTAAGCATATCTCCAATAGTTAGGACTGTTAACAATTCAAATATTCAGTTACTTATTTCTACATCCTTAGCAATTAAGTACTATTTCGGTATATTCCTATTGGGATTTATAGCTTAGGTTGTTACTTACGCTTTCTTTAATAACATTTTTGCTCACTCATCTTTATCTGATACACATCCTTCTCATTTTAATCACAAAGTAACATTTTTCCTATTCGAACTCAAAATTCATATTTGTTTGCAATTCCTCACTAAGATTCATAATTTCTGAAACCTCAATTTGGGCTTTGTCAATCTTTTCCTGTGGGACTGATCTTAAATTCAATAGTTAATAATACTTTGATTTGCCCAAATTTCAACTTGACATTCTGTGCTCTTTATTGCACTTGGTTTGGTAACCTCAATATCTAAATTCGTGCTATTTCGGTCTTGAATTTTTTGTTCAATACATCAGATTACAACACCAGCTTTACTAGGAATTACCCATTTACACAATCAAAATCTTCAAGTAACTCTATTCATTGTCTCAACCTTACATTCAGCTCTTTCAAACTCCATAATTAACTTAAACTTTAGTGATCTCTAAATTCTGAAATGTTTCTATATATGTATAATGTCTCCAAACTTTCAAGCAATCACTATTATAGCAAGTTTTAATTTATATATCAAATAATCAACCCATGAGACTTTAATATTTAACTGTCTTGACGTATATGAATTCACTTTATTATGTTGCATTGGATTTTATCCTAATTTCTTATACAAACATCATTGTATGCTACAAATTCTCCAAATCTAGATGATATAATTAATATCAATGTTATATTTCCTCAAAAAATATCTATATATATTACTTAGGGTTTCTTACTTCATGTTTACCTCTATTTTCTTCGGTCTCCCAACATCCTATGTTTAGATACTATACAACCCAACATTTTATTCAATCAAGCTAAGAACACTCCTATTGAAATTGGCATAGAATTTTTTCTACCTTTATGATATGTAGGATTTCCTCAAGTATTCAAAATATTCTTCTTAACTATTCGAATACATTCAATATCTCATCTATGATCATCGTCACTAATTGATCTGATTTTGCTTGGATCACTTTAATTCTTAATTTCATGATACTGCTGAGGGCATTGTTACTCAAACAAATGTAGCCAAAACTCTATATGCCCATGATTAGTTCTCGTAATTCCTTAAGTAACTAATTCCTCATTAAGGTAATATTAACTCATGTTAATTTCGGTTTCCCAATTAACTTATTTTCTAGAATGATTTTCTTCATTCATTCAATTTCCTCTAATTTCACATTGACTTGTTCTAATGTCTGTTCATTCATACTAATTTCTCCACACATTTCAATTTATTTGAAATCTTAATTTCCTATGTTGGTAACACATTCATCAAATCAAATTTGTATCTCCCGAACATATTTACACAGAATATAACGTGGACCTATGTTCTCCTCATATTAGCAATTAATGTCTCCTCAAATTCAATAATCCAATCACATAGTTGGGTACTTTACATCAAACAAAATGCATACATTCTTGGTAGCATATTCTACCTCTTATGCCTAAGTCTCCACTAGGGATATGACTCCAATATTTACTTTTGATTCATTGTATATTCATTTCTAGTTTGTTTCTTCATTGATCATTCTTAAATTGAATCATCAGATCATCTTAACCTAATTTAGGGATATTCTTCTTTGAAAGAAGATTTCTTGCTACTATCATTGACACTATTCATATAATCCTTATCAATCAAGGTCATCTTATTTTATTTAGAGATTTATTTCTGAAAAATCACCAATTATCTTATAATAGTAATACTTTGACCTCAATGATCCTAGACAATATTTCTATCTTTATCCTTGCCACCATCGAGATTTCCTCGCATTAACTTATACTAACATCAACTTTACTCCGATTCACCAGGATTTACCTCTTTTAGTATTACATCACATCATATTGATTCAACTATCATATTGGGTGCATTAACTCTTCTCATTTGATTTATCATCTTTTTCTTTATCTCATTTCTATCTCATCTTTCCATTGTCATTTATTTCATCTCCCCTATATATACCCTTAATCAATTCAGAATTATAGATGTATAATCATCATAAAATTCTGATCTCAATTTCCACTTATATTACGGTGGATTGTAACTCTTGTCACATTAATCAAACAACTAATTCGATTCCAAATCCATCTCTTTAAGATCATAAAAATTTCTGTTTTCATTACATTCTACTTTCACACTTTAATCTCATTATTGTTACTGATCTCCCTATTTTCCTCACATAATTCGTGACAATATATTCACTTCTCTATCACATTCGAGGGTATACCATTACAGTACAATATTGATATCATTTTCCATAATACATCCACCAATACAAATGTAGTGAATCTTTATCTATTATATCGAACCATAAACTATTTCTCCTTTCTAATTATCCACAATTTTCATTTTCTCACATTCTGAAAGAGCATCACTCTTCTCGTTAATTTTATCATCTCAACTCTTAACATGTGCTCATACGAGTGACTCATGTAATTATGACTCAGACTGGGGATCAGTTGCTACTATCTGCTATGACATGACAAAAATGCATGTACCTTGACACATATTTTAGAAAACACCCATATAAGATAGTAATTCTGGGCTCTGATACCACATTGTAGCACCCGCCCTCTCGAGACACGAACTCGACATCCTAAGTGATATCCGAGTCCGTGCCCCGCAAAGGTGGCTTGATAGAATGGTTAAACATTTAAAACTCAGTACAAATTTTTTTAAAACAATATAAGCATATACAGAAATCAGTAATCAAAATTAGGCCTAATCTTTTCTTTCATAACATAAAAATAACATTTGTTAACACTACACTCCAATTCATTCTCATTTATAACCCTTTCCAATTTGGAAAGTTATTACAAATAGAAATATTCGAATACACAAGTTACAACAATTGCGGAAGACTCAATTTGAAATAAAAATAAGAAAATACAAATGCAGACGCAAACTGATCCCAACCTCTACCTTTTATTTCAATACAGTGGCTATACTCATGTTTGCCTAACCAGGTAATTCTTCTGAGCTTGAAAAATATTGCAAATTTTGGGCGAGTTTTGCAAACTCAATGAGTGACCATCCTCGATGGCTCACTCAATCACAAAACACATACAGATCATGTAATCACTTAATTTAGATCATTTCAATCGTAATCAAATAGCATCACATATCATTTTGATCACTTATTTCATAATTCACATTCAGATTTTGTTCATTTGAAGCATACATATCAATTTTATATGCAATGCACGTGAGGTTTACTTTCATTTATTTCTTTGTTTTGATCGAGTGCCTATAACTGTCTCGTATCTATTATGGATACCAGGCTCATTGATAACTGTCATGTATTCGTTGTGAATACTGGGCTTATTAATAACTGTCCCGTATCCGTTGGAGATACCGGGCTTATTTTACATAGTGAGCCTTTGGCTCTTAATCAGTTTCTGAGATCTAGGCTCTTTTTCACATTCTGGGCTCTAAGCTCTTTTTCGGTGGCTACTCCGGTCACAACTGTCTTTATCTTTCATGCATTCATGTAATGAAATGCATCAATCACATATTTTCAGTCAGTCATACGATCTCATTTACTCATTCTCATATACATTCTCATCGGACCTTGGTCTGGCATTCAGAGATTACATTTAGAAGCATTTATTTCATTATGTTCACATACAAGTAACACTTCAATATCTCATTCATATATCACAATCATCGGACCTTCATTGTTCGGAATTCAACAATCAAATCACATTCATAATCATTCAATACATAACATAAACAAACAAGCAATAAAGTAAGACCATCTAGGTCTATTCACAAATACGCTCCAGATTAGCAATTGCTTCCAAGATTTGGAAACGTTTGAATATGGACATTTATCCTGCACATCAAAATTATGCAATACACACATTGCTTATACACATTAATAACTTTACACAATTATAAACATTCATTTATGCACATGTGTGTATATGGAATAAGTACAATGCGTGTTCAATGACAATCCCGGGTATATTATCAAATTTCACATTTTATCCACATTCTCAGTTTATAACTCAATTACTCGCCATTTTATTTTTAGCATTATTTGCTCTCATAATAACCCATTTCTCAATAACTTTTACTAGATACACTTTACTCCTCTTCTTGAATCACAACTTCAATCCTATGAATATCTTTATTCCCATTAACCTCATACTGTTTGTACTTTGATATCAACAATTGATTCACCAATGTGATTCCAACATTACAAGATCAAACATTTTCCAAATTCTCATTTCAGTCCTATATCACTTCCAAAAATCCAGACCTTTAGGTTAATTTTTCGTGATCATTCTGATTAGTAAATGAAGTAATTTGGTAACACTTTCTACTAGAAAAGTGTTCCCTATTTTCTTAAGTTTCTAATGACACCACAATCATTCAATTTGGTTTAGTAGTTTGAAAGTTATACTTCAAGCATTTTCGGACTGTTCTTATTCTAAAATAGTATACTATACACAACTTTCATCCAAAAATTGAACATCTTAGGGGCTGAATCAGAATTAGACTTCTTCAAATAATTCGTAAGCGTATATCTGTAGTTTACCCCAAACTAATAATCATCTCGTTTGGAATCCTACAGATTCAAATATAATCAAAATACTGAAGTGTGTTCAGTAAAACATTCCTATTTACACTGCTCCAACAGATTCCCACACTTTCATTTGATCAATCTTTTTCAAATCAATTTAGCATACTACCAATTTTTTTGGAGAGTTAGAATAATGTGTTAGAAGCTATTGGATTAAGAATCAAGTCATTTGAAAGTCTAGAGGAGAAGTTATAGTCGAAAGAAGCAAGATGGTTCAGCTTGCACAATGCTCTCGGGTGTAGAAAATCACAACTAACAATTGAAGAGCACAGTGTTTTGATGGGACAATTAAACATCAGTCATTGCAATTAAACTCATGGGCGTGAGAGGGAAAAATCACAGGCATGAGTGAGTCACAGGTGTGAGGGTGAGAAGTCATAGGTGTGAGAGATAAAGACAAAGATTGGGTGAGACCTGTCCACATTTATCACTCAATCTCTCTCAATTCAGTTTAGATGGATATGATTTTTGGTGGAGAGGTAAAGCAACGTCTTATGAGTCCAATGGTCTAAGTCTCATATCATTTGGAGATCAGATGAAGAAGACATAGCCAAAAAACCATTGGATGTTCATCAGCTAACAACCCTCCAAAGTCACTGTCGTGTAATTGCACGATGACGACTTTCACCTTTAAAACACCAAAGCTGCTAAGAGTCGCTATTGTGCATTTGCACGATAGTGACTTTTGCCCTTAACCTGTCGAAATCGCTATCGTGCATTTGCACGACAACGACTTTCATCTTTAAATCATCAAAGTCACTATCCAACTTTAAATCTCCATAACTTTTGATCCGGAACCCTAAAAATTGCAAACTTTATATTAATCAAAAGCTAAAAAAAGATCTACAACTTTCATAGAGATCATTTTATCAAAATCTTTTTATATCAATACAATTTAATCAAGGAAGTTCAGATCAAACTTTTACCTCTCTTTATCTTTTCTTTGTTTCATTCACAGCCAACTTCTCTACGCATCTTTCTTCACTAAATTCAACACTTCAATTTTCATTTCTAGTTTTTCCACTCCATTTTCATTTAAATAATTCACCATAAATTCACAGTGCCCCTAAATATGAAATTTTACTCAAAATCTTCAAAATCATCACAAACCAAATATCAGTTATTCATCCTCTTCACATTCTGCACTTCATCATTTTCTGTACATTTTCCTATCTCTTTATTCTCTACATTTTCTTAATTCTCTTCCTCTAACTATCATTTATACAATCTTTCTCACCTCAGACCATCATCTCACTACTATTCTCCAACTCTAATCTCATTCTTGTTCATCTTTAATAACTCTCAAAATATTCACGTATGTATATATATATATATATACAGTGAGATGAAAACAAAGCATATATGCTTTAATCTTTCAAAACTATTTGTACTCTTCTCATGCATATTTTCATTGATCCTTGTAATTCAGAAATCATTTCTACACTATCTTGTAACATATTTATATTCAAATCTGAAAAATCAACACATGTTGTATGCTTTGGTTTTTCACTCATGTTTCAGCACATGTACATTTTCATTTTATAACTTCAATGTATAACCAACATGATGTATGTTTCACTTATGCAACCATAAAGAACCATAAATTGCTTACTTGTCTAAAGCTCCAAAATCTTTGAAATCACATGAGTCGTAGCTTTCTAACAGCACTCGATCATCAACAGTTCGAGGTTGTAGGGATAGGTATTTTAGTGATAGTGAAGGAGATAACAAAAAAAGATAGCAAGCAAAACATGAGAGTAAGGCTTGCATTGCGACGATGAGAAATCTCTGAAAGAAATGAAGCTTCCAGAAGATGAAGGAAAATCCCGAAGAAGATATTTTTAAGAAAGGAATAAATAGTAGATGGATCTTTTAAGTTTAAAAGGACGTGTGTTTAAGAATTGGACGCTTGTCCATTTCTTTAAGACCTTGGCTAGTTTCCTAACTAGCTAGTTCTTATTGAACTAGTTCCCTAACTTTCATCCTTTCATTACAATTATCTCCCATTTGTCTCTAATTTTCACAACCATTATCTCAAAATTTTGAAGTTGTCTCCCAAATTTTTCTTCAATATCATACACTTATTTCTATTTTCCATACATCAATTTACTTGCCAAGTGGCACTTTTCCTAGTCCAATAATAATTAATAATTTCTGAAATTATTCCTAAAATTCACCAAACTCAAAATTGATCAATACACTATCCAATTAAATTTTTCAATACAACAAATTCACAAATTCTCTATAGTATCATAATTCGATTATACCCGGAATTATCCATGAAAGCATGTACAATTATTTTTCATGTGTGCAACAATCAAATTCACATGCATGTATGTTGACATTATGCATGAGCATGAAATGCATTTCAAATCTCTTAGTATTCTTTCATATTTACTATCCTAACCTCCCTGCAGGTAATGGGATATTACATTAAGACAATTGAATGCCCCCTAAATCTTCACCATATCCTATTATAATTAGTTTTTTCTAAGCTTTATTTTGAATCCAATCACTAATCTTTTCTCTACTCAAAAACCTCAAATTTAGATGCTCCAAATTCCAAGTTTTTGTTAAGATCTTGAGGGGTAAGGCTATGCTTCCAACCTTCCTTAATCTCCTCTGTTAATCTGGTATGCACTTCAGAGATTGACATTATTAATAATTCTGAATTGGGGAGCCCAGATAATGCATCAGTTATGTCTTTTGCCTTCTTACTTTTATAATACATTTTAAAAACCATATCTTAATAAATTTGGAAGCCAAGTTTGTGGAAATAGAGTGGAGATCCTTTAATCCAACAGATATTTCAAACTTTTGTAGTTAATTTGTACAATGAATGGTCTTCTACTAAGATATTACTGTTAGTGCTTGATTGCCTCATTTGCAACTGAAATTTCCTTGTCATTAGTCAATAAATCTTAGTGTTTCTATGGTAAGGCCTTACTTAAAAAATGATATAAAGTGCTTTTCTTTTTGTAAAACCACTTATATTCCCATTCCACTTGCATAAATGGCCAAAAAATGTTAGGGAGTGCCAAGACAGGTGCAGAGATGATGGATCACTTAAGCTCTTTAAAGGCCTTCTATACCTTTAAACCATAATTCAAAAGGTTAGAATTTTGTTTCTTGAGCAACTCTACTAATGGTTTGCCCATATCTCCATAATGCTCGATGAATCAATAGTAACAGCTTATGATGCCTAAGAATCCTCTCAACTCCTTAAGCATTTTGGAAGTTTCCATGCTTGAATGGTACATACCTTCCTTATGTTTGTTTTTACACCTTGCTCTTATATAGAATATCCCAAGTACTCCACTTGCCTCGCCCAAGCACACACTTGTTCCCTTTAATAAATAGTTGATTCTCCTATAATGTCTCTATTTTTTTCACTTAAGTGCTCTAATTGAGACTAAAATAAATCAATATGCAATGAATATATCACTAAAAAACACCAATATAAATGACCTTAAGAATGGTTTAAAGATATCATTTATCAAACTTTAGAAAGTGAAGGGAGTATTGGCTAAGTGGCTTCTCTAAGAACTCATAGTGCCTATATGAATTCTAATATTGTGTTGGGTATGTATTCCAATTTCATCTTGATTTGATGATACCCCAACCTCAAATCTATCTTAAAATACCACCCAAAGACATGCAATTCATCTTGGAGTTCTTTAATAAGTGAAAATAGAAACTTATCCTTGATGTTTTGTTTATTGAGCTCTTTGCAATCTACACACATTCCCTAGGAATTGCCATTTTTCTTAACTAGCACCATCAAAGAAGCATATAGTCAAATGTTATGTCAATTGAAGACTTGTCTCATCAACTCATGTATTGAGCTTTCTATTACATTCTTCTTTACTTTAGAGTAAAAACAAAGTTAAATATTGATAGTCTTAACTCCTTCCTTCAAATGTAATTTATGATTATTCTTTTTGTTAGGAGGAAATTGATCAAACTCCTTAAGTAATAAAATATATTCTACTAAAATTCCATTATTTTCATTAAAGAAGCTCATCAAATTGCCTTTATATGTATTTCTTATAGTTGACACTTAATGGGATAGGTGAGTTATAGCATATAGAGTTTTCCTTTCTTTGAATTCTTGAGCACCTTATGAAACACCCTTTCCTAGATCATTTAGATCCTTGCAAAGATTACCATTGACGGTTATAAGCTTGTAATTTTATTTAAATGTCATAGTTCTCCTCTGAAAGGTTATAAAAGATGTCATTCCCCTTCTCCTCCATTCCCACTATCATTTAAAAAGACACATCAGGAGAAGATGGTTCTATAAACTAATGGCTAAACAATTCTTCATCTACAAAAATTACGCTTTAACATTATTTTCTTCCCCTTCTACCATATTTATATGGAACTATTTTTTTTACATTTTTTACCTTTGTTATATCTTTCATTATACCAAAAAGAGAAACCTTTAAGCCTTTTGTCATCAAATTCCTTACCGTTGATAGTTCTTAATTCCTTACTCTGGAGTTAGTTTAAATTGGCTACCTAGAGTAGGTACTAAGTTTGTCTACCAAGTTAGTTTTATGGCGATTATGCTTTAAGGAGAACTTCTACGAATGACTTAGTTAGAGCTAATTGACCTATAAGTGTTTAGGTGCCTCGTCCTCTCCATATCTGAGAACTTAAATTAGTAGCCAATACTACCTCTTCCCTTATGGATAGTACCTCTTCCTTAATGGTAATTTTACCATTAATTATAACTCAAGTTTGAGCTCCTTTAGAAAAAAATCCACTAAATAGTATTATTGTAGCACCCCACTCCCGCATGACCCGAACCCGACATCGATGGTGATATCCGAGTCCGTGCCCCTCGAGAATGGTGTGCTAAAACACTTAACACATTCATAAATCGGTATAAATTTTTTTAACCATAAACATTTTATGCGGAAATCGATACTCAAATTGGGCCCATTTCATTCATAAACATTTTTAATCCACACAATAAAGTC
>JANIJH010000008.1:20631911-20643725 GCA_024520975.1 Erythroxylum areolatum
CACATTAGGTGTTTGATAAAATGCCTAAGTGAACTTGATTTAGGATTTAAGGCTTTATAATGGTATGCATTGGAAAATACTTTTATGTTTACTTAGAATGAACTTGAATTGTTGCTTAGATTGACAAGTAAAGCTTAATATGCTTGGATAAAGATGTGCTTAATTGTGTTTGAAAATGAGTAAGTGTGGGATTAAAGGCCTTAAATGCCTTAGAAAATGCAAAAGAAAAGCTAATGTGACTAGTAAGGAAGTAAACCTGTGAGAAGTTTAATGTTCAAATTTTATAGCTTATAGGGAGTGATATTGTATTTTACACACCTAAGTGAGGGTGCATAAATAGGAAATTTATGTTTAGGTAGTAATTTGATTGTATATCCTTTTATGTATAAAGGCTCGATAGTTGTGAATCAAGGAGCCCGTACCCAGGATTGTTGAAGCTAAAAGAGTGTATACCTTCTTTTGAGAAGAGTTGAGGAAACTGTATTTCCCAAATAGGATTAGAACATCTTAAGACAAGTATGATGACTGGTATATGAATTTAAACCTAGGCAACGTATAGTAGAATTGAATTTCAAATGGATGCAAATATGTTTAGGTATTTAATAAACATCATTGTTTTGAACAATTATGCATGTTGAGTACAAAAGATAACTTTTATTGTATGAAATAATGTTTCAACATTGTTTTTGAAACCAATATTTTATTACATATTTTGAGAAATGATATTGTTTTCAACAAACCTGTGCTTGAAGTGCAAAGGATAATGCTTTCTGATGGTTTAATTTCGTATTTTGAGAAATGATATTACTATTAACAAACATGCAAATAAAATGTAATGGAAAACGTCTTATTTTTCTAAAACAACATTTTTGTAACACTTTGTATTTGAATTTTAAAAGATGACTTTTATTACATAAAAAAGTGCTTTGGAATTTACAAATGCATAACTGAGTCGTGTATTCTACAAGTATTTGTTCTCCATTGGCTTAGAGCCATGGTATGGTTTCATTTTATCGGTTGGACAGATAAATAAAAATATGGTGCTTTACTTGATTTTTGTACTTAATTCTTGTATTTTATTTTTGGTGATTGGTGAGGAGACGATGCTAGGCACAACTGATTAAGCAACCCCTATACCCTTGATGCTGGTACATGAAAGTTGAGTCGCCATATCGATACCTTTTTATGGGACTCGCAAATGATTCACCAAGGTCTGGACACTGATGGGGTCATCATCTAGGGTCATAACACTCTTGTCGACTATAGTCCGGACTTACCACAGATGAAAGTCGAGCCATCACTGAGGATCGGTGGGTGTGCATATTAGTTTGGCCAACTAGTGATGTCACACATGATTGTTTTGAAGTATTCTGATAATTGTTTTCTAACAAGATTTGATGTATACATATGATGTTTTTATGCTTTGTGTACTGGAATTGGAACTTATGTTTATCATACGAGTGAATTAATAGGCTAGGCCTATATGGTTCCTAACCAGTATGCGTTGCATAATAGACTAGGCCTATGTGATTTTACGACCTGTATGTTCACTTTATAGGTTATCTGTACTGTCTTGGTGTGTATCGAGTCTTTTTTGCGTTATATGTTTTTCCTGCTCACTTAGTACATAATGTACTCACCCCCCTCTGCTTTCCAACCATACAGGTTAATTTAGAGAGCTTGAAGCTCTGAGTGGATCGTGTGGTCTTTTGACATGTTTGGGGTATTACCATACGTGGGCAGTTTCTTATTTTGTACTTTTGTTGTCTAGTGGCTCATAAACTATGTTTATGTAGTTACGCTTTATGATTTTGTAAGTTAACTTTTGACTATCTAGTGTTTTATAAATGATTTTATGTATGAACTTTTAATACTATTGTTGAGATTTGCCTTGAGTGGACTTTAAGGTCCTAAAGTTGTGAATAGATGTGTCAGTTAGCCTTATATAGTTGGATTAAAGATACCATTAGTGTCCTTAGCCCAGTTATGCGGTGGTTATCATGGGCCCAATGTGGTACTGGGTTATAACACAAAGGATATGTATCTTAGTTGTTATAACTAACTACTTATTCAAATGGTTCACTTTAAAGAATATATGAAGCTATCATATAATGTTGCCTGGGTCTTATTCTTGATTTAATTTTTTGCTTTAAGTACTTATCCTCTCTTTTTATAACAATGTTTTTTCAAGGTTTCTTGATGCATAATTCCCTAAGATGCTCAGCACTTGAAACCTAAAACACTACTAAGTGCTTCCAAACGGTTTATGAACTTAACTATTTCATTATTCTTACTAACACTTTTAAGCCTAAGTACTATTTTACTCTATAAAGTACAGTATAGGATTAAGCCCACCTTCCTTTAATTCTTTCAAAATCTTATAGCACTCTCCAAATCAACTAATAATTCTTTGAGATTTAATTATTAAGTGAAGTATTGAATCTATCAACACGTTCCTATTACCAATAAAAATAATTATCACCCTAGTTTAATAAAAAATATTCACACGTGCCCCATAAAAGAAAGGCACTTGAAGAGTCTGATAAGTCAGGCATGTGCTTACACACCAATCAATCTAAGTTGCTGAGGCATGTGCATTACACATGCCCTACAAATGCACCTGATAGTTTTCCCTTCCAATTTTCTTTTTCTCTATTATTTTTATGTTTTAAGCCTTGATTTTTTAAATTAGCTTAAAATTTTAATAAATTTATAAAATTATTTTCTAATTGATTGAAAATTCATTTTAAAAAGGTAATATTTTATTATAAATATTTTAGAGTTTAGTTTAATTTATCAAGACTTAAATTATTAAATTAAATTATTTTCAAAACATTAATTAGAATTATACAAAGTCTTAATGGATTATCTTTCATAATTTGATTATGTTAAATATAATTAGAATAATAAGATTATATTAATTATTATGAGACCCTTATTTTAAAATTTTAAATCTCTCAACCAAATATTAAGTACTCATTTAGAACAAGATTTTTTCTTTCCATTATTTTAAGTATAGAAGCTTATTTATGTTTATAGTAAGGCTTATTAAGCAAACTTAAGGTCTCTTTAACTCGAATATATTTTATCTTAAATTAATGAGTCTTACTTAACTTAATTTTCATAATTAAGATGAGCAATCTCATTATCATATGAATTTAGAAGTATAGTTAGAAATAATATATAAGATATATTTTGGTAAAGAGTTGTCACCAAACAAATATAAAAGTCATATAAGATGCAATTGATAAGGTTATTATCTACCTAATTCAAATTTAGTTTATTTGTTGAGCAATATCAAAATCAACTTAGTTTGAACAAGATCATATCCTATTAGAAAATTGTTTGATAATTTCTCAATTTAATGTAGGAGTAATAAAAGTTTTAGTAAATTCTTTATTTTAGTTGGTTTTATGATTAAACTAATACTTTTTATTTTATTTCTTTTGGTTATTAGATAAAATGAGTATGAATTTGTCCTTAAGGAGCATCATAGATGCTAACAAGTTTATTGGACCTAATTTCTTGACTAGTTTCACAACTTGAGATTAAAAGGAACTATATGTTCTCGACAATGCAATTCCACTAAAGCCCAGTTTGAAAGCAACCAGTGATGTCTTGGAGAGATATCAGCATCATATTAGTGATATTGAATAAACTATATGTGATCTTCACTATTATATCTTATGAGCTTCATAGATAGCATGAGAACATGGATGCTCCTACTATAATTATTTGTCTCATGGAATTATTTGGATTGAAAAGTAAGGCAAAGAAATATCAAACTTTTAGAAAATTATGTCAATGTAAGATGATAGAAGAATCTTTAATGGAATTATATATACTAAAAAAGATTAGTTATATTAAAAAATTAAGTTAATTAGGTTTTGTCATATACTATGAGTTAGCATTGATTAGGTGTTATCTTAAGCTTTTCACAATTCATTATAAACTTCTATATGAACCAAAAGGATGTGTCAATGCCTAAACCACTAAACATGCTTAAGATTACACAACAATGCCTTAAAAAGGAATCTAATTATATTTTTGTTGTGGATTCTTCTAGGAGCAAGAAAAAGGGCTCAAAGAAGAATAAAAAATAGAAGACTTCTGTAAAAGTATCAAAGCTAAATGGTTTTGTCATGAAGAAGAACAATGATATGGTCATATATTTTCATTATAAAGTATATGGAAATTGGAAGAGGATCTGCAAAGTTTATATTGTTAGTCTAAAAGATAAGAAGCTTAAGATAGATCCATCTTTAGGTCTATTTATAATTGAGATCAAACTTTCTTCTCATATTCCACATTCTTGGATGTTCGAAACTGGATGTGGTTCTCACATTGTAAAAATAAGCATATGTTAACAAGGATTAGATCATTGAGGAAAGACAATGTGGAAGTGCAAATAGGCATTGGGGTAAGGGTTGCTGTACTAGTTGTAAGAATTTATAGTTTTTCTTTACCTTATGTCCTTAAACTAGAACCAGATAATTATTGTTGTATTCTAGTAAGAAAAACATTATTACCATTTCTTATTTAGATTAAAATTGATTTGTCTTTATTATTAAGAATAAAAATTGTTCTTTTATAAAGATGATGTTTATTATGGATCTATATTACTTTCAAATAGTTTGTATAAATTAAATCTTAAAAGGCTAGCCCTTAAATAAATAGTAAGAAAAGAAAATTAAGTGATTAAAATCAATCTTATTTAAAGCACTGTAGGTTAATTCATATCAATGAAACTAGAATCATAAAGTTATAGAAAGAAGGATGTTTGAATCCTTTTAATTATAAATCATAGTAATCTTATTATTCTTGTTTATTGGATAAGATGACCAAACTTAATGAAAAGGAAGAGCACGCTAATGAGTTACTAGATCTTATACATTTATATGTATATGGCCCTATATCTACTCACATTAGAGGTGGAGACTCATATTTCATTACATTTACAAATGATCATTTTAGATATGATTACATGTATTTAATGAAATAAAAGTCTGAATAATTTGAAATGTTTAAAGAATTTAAACTTGAGGTTGAGAAATAAACTAATAAATGTATTAATATACTTAGATCTGATTGAGGTACAGAATACTTAGATCATAAGTTTCTTTATTACTTAAAAAATAACATAATTATATTGTATTACACTCCACCTAAAACTCTACAACATAAAGGAGTTTTTAAGAGGAGAAATCATATTTTATTAGACATAATATACTCCATGATGAGTGATGCAATCTTTCCTATCACAACATAATGGAGTATTTAATTAAAGAAATCTATACTTTATTAGAAATAATACATTCCATGATAAGCCATGCAATCCTTCTTAAGTTCTTTTGGGGATATGCCCTTAAAACTACTAGTTACCTTTTAAATAGAGTTCCATCAAAATCAATTGATAAGATTTCATATGATATGTAAACTATTAGTAGTCAAAAGTTGTTATACCTAAATATTTAGGGACGTGATGCTTATCTAAAACGTGAAATATTTGATAAGCTTTAAGAAAAATCAAGTAGATACAAAATTAAGGGGTATATAAGAGAGAATATCATATATCAATTTTACCATCCTCTTAAGTACAATGTGTTTGTCAAGGCCCACTACATTTCTAAAAGAAAATTTATTTTCAAGAAAAGTAGCGGGAGTGAGGTAGAACTTAGCAAAGTTCAAAAACCACAAATACACATTTAGATAAAATAAAAATCATAAGTCAATATTTATAGACAAAAGGTATAGTTGGTCCCCTGACATTTTACAAAATATCTAAGTTATGCCCTACCATTATTAATGGTACCAGTTCGCCACCTAACATTTACAAAATAGAAAATTTTGTTGAAAAAATAATCACATCATTAGTTTTCTAGTAGTTAGATATGATGCTCTCATTATTTGGTAACACATCGCCTGCCAAATTAATAAATGTGCTAATCTAGCAACTAATGTGATATTTATCATTTAATCTTTTAAGGTATTACTTTTTTTACTTCTTTTAAATAAAAAATATTATTAGTAATTTGATTAAATCTAGAATAGCTGACACTTATACTCCAAAAATCCTAACCTAACACTAATCTTCATCTTTCTCTCCCAATTTCTACTAGTTCTACTAATTCAAAAGAAATAAGCTAACATCTACCTGATTGCCTCTTATTCCTAAATCAAGTTTGAATCCGTCGGTGCCTCCTCTACCACTCCTTTCATCTTCCTTAAATGGGGCATAATTAGAACAAGAACTTGTTGAACTTGGATTGAATAATATATAGGTGTCGAAGAAGTCTTTAATGGAGGAGTTGAGGAAACAGGCCCCTTATACTATGTAATGCTAGTCTCTAGGTTCCAAAAATAAAGATACCAAATTTTACCATCAATAAGGCCTATTCATGGTTTTGGCATAGTATGATCTTTTACGTATTATGGACCAATAATAGTGGTTATAGATCCATCACCAAAAAAAAGGAGTATATATAAACAAATTTTCTCTTACTCCTACTTTCTAGATGAATTTCTTACCAAAAACATATAAGATGGAGAAACAAAAAGTGAAAGAAAGAGAATCTAAATTAGAAAAATTAAAACGCAAAGAAAGGAAGGTCAAGAAAAGAGAGAAATTAGATTTGAGAGGTTGCAACTGACAACATCATTTAGAGATAGCGAAATTATGCTAAGCACAAAACAAATAGGTAGCTTTCTTCTTTTATCACCAATGTAAAGTATATTTTAGTGTTAAAGATAGGAAATAAAGAAATTTAGAGAAATTTATCACTGAACTTGGAGTAGTTCCTAGCATTATTGAGCTAATATTTTTATATAGTAACAACAATGGTGCCATTACACCCAAGAAAAGGAACCAAAGTTTCATTAATAGACCAAATAGATACTCAAGAAGTTTCACTTGATTAGGAAGATTATGGAGCAAAAATAAGTTATATTAGCTTTAGTTCCCACTAAAGAGAATCTTGCAGATCCTCTGGCTAAGTTGTTGTCTAAAAAAGACATAAACGACATATGGATGTGTATATTATTAGATACATAAGTGATTAACCTTAATGTAAGTGGAATTTTATGCCCTTGCAAATAATCGTTTGGTAAAATTTAATGTATGACATTATGATTTTAATCAATGAAGGCATTCTTTATCTTATATATTTTTGTTAATTATATTTTATGTTAATATTACCTATAAATCCTGAAATAATTAATATGCAATTAAAATTATGAAATTCAATTTGTATTTATGTATTATTCTTAAATTATTCGTAGTTGTATTTTTATCAAAATGATATATTAATGGAACAGTAAAATTAGTACTTGTTATATTTCTTTCTTATAAAGAAAGTAATTGATCTCATAAATTGAAATATTGAGATAACTAATAAGTAAATTAAACTAAATTAGTTATGAGGATCCTAAATGGAGCATTACTTATGTGTATGTGGATTTTCTTATAATGATGGTTGCATAATTGATCCTTAGACTGGAGATTATAAAGACATCTTCTGTAGGAAATATTATATTTTAATGCTACTTTTAAATTATTATATTTAGGATAGTTTAGTCGGTAATATTTGGATATAGTGTGAACTATATAAAGATAGTTAAGTAAGCTAAAAAAGGATTCATCACTCTTAAAGTAATTAAGCAGAATTTTTTATTATTCTTAATTAATAGTGATTTAGTGAACTTTGGTTAAAGTGAATTCAAATTTGAATTTTTTAAATATTAATTAGTAATTATTAAAAAACAAATATGATTAGATTTAAATACAATAGACACTAATTCAAAACTCCATCTCTAATTAGAATATTGGATGACAAAAAGATTAGAATATACATTATAAGGTCAAACCATTTTGACATTCCTAATATTTTGTTGATCATGACATATTGTTAAACATTAATATTGATCTATGATTATAAAGTATTTAATTAAAAAATTAAAGATAAATTGCTAATGTAATTGAAACTTAATAGTTGCAGATCAAGAATAGTTAAAGAGAGAAAATTAATTTAAATTAAGTTAGACTTAATTTTGAAGTTTTAGAAACTTCAAGGAATAAATAAGAAATGCTTGATTTTATTAAGATTAAATTAGAATTAGAATTGAGTAAGACTTCAATTATAAACCCTAAAGTCCTTTTTTATATAAATTTGAAAAAAAGACATTAGGAAGATAGTACTCTTGTCTTTTACTCTCAAAAAATGTTTGAGGTGTTTTTCTCTACTTTGTTGGTATTGTTAGAGGCTATATACTTGAGCAACTCATAATTGAAAATTTGAGAAGAACAATTTTTGAAGAAATTAAAACAAAATACGTTTTTTAATCTTTTTTAAAATTTGTCTTCAAGTTACTTAATTAAAAATATGATAAAATAATTTTTTATTGTACTCATGATTCGATCTTTTTCTTAATTCTCCAATACAACCTCAATGAACCATTTTCATCTCTCACTTCTCATTCTTGATAAATAAATCATTGAAGAGAAGGAATATGTCTTCTCTTGTGCCCACAAATTGTAAGTAAAATATAGAAACACTATGATGGTCATATGTGTTCCTTTATTGTGCTATCATTGTGAGGAATAAGAAATATCTCTAGCTGAAAGCACCTTCTAGTTGAATTCTCATTGGTGCACTTTTACATCAACAATGAACAAAACAATCAACTATAATAACACCTCCATGTTTTATCTAAAACCATCCCAATCTCTACATCTCTATACAAGGTTTCCAATACGATAAAAATTAGTTTTCATCAACAATTAAATTTAGGGTTTGATAATGGTAGTTAGAATTGTAGAAAAAAAATATAGAAAGTAGAAAGATGAAGTAGAGAGATGTAGTAGTCGAGATAAAACTTCAATTGAATCCTTGCTACTTCATTAAATAGTGTATTAATGGCTATTATAGTTGTTAGCTTCCTTAAGCCTCTATATTACATGTGTACACTAAAAATGGATTTGTTTTATGACCTAATTATTTCATTTATCACTTGACCTCATTTCATTATACATTTATACTATATTTAGTGTCGTCTCTCCCTTCTTTTATATTATCTTTAGTGTCTTCCCCATCTATAGCTTGCACTATATCAATGCTTCCCTCCCTAATAACCTTATCCACAAGGTTGACATTAGCATTACACAAGAACTTAAACTATAAGCTTATTATGTCTACAAACCATCCTTCTGTCGAGAATGGAACCTAGATTTTTAGTAATATCTTAAAGAGAAACAAGGAGTTGTTCTCAAAGCATCAGAAACATGTTTGTTTGATAATCATAAAAAATTATGAATTTTAGATCCCTCAGGTAATTATAATCAAACCCATTTTATAATTTTGAATGGCCCAATATTTGAAGTGAAAAGCTTTTAATTAACTTTAGCTTTTGCACTATTATGTTGATTATGTTTCAATTTAACATACACTTATTCATCAACTGCAAAAACTCCACTGTCTTCATTCTGCCTATTTCTTCATACAATTTTAGGCCTGTTGACTATAAAATTTAATCAGTTGAAAGACAACTTCTCTATCTGGCAAGGACATATCCACCATCAACTATTTTGCATCCTTTGTTAAATAAAGTGTGTGGGCTAGTGGTGGAAACCTATATAATGCCTTAAAAGGAGAAAATTTGAAGGTATATGCATCATAATGTTATACCATCATTCAGTAAGAGGCAACCATTTTCTCCATTATTGAGGACAATCACCCAAAGTGCATCTCAAATATGTTTCTAGGGTCCTATTATGTACTTCCATTTGGCCATTCGTCTAGGTGTGATATATTGAGGAAAAAAGCTAAAGAAACACCCCAAACCTTTAAAAGCTCTTATCAAAAGTTTCTTAAGAAAATAGGGCCCCTATCATTAACAACAATGGCAGGCATTCCATGTAATTTATAAACAGATTTGGTTAAACCCTCAATGAAATTCATGCTCACATCTATCTAAGTTTGTTGTAAAATTGGTAATAGTTAAAAGTTTTCCATGTATAGCTATTATTTCATACTTGTTTCTTTGACATACTTCACATTTCCTAATCGATTCCTGAATTTGAGCTTACATTTTCTTTTAATAAAAATACAAATTTAGCCTCTTATAAGTGGATAAGAATCTTAAATGTCCTTTTATTGAAGAAGCATGAAACAATTCTATGATTTTTACCATAAGGAAAAATCAACACTTACCACCAATCTATTCTTTCAACATAATAGTTCTTTATTCTATGTATAATAAGAATTGGGTGATGCTCCTTACTTGAATTTTTGAATCAGTACAGAGACAGTTGCATCATTATCCGATTTTCTTCTAATTTCCTATAATAATGTGGTTTGAATTTGAGAGACCAACATAGAATAAACTACCTAACACTTACTCTAAAAAGACCATTAGCTGCTGCAGTTTCATTGCCTTCTTATATTTGATTTTAGAATCAAATCCAAGTAATTTAGGTAACTATATCTCTTGAAATGGTGTAGTTATCTTTTGTTCCAGTAAATACTTCAAATTTATATGATCTGTTTAAACTACAAACTTCTTCTCTATTAAGTAATGTGACTAGTATCTTATTGCCATGACCAATGTTAGTAATTCCTTTTCATATGTTGACTAATGTTGATATTTGTCTGATAAGGCCTTACTCATATAAGTTAATAGATGTCCATCTTGCATTAACACCACCACCAAACCACTTCCACAAACATTTGATTCAACTATAAACATCTTATCAAAATTGAGCAATGCCAAAATAGGAGTAGAAACTAAAGCATCCTGAATGCATAAAAAGCATAATTAGCTCTCTTATGTCATGTAACTGCATTCTTCTTCAACAATACTATTAGGAGTTTTCTTAATTCACCATATCCTTTGATGAATCTCATATAATAACCTTTTAACCATAAAAAGCATCTAAGCTACTTCAAATTTATTGAAAATGGCCACTTTTTTGTAACTTTTTAAAGATATGTAGAAACCTTCTTTGCTGATATGAAAGGGCCTAAATACTCCACCTTTTGTACCCTAAATGAACACTTTGACTTCTTAACAAAGAGTTGTTGGTCCTTTGGTACTTATATCCTTTGTGTAAGATGATGTAAATGTATCTTTAAAGAAGGACTATACACCAATATATCATCAAAAAACACCAATATAAACTTATGCAAATAGAGGTTAAAGATGGAATTCAAAAGGCTCTAAAATGTTGCAAAAGCATTGGTTAAATCAAAAGGCATAACTAAGAAGTCATAATATCCCTCACGAGTTCTAAAGGTAGCTTTCTGTATATCTCCTTCAAACATCCTAATTTGATGATAACATGCTCTTAGACCCAACTTGGAAAAATAATTGGCTTCCTCCTATTCATTCATAACTTCTTCAAGTAGTGGAATAAGGGCCTTATCTTTCACTTAGTACTTATTTAGAAACCTATAATCTATACACATTCTCCATGAATTGTCATTCTTCCTGACTAAAACTACTAATGAAGAAAAAGGACTTACACTTTATTAAATTATCCCTTGTTGCAACATAGCTCGAAACAGCTATTTAATAACTTTCTTTTGCAGTCCTGCATCTCTATAGGATCTCATGTTAATTACTTGTGCCCCCTCCTTTAGTAATATACAATGATCATGCGTCCCTTTTACTAGCAATCCCATTGGCTAAACAAAAACGTCAATATACTACAGTAAAACCTCTATAAATGAATATTTTTGGGACTTGAAAAATTATTATCTTATACGGGGTTATTAATTTATCGATAAATGAATATTTTATTAATTTATCAATAAATTAATA
>JANIJH010000008.1:20672428-20694820 GCA_024520975.1 Erythroxylum areolatum
TTTATTAACCTCAAACTTCAAAAAATACTTTAAATTTTGGTTATATACGAAGAAGCTTATAAGTCAAACTTAAGTTATATTATAACTTATCACACTTAGTCTGAGATAGGCATGGCAACCCGACTCGAGCCTAGCCTGGCCCAATCTGGCTAGATCTAAAGTCAACAAACCAAGCTCGGGCGATCAAGCCATCGACAGTTTCAGGCTTGGACCAAAAGAGACAAAATGGTAAAACTACTCGACCTGCCTTTGGTCTGTTGGGTCAGGGACTAAGCCATAGGTCGAACAACCATTGGTTGGGCTGGGCCAGGTCAGGCCTGAGTCCAGCCTAATCTATTGCCATCTTTAGTCTTAGACGGTTAAATCCATACCTATACTTAAAAGAGTTTAGAGGGTCGGCACCCGACTTAACCTATTGTCATCCCTAGCCTTAGACAATTAAATCCAAATCTATACTAAAACAAGTTCAGGCCACTAAAATTATATAGTATTATTAAACATTCTCACTAAGGAATTTGATATTGCCCATACACCTTTGATGCACCTAAATGCCTGAATTAATGAAATGGAAGTTTGTGAATATCACATTAACTCCACAGTTTCTTAAAGAAATTGATATTTTAATTTAAAGGGTAGTAAAAGCACTAATTGGTTAAGTAGACTAAATGCCAAACCTCTAGATGTTGAATGACTGATAATGATCAATTATAATTGACCATTGGTGAAGAAAGTTTAACGTAACAATGATTCTATTATATAATTTTAATGTCATCATTGATATTAACTTCTTTAAATAAAAGTAGTGATTTTTTTTAAACGAAGAAACTCACAGCTACTATCTTTTAGATGCACACTAAATAAACCTCTAGATTGATTCAATAGCCTACAAATCACGTCAACTAGGTACTTTATACTAGGCAAGCCCTGTATGACAGGTTCGATCGAGAGAGCATAAGTAAAGGGATTCAAATATAAGACATTGTGGCCCCATGCCTCCCACTCCACCAACTCGACCACCCCTTAAGTGTTGATTGTTATCATAATAATAATAATAATATTATTATTATTATTATTATTAAAACACTTAATTTTATCTTATATATTTCTTTTATATTGTTTGTTTTTAAAACAATCAAAATTTTAATAAAAATAAAAGATAAAAAGATAAATTTCTCTTTATTAATTATTAATATGCTATAATTTATTTTATTATTTACAAATTGTGTATATATTTTTTTAAACAAAGCTCCAGGTATTTTCACTTTAAAAAGTAATTAGAGGGGTTATAAAAGTTTGAAACCTGGTTTAGGTAATTTTCTATTTTCATTTCATTTTTTCTATTTTAAAATAAGGTTTATTTTATTTTTCTTGTTTATTTTTAAAATTTAGTTTCCCTTCTATCCTTTATCCCAAAAAATTCAGTTGTTAATATTCAAAATTTTCTTTTTTAAATATGAAACTAATTTAAAGTTTAATTTTCTCTTTTATTTTCATTTCACAGTTAAATTGGCTCTTATCTCATTTTTCTTTTTTGAATTCTGGTTTTGTTTTATTTTAACTTTGATAATTTAAATTTTATTTTCTTAATTTATTCGTTTCATACCTTTCAATGATGGCAATGAGAATGAAAGGGTCAAAGCGCAATTAGCCCACGTAATTGTGACTAAGCAAAACCCATATTTCTCTGAGTGCAAAATCAGTGGCCTCCAAAGACCTAGCTCTCCTGTTCTTTTCCTCTACTTCGTTGCTGCTTGCTTATCATCCAAGGTCAGTGCTCGTCATCTCCACCGGCTTTTGCTAATCCTTTTTTGCCTTTCCCACTGCTAGAAAGTGACGGAAGAAACAACTTAGATCATTACCCATTGCCTTTCCCCCCAACCATTTTGTTACCAAGCTACGGGCCGCACGCGCTGCCTGAGTTTAGGCTATAAAAAAAAGATCAAAGAAGTGACAAGGAAATCCGTTTCTGTTTCTTTTTCTGGTTTGCTCCGTATTGTTGGCATCATCAGTTTCAGAAGGTACCCATGAATATTTCTGTTCCTTTTTTTTTTAAGTTTTAGTAGGCTGAGGACATAACGTAATGGCTTGTGGCTAATTTGGAGATATTATGATTTGTGTAACTAACCTATAATCCTCAAACATTGTTTTCACCTAATGTTAAGAGTCGGAGATAGAGAGATGAGAAGCTTAAAAGAGAAAGCTTTGGAAAAGAAGAAGAAATTGAACATGAACACAAAGGATATCAAGAAGAAGAAGAAGAACAAAACTAGCACAAAGCTCTTTCGAAAGGGTATTTTTTTAACTTGCGATTTCGTTCTCAACTTCTTTTTACATCTGTTAATTTCAACTTGATATCGTCTTGCTCTGTCTCTCTCTCCCTCTGTCTCTCTCTCTTTAGTAGGCAAGTTATTCAAATTATATCCAATTGCCTAGGGTATTTCTCGTTTGCTTTGATTTAAGTAAATTTGATTCCTTTTAAAAATTTTTTTGAAATTATTCGTTCTAGTGACTAGAGCCTGAGGACGGGGATGAGTTTTCTCTTTAGATGAATGTAATGGGGATGATTTTGACGAGTAAAATGGCGTTGTTAATATCTTGCTGTCTGGTTTAGTGAGTACCATATCTTTTTTCTGTTTTTGATGTTATACTGATGTGAAATATATATTCCGCGATATGGTGATTTGTTCTGATGGGAAAAATGTATCTTAGTGTTTATTGCCTTCTATTTGATCCCCTTACTTTGTATAAGAAAGTATCGAGTTCTTAGTGAAGTTCTAGGTAATTTATTTCGCGGAATTCAAGTTTTCCATCTGTTTTGGCCCGTTCTATTTTCGTAAACATTATGATGCTTCTTTTCTGCAATTGAACTGATGCATTACTTGATATTTCTTCTATTTGTCCTACATCATAAACTATGCTAGAGAATACATGGATTTGACTTTAGTTTTCATACTGCCGTTCTTCATTGCCTCACTAACACTTGTACTGTTGTAAGTGTAGTTCTAATAAGCTATGGTTTTTCTGCTTATTTATCCTATTATTTTTGTCTTTTGAGCTTGACTAAGTTGTTTTTGTTCTATTTTCAAGATCAAGCAACAGACCAGAGCATTACCAAAAGTCAAGGAGTTGCTGTCAACTCCAAAAGGCAAAGAGAATCTATTGGAGCAGAAACTCGTAAACTGCTGATCACTTTGTTTGGTTCATACATACATTCTGCAGGGAAATGATAATTTCATTTATTTTCTCGTGATTTATTTTTTGGTTTTTTATAGGAAAAAACAAGGAATCAAAGAAAAACAATAGGGAACATGTTAAAGCAAATGAAGATAAGAGCGTGCCGAAAAAGAGGGAGGATGCTGTTGAAGAAGTTTACTGCATATCTTCAGGGAATGAGGACCCATCAAGAGGAATGAATAGTATGAAGTTATATAATTTTCTTGTCAAACGATTTCTCATTGTTTCAGCAGCAGAAAGAAAATTACACTAACTAGCTTGTCTGTGATCTTAAATCTGATCTTGATGACATTATTTTTTGATTTTATTGATTGGCTGAGGCCAAGAGTAACGGATGTATAATTTTTTCTCATTGAGGTTCAGAAAATTTACAAAATGCTGAGATTAGCCAACATATTGTCATAAATACAACTCTTGAAGAGGTTGACTTTCATGATTCAGAATTATTAGTTGATTTGTGGAGACTCTTTTTTCTATTTTGAATGTTTAGCATGATTTTATTGTTGGAATTAACTTGGAAATCATATTACAGAATGGCTTACAGACTATCACCAAAGTCGGCCAGGTCTGAAGGCATTGCAACAAAGAATTGATGAGTTTATGGTTCAACATGAGGAGAAACTAGAACAGGTAATCACTCGTACATGCTAGCGGTTCTCCTTTTAAGGGCCATTGTTTTGTTGAACTTAAGAGTGATTGCGGACAGAGATTGCCCATCCCAATTTGGGATGCCATTTTGTTCAAATTGTGAAATATGCCTGTATCATGGGCCAAAGGTCATTTTACACCTAAGATGTGCACTTTACTCCTGCTAAGCATGGCTAGATGTTCTTTGCCCTTTTAATTTTTTATTTTTTTTTTGCCTTTCTAATTGGTCTTCTTCAGGGATATGCATGGTATAATTTGAAGCACTCTGATTAGACTTTTTTTTTTATGTTCTCTGTTCTGTATGCTTATCCTGTTGTTCATTTTCTTTGGCCAGCATACAGGTTATCCTATTGCTGTTCGAATTAATGTTCTTTTTCTTATGTATAGGAAAGGAAAGACAGAGAAGCCCGCATTGCTGAAGAAGGATGGACAGTTGTAAAACATCACAAAGGAAGGAAAAAGACGGCAGATACTGAAGGTGGAATTACCGTAGGTTCGGTTGCCCAGGCTGCTGTGGAGGATCAGATGGCTAGAAAGAAGCGCAAAGAAGTTGGCTTAAATTTCTACCGATTCCAGAGAAAAGAAGCACAGAGAAACGGTGCGATCGCATTGCTTTTAGATAGCGTAGCATCACCTCTTTGAACAAGATAAGCTTTGCATTTGAAAGTATACGTGCATGTGTATCTGTTCAAAAATAAATGTGCTTCTTTGAGGTTGCTATCTCTGGCGCCTATAGTCTTCATTGTGCATGTGTGTACAACTCTTTGTTTTCAACAGCTAAATAGTAGTTCTGTAACTAGAACTTATGATGCGGTGCCTGTGTCACGTTTCTTCCAGCGATAATGCAAAACAAAGTACTAACATTTGATTTCTTGCAGAAATTATGATGCTTCAAAGCAAGTTCGAGCAGGATAAAAAGCGAATTCAGCAACTGAGAGCTGCTAGGAAGTTTCGCCCGTACTAAGTTCTGTAGAATCCATGAAAGAATATGGTGTTGATAATGAGAAATCAGATGTATTCACATAGAAGATAACAATGGAGAGAGACACTTCAGTGGATACGGTTGCGTTAACCTGTTGGTGCTTTGGGATGACCTGCAAAGTTCTGTTTTGTCAGGATCTCCTTTCTCGGAGCAACGTGTATGGGGATGGGTTTTTCAGGGTGCTTTGGGATGGCAATGGCCAGCCCATTCAATTTTTTAAAATAATCTTCTTAAAATTAAAAGTAAAAATTGTCTTTTTTTAAAACTGAGTTTGGGCAGCTTAGGTTTTCTTGAAAATTTAACTCTTTTAAGCAAAGTAATATTGTTTTACTTAAAAAATTAAACTTTGAGCCTAGGCTTAGCTCATGATTGAAAACATATAAATCTAAATCCATGGGTTAGTCTACTGTCATCCGTAGAGTGTTCAAGTAATGCCATCTACTCCATCAGCTGATGGGAACTGTTGGGAGGGTTAACCTTACAATCTTAGATCTAAAGTATGCTAAATGATCTGACGCTTTAAGAGCATAACCCCATCAACATTCATAGTTTATCTAATAACAAACAGCTTAACTATAAGTATGTGCACTCAATTATCTTAAATCATCCGACCAGTTTTTGGTTTTAATTGCATTTGTTCCCTTCACCAATGGAGCTGGTGATTGTGACCAAGTAGAGAAAAAAAAATGAATTCACTCTGAACTCTATGTTTATTTATCTTTATAATTTAGAAGAATTCTAAAATAATATTACTAATTACGTTTTCAAAAGGTACAGTGATTGTTATATAACCCAATTCTTACATGTAGACAAAATGATATTTTATTGGAGGGAGTCACAATTGTTGGGATACTTCTCTTTATTCTACAGTGGAAGGCTGGTAAGTGGTGGTGGTGAGTGATGGAGGTTATAGGTGGCTTGGTAACAAACTCCTAATCTGCCTGACTGTATTTGTTTGTTTGCCAAAAGTTACATTAACGGCTGGTTAGACACTCCATTTAGATTCTAACAGCAAAGGAAAGAGAGTGGAAAAAGAATGTTGAAGTTAGCTTGCCAACCACTGAATCTGAATGGTTTTATTATATATACTTCTGTAATGTTAACAACATACAACATTCATAGTTGCCACTAAAGGTGGTGTTACAAGCTCCAGGAGTTGTGCTACAACAAATAAAAGATCTTGGTGGCTAAGAATGCCATATCATAGAAGTTGCCTTCTATTGTCAGACATCTGATCAGTTAGCGACAACAAAAAGCTCATCATACTCCTCATCCCAAAATGCTCTGCTTATAGATAGTGATTGATTCCACTTAAATTTTTCCAAGAAGATATAATCCTGTCATCATCCTTATCGCTGGAGTTTTATCAGCTTATATAATAACAACAGGGGAATCAGAACCTAACAGCAGGTGAGTAGACATGATCTCGTCTTACTTTCTGCAATACAAGTTTCAAATATGTAGACTGATTTCTGTATGTTCTCTCGTTGAACAGGAAACTATCAGCTGTCTGGCAGGTTGGGTTAACATTGTACATACCTCTCCCCAGTTGATGAATTGGTAGATCAACAAAGAATCAAAATATAAGACTGCAAATTTAAAACTTCACTTGAGCTGTTTTGGGTTGATGCTTCGTGTTTAATGCTGCACATTTAACTGACTTCCCATTCTTCTTGTCATAAACCTCTTTCAGTTCTTCCAGCCGCTTGGATACCTGATAATAAAACCCAAAAACATTTTCTTAATTAACTGATTCGAAATGGAACTGAAGGATACACAGCTACGTATTTTGAAAGATCTATCCAGACTTGGATACGACAGTAAGGTAGGATCTATAAACCTGAAATGAAGTGTCCTTGTATTCATAGTCTTAACACCAACATTGCCTACCCTTCTACTGTGCACCACAAATATGAGCAATTTCCAATCTTACGAAAAAAAGTTAACTTTCAGTTATGTTGATTAGCTAATTAACTTTTGCATCTATTTTCCCTTATTTCGTGTGTGTTCGTACATGTGTGAGTGAACCTGGTTTATTGCATGTGTGTGAATGAACTTGGTGCAGAATGAAGTACTGAACAGCAAGTCAGCCATGCAGAAAGGTTTATTTTTCTTATTAAAAAATGAAAATATATTTATTTTAGTTTATCCTTATTAATTCAGAGTTTAAATCTATTAAAGAATAATAAGAATCTTTATTAAATAGGCACGTGTTCCATCAAATTGTTAGAATTTCTTATGCCCGTCCTACATCAGTCAGTGTAGCTCAGAAGCATAATGAAATGCCTTAAACATAAAAGAAAAATGAGGCAAATAGTGGTATGATATAGAAAATGTATCTAGAGGTGAGTAGGAAAAGAAATATTAAAGGATACAATTGCCGGAGATCAAAATTCTGAGGAACATGACCAATAAAAGCCAAAGGTGATAAGACCAAATGTTGCATTTTTTAGATTTCTATACCTAACTTCCCGGTAAAATGAAATCTGAAACTAATCACTAGCTATATATTATTATAGCCCAAAATTTAAGTACAAAACAATTCTTTTTCCCCCTTTAAAAAATGATTAACGTTACATCGAAAAATACAATATCTTTTTCTTAAGGCTTCAAATATTTGTAACTACTTCAAAGTATGAACAAGGAGCATGACATGCAACAAAATCAACACAATACATGTGCAGGAAGTTTGTCAAAAAATATAGAACAGGAAAATATCAGATTGTTTCCCCATGAAAAATGCTTTCTAATAACATCTCCAATAATTAAATGTATTGACCATATCAATTGCCTCACAGTAGTTTATTCAACTATCTCTTTTTTCTTTTTAATCCAAGAAAAGAATCTACATGTTACATATTAGTTTCAAAGAAGTGATCAAGGTGCCAAAGTAACAGCCAAAAGAGTCATAAAGGAAATATAAGTCAATCACATGTCCTCCAAGATTTCTAGAAGCTAATCATATATTACTTAGCAACAGCGGCAAAGGAAAAAGAAAATAACCACATATTATATTGGTATAGGTCACTTATACCCTTGGAGATTGATATTATTATTAAATGAAGAAAGATTTCACACCAAACTAGGATGTGTAGGTCATATTCACCTTTCTCCCATATCTGAAGTTCTTACCATTAGTTCAAAAACAGCATGCTAAGAGGTCTGATAACCAAAAAGCTTAAAAAGTCGTCAAAGTTTTATTCTATCATATAATGAGCAGATGTTATCACACAGATCACAATAAGAAATCAGCAAGTTATGAGGATAACAGCAAAACCCAACCCAACCACTGAATGCACTTCCACACTGAAACAAACTAGATAGTGTAAGCATTGCAGTAAGCATACGAGAGAGAGAGAGTGAACCTTGAATGAGTAAGCCATTGGTAGTAATCTATCGGGGTCCATAGCATCTTCAGGGAAGTTACGTAAAGCATGTATAAGCTTCTCAAAGGGCAATTTAACCTGACAAAATAGTAGTTTATGAGCAGAAACATAATTGCTAGAATTTTGGATATCAGAAAGTAAGCTTTTGAATACTTACCAAGTCATCATGGCAATACTTTAACAAAGCCAAGCCAACTTTAAAGACAATTTTAACCCCCTAGCATAATACATAGGTATATAAATGTCAATTCCTAGTAGACACAACATAAAATACAGAAAATAGACTAATATCAATGATTACTGACCTCGTATAAAAAGACATCCCATATTCGAAGAGTCAAATGGAATGGAAAAGAATATGAGAAGACAGTAATAAACCACTGGCTTGCATACATGCTAGGATTAATCATTTCTTGGGTGAAATGTTCTCCCAGCTTTGGCAAATGCTCCTTCATCAAGAGGTCAAACTGGAACAAATATTGCTGCACTAGAGGCAGACCTACCTGCAGCAGAAGTACAGAGGCTAGTCCTCAGAATATCCCAACAAGGCCATAAGAATTGTTTATAGCTTTTTGCCTGATCCCTAGTCAAAATGGTTAAAATGTTAGTTAAGGATAAGCATTACTCTTATAGCTTAACCATGGGTTCATCATTTACAAATGGTTTATAACTTTGGAGCTGAAATTATCACTCCTCATCTAGATTTCATAAGATAATATTCAATTATTCTCCCTCTCATTCTCTTCATCTCTTTTTATTTCTTTTCCTATATTGTCTTGTCCCAGAAGTTGTATCCAGGAGACCATTGCTCCCTTCGGTATAATAACTTTTTTGACGAACAAATGCTCATATGAGAAAGTGGATCAATTTAGAATTAGCATTTCAAAGTTGACGTAATCAAGTATCTTAAGTCAGATCTCCACCTCCTTATGAAGAGGTCAACCAGAAAGAAAAGGAAAATTAGAATACAAGAAAAGCGAAAGTATTGAAGACTAGAAACTAGAAACATAAGGATCAGATATATTTGGACAAGCTACACTTAAGCTGAAAGTCATACTTGTACATGTGATTGAGACCTCAGATGGAAGTAAAACTGGTGCATAAGAAAAGAATTCTGCGTTTTATCGAGAATTACTTTCAGAAGTTATATTCTTAGAAACACCAGTCTGATCAAACAAAGGCCTACAATCATTTTATCAGACAACAGCTAGACTTTGCAGACAATAAAAACATCCAACGTCAATAATTCAATTAGGCATCTGACATGGTAAATATCAACTCCATAAATGATATGATTACCTGATACAGTCCTTCCATTGGGGCATGAACAGCCCCCTTAAGCAATGCAACCAATAACCAGAATGCATCCTCTTCACTCATATAAAGAAGCAATAAACCAGCTAGGAAACCCATTCCCTGTACTTTCCATCAAAAGTAATTCTTCATTCTTCATTCAGTATCTTACCAAACTAAATGAAGCAGCAAAAGATTCATACCTGAACATAGCCAACATCTCTATCATACACAGAATATGCCTTTAAAACATTGTAGAGAGACCTCTGCCCAGGCCCATGTCTCTGCTGGAAGAAAACATGTGAAGGAAACGTACGAGAAATATCACGAATTATATCCAGCTCTGATGCTGATGTCTCGTATATGACCAGTTGCTGCAACAAATGTATAATTTCATCAACACATTCTTGATTAGCAGAGACACAAAGGCTGGTTTCATAAAAAACATGTATACAGTACAAGTACCTCGTAAACCCCAGGGTTCATAAGCAGAAGGTCTCGACTTCCAGATATCAACTGCCAAACTAGGCCCCTTAAACAATCAGGAATTCCTTTCCTTATCCTCCTCTTAACAACATGAGTTTTCCTCCTGGCATAATACTTCCAGTCGCTCCCTCCTAGACCAATCATCTTTCTCCATTTCCTTATTCTTCTTTCCTCCCTAAAAATAATCCAAATAAGAAATGTCCATAACCAATGTATATACAACAAGAGTGAATAATGTAGTTTAAGAAGAAGATATTAATTAGTTAGAACACACAAAACTTATAAAATCTGGTCATTGGTGATAAGCAAATGGATGCGAATATAGGATTTTTATTAATACTTAGCAATAGCCTCATAGGAAAAACTACAAGCACCAAGCTATCAGCCAACAATGGCCCCTCAAGCTTTCAGCTGAGACAATACAAGAGTAAAAGATGCCCTCCTCTGTACTACCCCATCCCTTACATAGTCCCCTCTCTCTCCTCTAACTAATTCTTGTCTAACCGTTTAGCTGACTCACCATTCCCTGCCTTAGTGATTTTCCTAGAGTATGTCAACATGGGTTTGTGGCCCATGTTCGGTCCCTTCTCCCTCTTTCTCCTAGAATAAGTCAATATGGGTTTAGGACCCATATTGCTATCAATTGGACTTCATGTTTTAGGTATGGAATTTCAGCTTAGGCTATTGGAATTTCATGTTTAGCATATTTGAAAATTTAGGATTTGGTTGCTAGAAATTTAGGCTAGAATTAGTTGGTGAAAATTCAAGTTAAAAGCAGTAGAATGTTAATGAGTTAAAAAATTAGTGGAGGGTTAGGAACTAGAAATTACTCCTAGAGACTAAGAATCACTCTTAGAATAAAACCATCAAACCTTCTAATAGAAGATATAGTTATTGAAGGGCCTAGTATACATATATATATATATATATATATATAGAAAAAATCTTTAAAACCCTTATTCTAGTAGTAATAAGATCCCCAGCTAAAATGTTCAAAATAATATTAAATCCCACTCTAATAAGGCCCCTTTATTCTTAAAATAAGTTCAAGTCCTAAATAACTAGGACAATTTATCTAACTTATTACTATTTCCTATCTAATAAAAAAATCTATTATAAAGTAAATTCCAATCCTTGTTTTCTTTGTTGTCACCTCAACTCCTACTCTTTATCTCTCCAAATTACAGTTTCTACTTAATTGATATGCCCCCTTCATCTCTCCATTCTTGATAATATTTAAGCAATATGCTGGAAGTTTTGGTAGTGTAGATGCAAGTTTGAACTTAGTACCATGTTGAACATCTCCTAAAAGAAGTAATTTACTTGGTATATAATCTGGCATAAGGTCTAAAAAATTAACCAGTAATGCGCTCACTGCTTTTGGTAATGCAAGGGGTGTTTTAACTGTTGTTTTTATTACTTCCTTCACTACCATTGAAAACACAATTCTCCTCTCTTGCGGACAGTTTCAAACTCTTTCTCTCTCTCTCTTTTTAAGGATACTAAGAGGCTTTTTCTTGGTATTTATGGCTGCCTTATTAGTTTCTCTTTGCTTCTCTACCTTGCCCACCTTCATAAGCTTCAAAATCATCATCCGTGAAAAATAAAATAATTGGTTGCTAGCTTTTCCAAGATGCAACACATCACAGTCATTAAGTTACAATTGACCAAGTAAAATATACGATACTTCATACTCATAACATCATATCAAATTGAATCTTCACATATCCTCCTTTCCAACTCCTCCCCAGCTTTATGTTCACACACCTATTCATTGCATTCTTTCTCCTCTTCTTCTTCCATCATGTGCAAACCTATATTAGTACATTCATAAGCAAAGTAGCCCCTCCCATTATATCGGCAACACTTCTTGTCATAGTTGCGTTCTTTTGTCCCAATGTCAACCATGGCTTTACCTTTAGGTTCAGCACCTTGAGAAGCTTTCTAGTTTTTATGTAGTGCAAATTTTGATACATTAGGTTCTAGCCATTGCACAATCGTGACTCTTCATGTTGAGCTCCATGGCCTGCTTTCTAAACTTCTTAGTTACTCGCTGTGTAAGGTATTATTTCACCCTTAAAGCTAAGTGATATGCATTTCAAGGCTATAAACTCTTTCCATTGTCAACTTCTTGCCAATTTCTATCCTTCAGATATTTTTGTAGATAGATAAGAGTTGCCATTCAAATTTCATTCCTCATAGCAGATAGAAAGTTCATCAAATATTTTCGTACACTTTATTACAAACATAATTCCTTGTCTAAGATTTGTGAGTTGATCTTAGAGATATTTTTGGTAATGAAATGGTAAATAATTTTTTCAATAACTTCAACTTCATATCTTCCTAATCAACAATTAGCAGCTGGTCTATTTTTCAATGTCTATCCTCTATCGATCTCCAAAAGATCTTAAAATGTACAACTAGCTTCATCATCATAAATCGAACTTTTCAATCTTTTGACATGTTTAACCCATCTAAGAAGTCTTACATTGTCACCATCGAGTCCAAGAATAGGTGTAAACCTATCTTTCCAACAAAATCAAGAACTTCAACATGAATTTTCTTGGTAATATTATCAAGTATGTTACGTGTTTCAACTTTGTCATGACCTCTAAAGTCTCGCATGTGCTCTCCAAGTGTTTTTGGATAGTTTCTTTGTCTTGAATCTCTCGATAGGTCTTAATTCTCTAACACCACTTATTGTTCATTAGTTTCAGCCTCTTCAGCCTGGATTTCACTCTCTCCACCCTCAATGTCAAGTGTAGTTTATTGTCCAGTGTTTTTTCTAGACTATTTCTTGGAGTACCTTGTGATCAAGGGTCATCAAAGTCCGATCTTTCCATAAGTTTCAAAAGTATTTTATCTCTCCTCTCGGTCACTAAGTAGTTTTCTATACACCCTTTCACTACGTGTCACTATCGTGAACCAAATTTCTAATACCAAATTGTCGTAGAACAAGTAGAAGATATATCAAACTAGTAGGTATATAATTCATAGAGGATTATAAAATTTGGTTGCTGAAATTTGAATTTTTGGTTTGAGATTTCATCTCAAGTTATTGGAATTTCAAGTTCAAAATAACTAAAAATTTAGGTTTTCGTGGAAGGAAATGTAGGCTAGAATTTTAGGGTTTTGATTGCTAGAAATTCAGGATAAAAGTGTTGGAAAGGTAAAGAAGTAGCGAAGGGTAAAGAATTAGGAATCAAGCTTAGAAGAAACCATCACAACTTCTAATAGAAAATTCGAAGTTTTAGAGAAAATTCAATGTATTGTTATTGATGGGTTGAGTACACATATAAATTCAAAAGTTCTCGAAACCATTATTCTAGTAATAAAAAAATTTCCAACTAAAGTATCCAATCCTACTCTAATAAACTTCTTTCTTAAATAAGTTTACGTTTTAAACAATTAGGATAATATATCTAACTTATTACTACTTCCTATCTAACATAAAAGCTTAGCATAATTCAAACTTTCTTAAATTTCAAAAAAATAATTCAACCTTTCTTAACTTTCAAAAAAATAATTCAACCTTTCTTCTTCTTGTTGTTACCTTAATCACAATCTTCATTCCACCAAATTAAAGCTTGTAATTGAGTGATTTGTCCTCTTTTATTTCTTTACAAACTATAAGCTCTTTTGCATTAGGAATCAATTTATTGAATTGTTTATGTCAACTACAACTTCACGTTCAAGAAAATTCACCATAGCAAACCATACCTCTCAAACTCATTTGCTGAGCGGCCCTTGGTTAAACTATCGGAAAGATTATTGAGTTCTTGCTTTATGCTGCCAAATTTTTCCGCCTGTCTAGGTGAATGAAGGTTCCCTACGTCACAATCATCTATTTTCTTTTCCATTGCATCATGTCAAAGAAAAAACAGTCTGCCACTAAGCATAAAACTTATCTTTGACTTCCCTGACATTGAATCAACTGGTGAACACCATCACACCAAGAGCGAAACTCTTACAGCTGAGAAACAAAATCTATATGTTTAGTGAAACATGATATGCACAGACAGATAAAAACTTATTATCAGCATTCTTTACCTTAAAAGTTACCAGGGTGGGACCGATTAAAAAAAAAATCAAATAGGGTAAGTCAACGGAAGTATCCAAGTTTTAGGCAAACCACTCAAAACCCTTCCGCCACTGTCAGTCTGATCGTTGGGTACAAAAGAGTAAGCAGAGACCAAATAGAGCAGGCTGCTTCCGACTAGTTACAGCACCTAACTAGATGCAAGCCTTCAAGCACAACGATCAAAATTCTATCATCAATGAACAGAGGCAGGTCAGTTTAAACACATTAAGAATATTGTCAAATTCTCCGGTTCATGTGATTTTAATAACAGGTAGCAGCTACCACCCTATTGCGTATGACCCTCATTCTAATAATATCAACTCGGAACAAGTAGAAGTAGGACCGCATCCTACAAACAAAACATATAAGGAGAAACTATCAAGACTACTAACCGCAATGCAAGTAAGGAATTGAATAAAAAACAAGTTGCACGACTTTATTTTAATTTTACATGTTAGTAAAAAACAAAAACGGCCTCAAAAGATCACGAATTTCTACTACACTAAGCTGTGAAAGTCCCAACTCTTAATGAAAAAATGATGCATGTTAATAAGAAACGAGAGAAACCAGGATCTTTACAACGCATAGCAAATGGGTCTATCTTCAAATCCTATATTTACCACCAAAACATTTCGGTGAAAGGAAATTTTAAAATTTTGATGAAAACCCAGGACGAAGAAACCACTAAAAATATATAAGAACCACGAACTGCCCTGGTTATTTTAGATTCTGCGCTTAAGAAAGATCAGCTTCTCTGGCAATCTATCCACAGGAGTGTGTGTTATACATACGGCTTCAAACAAGAAGATCCCACTTAAATACAGAGACATCTAATGTCAAGGATATAGCGACAAATGAATCTGAAGGACTGGTAGTTTGCGGGAACCAATTGCCATTGAAAACGTGTGTTTCAAAGGAAACTGACCAGTGATGAACATTTAAGTGTCGTTTCCTTGCTTTTGGAGCTTCAAAACGGCAGCAGAGAACCGAATTATGGGTTTGTCGATGATTTGTGAAGAGTTAGCGTCATATGAGCTTCAAAACGGCAGCAAAGCCCACTTGGCGTCATATGAAAGAGAGGGTAAGGACTCCTGTTTATTTACCGACTCTTTCTCTAAATTTTATTAGCTAAGGTTGATGTTATTGTAAGAAAGGGCAGTTGGAATGGAAGCACTAATCGATCTGCTTGCCCAAGTCATCGTTGCCAGTACGGGAAAGTAATAACCCAGAAAGAAGAAGAAGAAAATTTTTGTTTAGAATTAAATAATATAATTGAATAGAAATAAGGTAGGAGTTGATGGCACGATTGATTGATTGACAAACAAACCTTCTCCAATGGTCTTTAAAAACAAGTTTAAGTTTTGTATATGAGATTAGATTTAATCCTATAAAGACCTTGGCCTAATGAAATAAGATATATATATATATAAGTTGCCCTAGGCCCAAGTCCAGAAATACTTCTTTCAGATTCAACTGGACATTTGTGGTGGATTTCGTGAAAATATTTAACAACTGGGGCTTATGTTCAACGATAATGGGTCCTTTTAGTAGAAAGAAGGGAGACTGCTACAGTATTTCTCAAAAAAAAAAAAGGCAACGAAGGTTGGTTCTAAACATCAAAAAGAGTACAAAATGAATCTAAACTTTTAAAAAAAAAAGGGATAATGAAATTAATAAATAGGAGTTAAGAGTTTTCAAAAGAGAAAAATCCCTAAGAGAGTACCTTGAGAGCCTTGGTATGCTGGTAGATATTAAGAACAAAAGGCTAAAATATTTAAGACGAGGATGGCTCATTTGTTAGACGTGCAAAAGATATTAAGATATTTGAGTTACCATTGAGAGTCAGGTTTTACAATAAAATGTGCTCCCTAACTTCATAGAGGATTGTGGATTTCAATATTTCTTTGGAAAAACTTGTGTTGACGAATTGTTTGAGATTTCTTTCATGCCCTAAGTTGTAGACACAAAGGGCTAGAACAACGTGGTGGATTAACCGGTTCGCTCCCATGAGCGCATTTTGAGTTGATAGACTTAAAGGATGTTGGGATGGGATTCTTCCGAATTGAGTCACTAAAATTTTATGGTGATATAGTTCCATATATCCTTGTTGAAAGAGCATTCGAAGAAAAGATAGTTTGTTATTTCCTCATATGTCAAGCACATTGGACAAGTTTTATTAACCTATGGGAAGGTCATGCGATATGTGGTGCTCAATATATTTTTAATGGTTAGCCAAAGGATGAAGGAAAGTCGTGGAGTTAAAGCCTTACACCAAACAATCTTAAACCAGTCTACTCTAGAGCTTTTACCCTATAACAACTTCTTGACATCCTTGTTTATGATGTTGTGGACTGGTTTGTCTTTCTAGAGAAAAATATTAGGCTCGTCCAAAGATGTCTCAATCGCAACAAGAAATTCTTGGGGTTACCTTATATCAAGTGGCTTAACCTAGTGTGTAGGGGGGAGTATGTGGGTTCCCAATTGATGTAAAAAGTTGATCAACTGTCCATACCAGAAAGTTATTAGTTTATTGTTGCCAATTTTGCATGTCATCTCTTGCTTGACCATGTTAACTTTATTAGCATTTATTCTAAAAATGGAAGTTATGCTTGACTAGTTGGCATTATGTTTCTTACAAAGGATGTCTACATTCCCTTGTGGAAGCTACTCTATGCAGTTGTGTAGGAAGAAACATTACAGATAATGTCATTTTGGTACAACTCTCACTCTACCATTTGCATCATGCTTAAACTAGAATTGGAGAAAGCTGCCTATAATCGGCCAAACTGAATTGTTAATCAATCACACTCATGCAGATGCAGGTCTGAATCTTGAGATGTACTTCATCAGCTTAGAGCACTTTGAGGTATTAAGCAAGGTGACAGGGTCTCTAATAGAGACCAGTCATTAGATGTCATGCATCACCTAATATAAGAATTCTACGGAATTGGGAAGAACAAGAGCAATTTTTGAAGAATCAAGTAAGCTGATCTATTATCGTCCTGGTTATTTGTGTTACGTATATTATTTTCCTAACTACGAGACAAATTAAGTTTATACTTATGCTAATATATTATTTCACCAAATGAGTAGAGACTAAAGTCTTCGCGACAATCACCAGTAAGATTTTGGAGCAATTAACATCATCAAAGTAGGTATGGACTCCCACTCGCTTAGATCTCGACCAATAATAAGACTTGGTTCAACAATCGAAGCATAAAGAATCACACTCGACGGTCTCATCATCATAAGCTGGGAACTGAACAACCATAGGTTCAACACATTGATCTCACACCAAACCTACAAATTCATCCATTGACTCGTCCTCTGTAGAACCCTCTGTAATGTTGCCTTCAACTTGAATATCTTGAGGGAGCAAATTATCAAGGTCTAGATTTGGACAACTTAGCTTTAGCAGTTGAAATCTTCAATAAATGAGTCCGCCATCTTATCGTAATTAAATGACTCGAAGGTTCTTATCTCCAGGAATTCTTGATAGACTTGTAACTTTTACTCGATAGTCATCTGAGCTCTCTCCAACTCTTATAGTTGTATACTCGTAACAACAAACTTATAATAGTTATTTTGAAGTGCTTTATGGTTGCATTTCAACTCTACTGTCTCTTCCTCTTTCTAATACGAGTGTGATTGATTAAGTTTAAGGATCCATTACTTATGTTTAGCAAATTGGTTACAAGTTTTAAGAGTAAACATGTTAAACAAAACTTCGAATTGGCTGATTTAAGGCATAAATGTTGACCAAGCTAGACTAACTATTAGTTAACTTGATCTAATTTAAGATTGGTGAAGATTTCAACTTGAACACGAATATGTAATTATCCGTATAATTTTCTGGAGAATTTAGTTGCAAAACATAGTCTCAATTCTATAACCATGTTCCAAATCATGTCTAATTTTATAAAATTACAAGGATCTATAACCTCAAATACAGGTATATCTCAAACTGTTACCAATTTCACAATGTTACAAGAAGATTTATGGTCTCATCTACAAGCACGTCTCAAACTATATATAAGTTTACAAAGTTAAAGGGAGATTCACAGTATTAAAGATAAGCATGTCCTAGATCATACTCATTAACATTAAAATAACACAAGCTAACCCAAAATTGTGTTTTAGGTCGTTTCAACTCAAAATCATATTTCTTTTCTATTTAAGACTTGTTTCTTTCTACTTGAGACAATTTTGAAATATTTATTTATTGAGATTCTTCGGCGCTTCTTTTCCTTATTCTTTATTGAATTTTAAATTTATCAAATGATTCTTTTTTAGTGATATTCAAATACTTAATGAATTTGATAATCGATTCTTTATAGTCAATGTGTCAATGAACTTTTTTTGGTTTGATTCAAATTTAATTGAATAGTTAGTATAGGCTAAAATAGTCATCTTGGTATTACTTATGACTAAGAAATACAAAGTAACTGTAAGAATTGCAAAAGCTCTTTTTTTTCTTTATGGGTCTGATATTATGGATCGAGATGAATAACTCAGTTTTTCTAAGACAAATGACATGGAATTTGAGTTACGTAGTTAAGGAATTATTAAATCACGGATGATAAGTTTCTTAAATTGTTGATCCTTTATACAACTACCCTTTAACTTCCTAAATTTCCCCATCTCAACAAGTGGCATGATATTGATTACTGGCAGTTCCCCTTTAGAGTTTGCTATTTAGGTTTGGTAATTCAATCTAAAGTCAATGAGTTAAGCTTGAGTTGATTGAATTTTAGATCAACTTTGAACTTAAAGAATCAACTTGAAACTTGATTCAAATGAGCTGAACTCTATCTCCCAGATGGTATCATTTTATTTTAGCTTTCCAAAAAATGAAGTCATTTTGATTTATAAATTTAAGAAACTCAAGAAGAAATGATGTTATTTTAGAAACTTATATTAAAATGACATCATTTTAGATTGAATTTTAAACTAGACTCAAGTTGTCTATTGGTCAACCCTGTTGGTTATTGTCCATTTATCTCGTGCTTTTTGGTGAATGTTCCTATATGACTATCACAAGTATATCTTATTATGGCCTTACTTATTTTTCCATTGATGACATGAATAAGGACTGTTATCATCTAAGGTCATCTTTGTTTTCTATTCTTTTTGTTTGGTAGATACTTAATCTATCTTCAAAGGGTTCCTTTTTCTTTTGCATTATAGCTTGATGTTTGATAGACATATTTCACTGAGAATAGAGGTGATCCAACATATTTTAACAACAAAAAATAATACTTTTATATTCAACTTCATCATTAGGCCTAGCAACAGTAAATTGCTTCTTACCACTTTAAAAGATCAAAGTAAGACCTAGAAAAAAACAACAACTAGATGTGGATCGACGATTATTAGGGCAACCAGTCCAATCAGCATTAAAGCAAGCATGTAAGGTTAGTTGATTAGGTTTAGCAAATTGAATGCCATGTGAAGGATTGGACAATGATAGACTAGTAGATGTCGGTAGGACAAAACTTTATTTACAACAAATTGTATGTCTAGTCTAGTGAGATAGAGATGCTAAAGAGATCCAATAATATTATAATATTCAATAAGAATGGAAATAGGGATGTTGTAGTTTTTATAAAGAAGCAAGGTTTGAGGTGATATGGGTGGAACTAGGTTTTGAGGAATCAAGACGGGTTCGATGAAGAAGATCACAAGTATATTTGGATTATGTGAGAAGAAAACCAGTCGACATAAATGTAGCTTTAATTCCAAGGAAGTAGTAAAGAAGACTAAGGTCTTTAATTGTAAACATAGCATTAAGGCCATGGATAATGATCTAGATAGAGTCTTATGAAAAACTTGTAACCAAGTATCATCTATATAAATAATAAGGAAAGTAATATGAGTAAAGGAGGAGTGAATAAAATGATATGTATTTGATTTGAAGGAAACAAAATTAAGATCTCTAATTTTTGACTTAATCTATGAAACCAACTTTAGGAGCTTGTTTAAGACTATAAAATACCTTAAAGATGACACACACAACGAAGATGATATGGATCAATAAAACTAGGAGGTTAATGAATGAATCTAGGTTATTGAAGGATTTTATGGAGAATGGCATAATTGACATGAATTGATGAATAGGCCAATTGTAAGTTAGAGCAAGAGTGAGAAAGATGTGAATAGTAGTTGCTTAACGATTGGGTTAAAAGTGTCAGTGTATTCAAGCCTAAGATTCATGGTAATCTTAACAATAAGATGAGTTTTGTAACAATCAAGAGATCATCAAGTTGAGTTTTATTTAGAAAATGATAAGGAGAAATTATAGTATATTTTACACCCTTATTTTATATTGTTTTATATTATTTACATAACATGTTTGGATTAAATTATTACATTTTCTTATTAATTATTCAAGCTATTTGGTTTCATATTTTATCTCTAAAAAGGTTTAAAATTATACTTTATTTTATTGCAGGCTTAATGAACTTAATGAAACGAATCTAAAAGAAAAATCGAGCCTAAAATAAAGTTTGGCTCATGATCAAACCTACTAAATCAAGCAAATAAGAATAAGCAGTAGAAAATTAGTCCAAAAACAAAGTAAAAAGGAAGCCCATCAGCATCAAAAGAATAGCCCATCACCGAGGGAAAAGAAGTAAACGCAATGACCAAAGGAGCAGAACATGCAGGGCAAAAATAAGAGTAAAACGTAATAAGCCAGCAACAGAAAAATCCCAGCAAAAAACGCAACACAGAGAGAAAGAAGAAATGGGTGGACACCTAACATTATCTCCATCAAATCTCTTCAAAATGGAAGAGATAAGCAAAAGCCTTTCACAGATCTAGTTACGTACGGTGTTTGGGGATCGTTTTTAAGGCTATAAAAATGGTAAGAGTAGTAGAGGAGAAAGATGAGCAAGCAATCACGCAAGGGAGAGAGCTTTAAGAGTTTCTGTCATCCTTCCAAGGTGGGTTGAAGCTGAGAATTGTTGCATGGAGTGTTTAGGGGTGACAAATTGGAGATTAATGAAGAGACATCAAGTGTTATATATGAAGTAGAAGTTTTGCATGCAATTTCGTGAATGAAGGGGGTTTCTTAATTTTGCATGGCAGTAACAAATAATTCATAATCGGGATGCAAAACATTAAATGTGAAGAGGAAAAGATCTTGAGAGGAAATAGGTTCACTAATTATAGCCCAATTTTCAACAGTGAACACTACAGAGGTGAGATAATTGGCGATAGAAGAGTCACCTTTTTTGGTGGTATGGAAATCTTATTTGAGAAGTAATTATCAGGCTGTCGTTTGCTGCAAAAAATGACTTTTAAATGTGGTCTAAAGGTCACATGAGCTATTAACACTACAACAGAGGTGAGGGTAACGGTGGTACAATATTAAACAAGCCAATAATTCTGATGAAAGAGTTAGAAACAGAATTGATAGAACTATAGTTGTTGTAATTTCCGTATTCATTATGGGATTGTAATATGATTGTGTTTGTGAAGGTAAGGTAGTATAAATGAAAAAGAATATGAAAGATAAACTTTAGTGGACTTGGAAACTTTAAAATGTGTAGTGAATTTTTTATATTCTTTTTCTTTATGCTCTGTAACCCTATTTATATTAGAAGATTCAAATAGTCAGAAATTTGAGTTTATCTAATTTAAGCAAATTGCAACCAACAAAATCAATAAAGATAAGAATAATTCTTAATGTGAATCTCTGCTTCCAATGACTACTTGAGGCTTTTGTGTGTGATTTGGACTTTCACTTATTTCTGACACTACATACTCGGAATCCTTTGGAATGGGATAATCACCGCGCCTTTTTTGCTAGTGAATAACGTTCCACCATATCACTTTTAGATCCTCTTTTCGGCGGTTATATGTCCTCATTTTTTTTGTCATCAGTTCATAAAGGAGTTGGGGTTGGATTCATTTTTTCAAGGCTTAGAATTTACTAAGTCCTTGTTCACTTAGTCATTAGTCAAAAATTCCTAAATTTTAGGAGTCTGCTAATAGGATTGATTCTTTAAGATGGTTAATTGTACTGCTATTCAAAAGCAAATAAGTAGGAGTTTAGTTTCACTATTTAAAAGCCAAGATTGTTTTCATTAAGTATATATACTAAGAGCGAACGGGATGGACGACCACGCAATCCATCCCATTCGTCCATTTAATCTAACGACTGATATTATAGATCTCACACAATCTTCTGGCCGAATCTTCTGTTTATTGAATGTTGTGTCTTGGTGCGATATACACGCAATCTTCTGACCCAATCTTCTGATGCAATATTTTGTGAC
>JANIJH010000008.1:20743366-20755993 GCA_024520975.1 Erythroxylum areolatum
GTTTTGCGTTTGCTTCCTCATGTTGTGATTTGAGAAATGTTATTTGATTCATTGCTTCCGCATTTTGCTATTGGTTTTCGTATTTTCTTATTTGTGTTGCCTTCGAATTCGATTTTCTACGATTGGAATCCGCTTCGTTTCCTTCATTTTCTGGTTGGGATCCGGTTTCCGGATCGGGTCCCGACATTATGTAGACCTACTAACTTAAAAATACTCTAATAAAATCATCCTAATTGAAGTCTATATAATTTGATGTTGTTTTTAGGAAACATATAATTTTCAATCATTACTACTTGAGTAAATCTTCACTATCTTTCAGTATTCATATTGGGAGAAGAAAAATTGATATATAAAGAAGCATTTTGTTTATTGGTCACACTAAATTTTCCACTTTGGCGACTAGCCAATAAACCGACATCATAATGATCAATATGTCACAATGAAAATTTTAAAACAATAAGTCAACTTGCTAAGGCAATGGAGATAATTAACACTCTCCCCACATCTTTGACTAGAAGAACTCTCATTAACACATTTAGAACACTATATAAGGGGAGCTAATTTGACGATTGGTGGCCTTTGACTTTTAGTATTTTAGTGGAGCAACTATTAAATTAGTTTAAAATTTCAACTCTTGATACTTATAATGACATACATGACTTTATTGATTATAACAACATATATAGAAAGTTTATGAACTTATATGGCGTGTCAAACATAATTTCCTTTTCCTCTTCACTAATAAGAATAATCTAATCACAATTTTGTATAAGCAACCTTATCCATAACTAGGGAGCAAATAATGAGACATATGTTACATAGAGGGTAATCCATATGATTGTAAAGAACTTTAAGTCACAAATAAGAAGGCCCTAAAGAAAGAAAGTCACGAGGAACAAACTAAGGTAGACAAGTTTGAGAAGGGGATAAGAGTGTCTAAAATTGCTTTCCAGAGGACTAGTAATAGATCTTTAATCACCTCCACGAGGATGTCATAGCAGTAACATTTTCCATAGTCAACTTCTTAGTTAAAAGAATCTTGATAGATATACGAGAATAGTGATATTCTATTTTATGACACCTTTGAGGAAATGACATCTCTATAGACAAACTAAAAACCATACTCTTATTAGGTTTTAAAGGAGATTATATTTATATTATGGGAAAAATACTTGCCTATGATATAGGAATAGGTTTAAAGTAGGGTCATAAATATGACATAATTTTATATGATCATGGACCCTCTACTTACAATTTTATAATCATCAACGCCTAGGATCTAAAGTAGGTCATAAATATGGCATAAATTTATGTGATTATGGACCTTCAACTTGCAATTTTATAATTATCAATCTTTTTCTATGTTTATCACAAGCAATACTTTCACCCCACTAGTTTTAAACAAAATTTCCACCCCAAATGGAGTAAATATGGGACATGTTTAGCTATAATCACTAATAATGGAACTCAATTTTAAAGTAGGACTTCTAGAGAATTTTATAATGATTAAGAAATAAACAGTTTTGTTTTATTAGCTTATAAATAGACAACATAACTTAGTAGAAGTTAGAAACAGAAGAACTAAAGGGTAAAGTTGAAGATGCCAAAGGTACGTGGGTTGATGAGTTATACAATATGTATCGAACAACTCTAAGAACACTCACAATTGAAAACATCCTTTAATCTTGTCTTTAAAGTAGAAACCTTGATACCATAAAGTTAAAATTACCAAAATTTTAAGGATACAATCATATAATCCACTTGAAAAATCTAATCAACTACACTTGGAATAGGATATCATTAAAGAGGGTAGGCAATTGATAAACAAAATAATGAGATGTATAAACAAAAGATCAGGCAACAAACTCGTAAAGGATAAATTATTAAAACCTTAGGAATGGTGACTTAGTTTTATGACAGTTTGAGTTCTTTAGAAGATAAAACTCACAAGGAAAGCTAGCACCAAATTAATCAAGGTCATATGATATAAGCAAACAATTAAATGTAGAGAGTTACCGCATATCCATAGTGGAACATATTTAAGGAAATATTTTTGTTAGAAAAGACATCCAGAATGTACTTTGTAAATTATTTCTTTGTGCTATTTTTAAATAAATAAAAGCACATTTTTAGGTATAAAAAGCTATTTGCTCAAAAAAATAAACTTGTAGTAATCCTTAGTTATAGGAGAAGTCTCTTAACTTCTTGACATAGACAAAAGTTTGTAGGTTAAAAATATTAGGTCCAAAATAGGTCTCTTACCTTCCTAACAAAAAACCAAAAAAATCAAAACATTTCTTAGATCCAGGGGAAGTCTCTCAATTTCCTAAACAAGATAAGAATTTATAAGTTAAAAAATAAAGGTCTAAGAGAATTCTTTTAAATCTTGTAAAAATTAAAACCTAAAAGTCAAAATAACTTAGGTATAAGAGGTCTCTAAACTTTTTAACAAAAACTAAAAACCTTTAGGTTTAAAAAAAATCTTATGTTTAAGAAAAGTCTACTAGATTTCTAGAAAAAATAAAAAGCCTACAAGTTAAAGAACCTTAGGTCTAAGAGAAGTCTTTCAACTCTTTAACAAAAGAATAAACATTTGTAAGTCAAAATATCTCAATTCCAAAAGAAGTCTCTCAATTCCATAGTAAAAAAATTAAAAATTTGCAAGCTAAAAAACCTCAAGTCTACGAAAAGACTTTCAGCTCATTAGTATAAGATAAAAACTTACAAATCAAAAACCTTAAATACAAGATAAGTCTTTTAATGTCATGAAACAAGGTAAAAACTTGGAGGTTAAAACTCCCCAACTAGTAAAAGAAGTCAATTTTTTAGTTTAAATAAAATAAATCCCATATAAAAAAATGTAACAGGGTTTTAAAAAGTTTTTTAAGGTTTATGAAAAATGAAAGATCACAAACTAAAACTACTTAGGAAAAATATCTTAAGTGAAAAAGTTTATGAGGAACTTTAAAATAACATGACGTATTTGAATCTTCCAAATAAACTTAGCTAAACTATCAAAATATATTTAAACAATGTTTGCGAAAACAAAAATTAGTAAAAATACAATAATAAGTTACATATTTAAGTTTAAGCTCGACATGCTTATTAAGTTTATCTAATAAAAATAGAGATTATGTTATCCACCTGAAAAGCATAACTCTACAACATCAAGAAATATGGTGTAAAAGATAATACAGATTTTAGTAAGTGAATAAAATGCTTAAACTCTTACAAGATACATCCCTATATTATGGGGGAAGAGTTTTAGAAAGAAAGGAGCAATTATGAATAAATTAAAGTAGGGTTGTCATCATAAATAACAATAAGTTTGGCATTAGTAGGATTGTAGGGTCCTCACCATCATACCCAATCACCTTAGTCTCATCATTAATTTTGCCAAATTCATCAAACTCTTCAATTTGAGCAACCTAAAGCTATATGGAAGCATTATATGATATCCATATTTACAAATAAGAAATTGGAAAGCGTTATGATCTTGCTAGACCTTAATGAAATTGTTATTACCTATTTTTTTCTTCTTCACAACCCTATTTAATTGCTTGTAAACCTTCTCTAAACCATGACTACAAAAGCTATAACTTGAATAATAAAACATAAAATGTTCAAGCCTATATAGAGATGATTGAAATAAGGAAATAAAAGAAATTAAAACTTGCCTTGGTTATGTCCCTAAGGATATGCTTTGATAAAGTCGTATTTATATTATCTAAGCTTGCTCAACTGCTATAGTTGACCATAGCTTGCACCATCTTTGAACCCATCCCAACCTCGGCAAAAATGGTGTTACACTTCTTCTCATTAAATTAAGGATATAACTTGCCATCTTCCTCAATAATAATAAAAGGCTTAGTGAGAGAGACATTGTTCTTCAAAATGGGAGGAATAAGAGAGGATGTCAAAGCAAGTATGGAAGTAATAGGAGAGTATGCTTAACAATAATGAAGTAATTACTATGAGCCATCTTTTGCTTTTTCTTCTTCTTAGATGATGAGGTTACTATTTCATTTTTCTTTATTTTCTTAGTGGGTGATAGCATCTTATTGATTTTATGGATGCAATTAAAAGCATAAGGCTAGATAAAATTTTAACACTTTGAAAAAAAGTTCAAATAAGAAGAAGAAACCTATAGAAACTAATTGTATCTACAGGACACCTCAACTTGCATCAAATTGGTCTCATAAAGGAGTGTCTTATAGGGAGAAGAGGGTGGGTAACTAGTCTTTAGTTTCAGGGTTATGTTATCATTATCTCATTAGTTGAACCTATCATCTAGACCTATCCATATTATTCTTAAATTCTATAGACTTCTTTATTTTGTTAGAAGGACACATTTTTCTTTCTAATCATATATACCTTTAAGGGTGGTTAGTAGCCATAATCCACTCTTAACGCTCAAGTTATATAACCCACTTTGCATCAGCTTAAAGAGCACATGATTTGAAAAACTTCCCTAATATGGTAAGTGAAGATAAAATAAAACACAAGTAAACTCCAATGATAAGGCTAAAATTGGCTAGGTTTAAGCATAACACATGTAAAATATAAAGATTAACATGATGGTAGAAAGACAAAGTCCGCAATTTAAAAACATTATAATAAAATTTCACCTTACCATGTTATATATCCTTTCATGTATACCAGGATAACTAATACCTATACTCTCAAAGATGTTAGACTTTTCATGCATCTTTTAGAAATTATTCTTTCTAGATTTATTAGGTCTAAGTTTTACCTTATAGTGATCATCATAATCCCTAAGAAGGCAGTTATATGATTAATTACTCAAACTCTTTTATCTAAAATTCAAATTCATAGGATTTCTATATCGAGTGCCTTAAAACAATATAGTAGTCAAAATGAGTACTACCAGACCTACTATACTCAGAGTTATTATTCCTATGTTTAGAAGCAATTGATCTTACATCATTGAAAGAAGAACTAGCATCACTACCCTTCCTAATTCTATACCTATTAATCTATATCTTACTTTTGTGAAATGTCATATAAATAAAGGAGGCATCACAAACTGTGAAAACTCATTCAATTTAAAAAATATTTCTCATATATTAAGCATCTTTAACATATGCATTAGAATGTTATCACAAAAAAACTATAATACTATAACAAATATTTTGTACAAATTTATTAACTAGAGCCACTCCAACAAGCTAATGATGACTCTAAAGTCACTCCAACAAGCCAATATTAGTCATCATATTCCTTATTTTTAATTTTGTCAAAGATGCTCTTACAATTTTTAAAAAATTTTAGCTTATAATATATGTTAAACTTCTTCTAATATTTTATTGATAAATTCTTGTTATGACATTTTACATCACCTATTTGCAAAGATTTATAAAAAATTAATAAAAGATATTTTCAAATAAAAAATAAAATTAAAAGGTGTTATAGTAAAATACATATGAATTTCAGAGATTAACATACTAAATTTAAGGAAAATTTGAATAATAAAGTTTTAAAAATTACAAAATAAATGATAATTTCTAAATAAAATTAGATAACCGAGGTTACAAAGTATGAAACCATCATGCAAAATTAAATATGTAAATATCAATTAAAAATAGACATACAAACTATTTATAAAAGTTGTTAAGCATAAAAAGAAATAATACTGACCAAGAACTAGTTTCTAAAATCATGTAAAAACATTATTTTTATAACATAAATCAAAATTGACATTCATAACTTTATAATCTTGAATAAGCAATTGTTATAAATCATAAGAGTGTAATGTTGCATACCTGATGAGGAAGATACTATTATAAAAAAGAAATCGATAAATTTTACCGAGTTCTTGGTTAAAATTAGTTTCTCTTTTTTGATTCTCTTTCGGCTACAAAAGCTTGATGGTAAACAATCTGTAACCCTAATTAGTAGAGAGATGACCAATTTATATATCTTTGAATGACTTTTAATATGGTACGTTCATCAAGTGACCAAAATAAACGTTTAATATTTATTCTACTATTAAATAGGAAACATAAAACAAATATAACTCTTTAATTATATTATCAATATTATTAAATATATAGAATTTGGCCATTAATTAGGCCACATTCTTGTATTCTCCCACTTAGCCTGAGACTTTAAATTTTAGTTTAATAGTGTAAACAATAGGTGCACATAAATAAATCTCTTAATATCTTCATAATTTATCTCGACACAATAAACCACATAATTCAGGTCATAGTGTTCGTACCTATTCTCAAGGGGGTAATGATGCTCAGACTAATAAGATGAAAACAAGGTACATGACACTAAACAAAGAGAGATGATTATAACACAATACTTTGCTAAATTAAGTTATCTACGACAAGAATTAGACTATTATCAAGATTTCCAACCTACATAATAATCTATGGGTTATAGATTCTACAACGTTAGATCATATAACAGGCTCTTACAATACTTTTTTTTACTTATACGGAGGCAGGCCAGAGATCATGAACAAAGAAGAAATTTCTAGAAGATACATTGATACTCTCTTAATCAAGCTAAGGTACATATTCAATCATTTTTATTTGGAAACAATATATAGATTGTTGTTTGCTAAAGAAGAAGATACACGAAGCATAAGCTGAGGCAGACAACAAGCACACAAACAATCAGATTTAGGGACCACACAAAATATGAAAAGCAGATAATAGTGGACCTACCACGATGAAATGTCAACCTTCATATATAGACACCCGATTAGCGTATGAGTTGAGTTGCTTGGTGTGTGTAACAACAATAGCAAATAATTACACGTAGGGAGAAAAGGGAAGAAACACGAGATGAGGGATTGTATGGGAAGAAGATGGTAGATTAGGGATTAGGGATTGGAGCATGTTTATCACAAAATGTTACCTTAGACGCTATGTTTCATCTGTCCAAAAACAGAGCACGTGAGAGAGGAGTTTGGTTCGAAACATAATGTTTCCTCCTCATGCAAAGACGTTACGTTTCATCTGTCCAAAAACGTTGCGTTTGATGGTTTGAAACACAACGTCTTCTCCTCACGCAGAGACGTTGCGATTCGTATGGATGTAGGACCCATCTCTATAATCATGTCAACATCTGGCATCCATAGAATAAAAAAATGCCACAACATATTTTAACGGGCAATATTAGTAGATAATTGATGGTACCCTAACGTTGTCAGTGATCATGGTTCAATTAGAATGTTTTCTAAGTATTAGGGTTTAGTTTGAACATTTGATAAATGTTAGAGTTCAATTTGAACACTATAAAACATTAAGGGTCTATTTTGTATATCCATAAAAATGTTAGGGGCTAATTAGCCCTTTTGTCCTTACTTAAATTGAATCCTTGTTTACGTATAGTAATTTATAAAGGAAATTGCAGGGCTCACCATGACTCCTCCAACTTATTTTTACGTACATCACTTTTTTAGTTTAACTTTTTTTTAATCCTATATAAAGAAATTCAAAATGATCATATAATTTTGAAGTTTAAACAAAATGTTAGTAGAATTTATTGAACAGGAATTTCTTAAAAAAAGAAAGAAGGGAAGAATATATTGGAGAGTTGTAACTAACCATAAAGAAAACAATTTGATATATATATATAAAACGTAGCCTGTGTCGATGTAATTAAGTTTTAGTACTTTCACATTAAGAATAAGAGGTCTCAAATTTAAACTTTCACATGAAAATGCAAATGACAAGAGAATTACCTATACTGGGAAATTCAAAGTGGTTCAATGTTTCACTTCACCCTCTTCTTCAGTTGCACGGAAGAGCATTTTATAATAATTATTAAACTGCATATTTCGATCAAACTAATCATTTAAAGTTTACAAGTTAAAAATTAGGCGTGGTAGACGAAAGGCCAAGGTAAGTATGATTTTGAATAACAAAAATGTGTTTATAAGTAGGATCCTCATTATCCAATGCACTCACGTTTAAATTTCAGTAGCCCCTTGATTTTCGTAACGAAAATATTTGAAAATGAAACCGTGTCAGCAGGTGTCCTGGTCCCAGGGCTAAACGTCTGGCGTTGACCGAGGTGGTGACACATGGCAAACACAGATGGAATTTAGGAATGATACCTGTGAAGCGGTGATGCATAAATTTGGCCTGAGAAGCCAGTAATTGCATAGCCAACAGTTCAACAATCAATCATATTTGTATTACTACTAAGAGACTCAATTATTCGAGATGAACCAATCCCAGAACACTAGTTTCCAGGCTGGTCAGACCAAGGGCCAAGCTGAGGTGAGCTTTTTTAGTTCAAATTGTTCTCAGAATTTGACGTGAACTGATGTCCTTTTAACAATTTTCTTTAATAGGAAAAGGGCAGCCAAATGATGGACAAGGCCAAGGACATGGCTCACTCTGCCATGGAGTCAACCCAACAGGTACATGAAGTTCTTTACTCCTACAGCGGGAAACATCAAAGCATATTAACTGTTGTTTTTGTGGAAATTTTGCAGGCTGGTCAGCAACTTCAGGAAAAGGCACAAGGTGCTGCTGACGCAGTCAAGAACGCAGTGAGCGGCAACAAATGAGAGAGAGAGACCATATTTCTCCTCAATCTTGTTTTAGATTCGCATAAATCTTCATGTCCCACCTTTGTTTTTTGGATCAAGGAAAATTTTCCCTGAGTTATTTCAGATGCAGTAAATAAGCAAATATGAATTTCTCTTCTATGCTTCGTCCCTTTTAATTCAGGTATAAAATACCGGGCCAACTTTCTCGTGAATTCCTAACGTGTCACAGTATATTATCTTGGACATCGAATATTACTACAACTTTTTGACATAATCAATAATTTCATATGATACAGGAAAATGCAAATGCAAGCATCCGCTAGTCTCCAATTATCTTCTATAGATATGTTATGAATTAGTCTGTCTCCTCACAAGCTCCCTTTCCCTGCGGGCTTATCACGTCTGAAAGCGTTTTCCTTTGTCCCACTCAATGCATAGTTCAAAAGACCAATATTGGTGATGGTCATAATATAATTTTACTCTCCTAAATTTATTCCGCTTGCAATTTATTTAAATGGAGCAGAATATGTTCGAAAAAGGCTGCATCAAACAAATTAGCATTGGTTTTGATCTTCAAATAAGTAAAAACAAAGTACATGTTACATTAAACAAATGACTTAATTGTTATTTGTTGTTAGTACATGTACATGAATGATTATGTGAATTTTGACAAGGGTTATCTTTTACAAAAATATTATCGTTGGACCATTAAAATTATAGAACATAATAAAATTTAGACTAATTTTATGATACATAAAAAGGAGCATGTCCCATTATAATTCTCTTTAGTTTTAGTTTAATTATAAAAAACGTTGTGAACAAAAATTAAAAAATGTCCAACATCTTCATTGTGAATTTTAAAAAGTTTACATATAGTATTAGTTTTAATTGCTAAGTTATACATAACAAAACAAAGAAAATGCTGATTTAAAAATTAACATGTATCACCCTTTGATTTGTTGGGTGATTATACGGATATAGCTTTTGTATTAAAAATAATAAAAAAGGAAAGTGGTCTCGTTTGTTTCTAAGCCAAACGTTTTAGCATAAAAGTACCACTGCCATGATTGAAACTTTTTCATACTGTGTATGCCATTATTTGCATTGATTATTTTACATGTTAAATTTCATGGATTAAACATGTGAATTTTATAATAAAGTGAACGCATTTGAAGTATAAAAGTCGTGAAAGCTGATTCGGTTGTTTTGGATTATAAATTGCATTCTTTTAGACATTAAAATTATTGTTATAAATAATTAAGTTTTCTAATCATGCAACTATTTTAATTCGCAATTGATTAGTAATAGATCATGCTAAATGATAATTGTATAATTTGTTTAGTTTGATATTTATATAATGAATGATTTATTAGTCATTAAATTGACCAAATTAATTTTTTTTATAATTATTAAAATTTAAAAATTAGTTACTGATGATATAAAAGGGATAATCATATATTTAAGAGTTAATTGTAAAAAAATTCTTAAACTTTCATTAATTTTGCAATACTAATTCAAATTTTAAAAAATGACGCTAAAATTTTCAAATTTTTAGTTTATTGTAAAAATAGTCTGATGTTAAATTTTCTGTTAATGTCGTTGACATGACATTCTATGTTAAATTAACGATTTTGCCACATGTTCAATTTTTTCACATAATTATTTTATAATTTAATAAATTTGAAAAAAGAAAATCCCTAATAACTCTTTATACATCTAGTCTCCTTCTCATCTCCGCTAGGTTTTTTATGTAGCTCCAGCATTCCTTCAGCTTGCTTGCTCCATCTTGGATTTCCCTGTGTGTAAGGATTTGTTTCACCTTGTTACTGTGGATTATGTTAACTTCGCTACACAAAATCTGCATTAGCTAAAGATGCCCATTTGATTACTATAATAATGGGAACTCTAATATGAGAGACACACATGATGCAAATTGCTTTAGATGCCGTACGTGCTGGGAGCAGCATTACTTGTTTACAGTGTGGAGGTCTTGTCAGTAACCCTCGTAAAGATGAGCATTATGCATATTGGAGTAGAAAAATCTGAAGTCCAGCAATATACCCACTTGCATTTTCAGAAGTTTCCCACTCTTTTTCAATGATCCTAATTATGTGGTAACTTTCTTGATTCATAGATGTTTCTTAGTAGATATATGTCAAATATAGCACAACTAATAAACTATCAAATCCTTGATTTTATGACTTTATTGGACCTTAAGGTAGTTAGAAAGTGAGAGGTGATAGTAAAATCATGCACTCTTGTAAGATCAGGTACCCAATGTTTGCCTTGTAATCATTTCATTCCATCACCTAATAGTTTAGCTAAAACCGCAATGTAGATTTTATGTGAAATATTCCATTCCTCCCTAAGAAATCTGGCTCTAGCTTTCATATTTGTGTTGATTTTATGGTATCAAATGGCTTTGACATAGAGGTTAGTAAATTCAAATTTTGACATGGAAAACTTAGCAAGTTTTTAACATTCCTATTCTGCAACAAGAAAAAGGAAATTGATTAACTAATATCAAAGAAGGAAATTGATAAATGTGTATTGATGATTGAGTTAGGCAAGATTTGATTACCTTTTTCTTTTGAGTTTCAATCTGGTTATTTAATATTTGATTCGGTTAATCGTTCAACACAGCTCACAAGTCAAAATATAGTTTTTTTACTATAGATAGTGCATTACAACATTACTGCATTCTAAATGATTGGTTTACCATATTAAGTTCATTATTAAGATGAGTAATATATTAAAAACTTAGATATCTGGCTTGCTTCTATTCAATCAGCACGTGGAGAAGCCAAAAAAACTTTTGTTCACGGATGACCTTTTTTATTTGTCGCATAATGTTTAGTTAAAAATGGATTGTTTCCGTGAAAATGGAATCAAGTTGTATAATCTCTACTCAGAGGTGAATCTTTAAACAAGTGTAAAAAATCAGTCATTAGAATCTAATGTCGCAAGGCTGTTTTTTTTTTGGTTGCTTTTTATTGTCTTGTTTTTTAGGATGTTTATGCTATTTTGTATCTAGAAGTTCTGGTCATACATACAATTAATTAGGCCTTGAGATAAAGTAGATAGACAATTGTCAGAACATGGGCTATATTTTATAGTCTAAACATTCAATCGATGTATTGATTTCTATAATAAAGTATAGATGTATACAAGAACTTGCAAAACTTAATTACAAATAAAAATCCGTACGTATGCAAATTTCTCAGTATTAACCAAAAATATGAAAAATTCATTATATGGCTTTTTTTTTGGGGTACAAATTATATGGCTTTCTAAAACGCACTAAAGACACTGTATTTACTAAAAAACTTATATGTAAATAGTGAAGCCATAAGAAAAAAGTCAGAGTAGGACCATTTATAAATTTCTACGAGGAGATTTATTCCCCAAATTATTGTTATTAAACAATATGTACCAAACATGGAAGACATATGAAGTAAAAAAGCCAATACCTCCCAATTAATGCCATCTAGGGATCTTGGGTATCTTCTTGATTACCCTTTTCGAACAATTGGTGTCATCATCCTACTTTACAAGATGCTCCCTGTGTAGCCACTTTGGCCAAAATTTGAATATGAAGAATTTGAAGCTTTCAAAATCATCCCATCCAAGATACAACTCATTAGCAACAATCTCTAACATAATGCATAAGGATAGATAAAGAAATCAAATTGGATCATTTTCGATATCAGAACCTTTCAATATGGATTAGGACCATAGGATATTCAGTGATAACAACTCAGTTTAACACAAAATCAATAAAAAGCCCCTTATTTGAATATGGACTTTTAAAAACACAGCCATGAAAGTAGACGTTTGCAAACTACAATTGTAACATCCCGTTACCAGTAGGGAGATTAGAATAGTAATTCTGAGTGGTCAATGGGCATTTAGAAATACCCTTACATGTTCATGCATAATCTCATATCCGCATATATGTGAATAGTGTATTTTTGCACATACAAATGACTGTACATGCATTCATGACATTTTCTCGTATAAGTGTTAAGAAATGTGATTGTGAATAAATGTGATTTGTGTGTATGAAAAATTGAGTTGGAGAGGGGCATTGT
>JANIJH010000008.1:20770393-20783064 GCA_024520975.1 Erythroxylum areolatum
CCATAACTTAAGTATGCTTACTTAATTCAAACTGTACGATGGTGATTAGCGATTACGGAATAACGATTCTCTTCTTTCTCGACGCTTTAGTCAATTACTCAATTTGGGACATAGAGTGATGACGCTCTAGAGCTCAGCTCTGAGGAGGCGACTCAGAGGTTACTATTGCTCGTTTCTCCATACAGAGGGAGATCTCATCTTAGGTAAGCGTATCCAACTCAAATAACTTTAGAAATAATGTTTGTGATCTCCACAAAATAATGAACTACATGTTAAAATTAGGGAACTGGAGGGACAATAGTGAACCTTCATACAAGACTCAGCTAAAGAGGAACTATGCATGATTTTTTTCGTATAATTTAATCATTTCATCATACAATATGAGACATAGAATATAAAATTAATGTCTACTCTATTTTGAGTCCAATCTTATAAATTCTCTACCATTAGCTATTGATTCAATTAATGAAATTTGTAAACTATTTATAAAACATCGTTCCACTTTGGCCAAGAATTTTCTGAATCAAAAGTAATCAAGAACAATGAAACATTCTCCTTAATTACTTTAGTGTGATGAATCTTACCTTAATCACTCTACTACCTCTATATAGTTCATACTATATCCAATGACTACTAACTGAACTACCCATAATTAGAATAGACCATGAGTAGTATCAAAACATAACAATCCCTATACAAGATAACTTTAGAGATCTCAAGTCGAATGATCATTTATACAATCATCACAATGAGAATATCCATAGACATACAAGTATTATTCCAAATGGATTTCTCATTTGTTGTCAGTTTAGTGAACCTGTTCTCTAATAAGCACTCACATTTGTTTAAATATCTCCATACTTTAGTCTATGAGATTGACCACTTCCTTCATAAGAAAAACAAAACATGTGTTAGTCATTTTACGTTCTATTAAAGTTCAGTCTTAATAGAACAATGAGTAAGAAAAATTTAAAGATAACATATAAATGCAATATGAATCTCATAATTATAATCTCATTATTTACAATTTATAATTAGCCCATATACTTTATCATATACTTCTAAATATGTATAAGATAAAGAATGCCTTTAAATTATTTTATCACTAAACTATAACCAACTGATTGACTCTAGGGCATAAACCAACAATCTCCCACTAGCAATAAGTCAATCGTTTATATATTTTATACCATATCACTATATGATGATCATGCTATTGCTGGGACAGTAACTGAGTGAAAGAATTCTACAAGATTCTTTATACTTACTTAAATCTTATAACTTTCGTCTTAATTATCATCATAATTAAGAAAATTTGCCTAAATACATTCTTAAATCTTTAATGAGAACTTAGCTCCTTTTAGATGCCCAATGACTCTAATATTCCATAGTATATTACTGTCTTGAACAAAGTTGGGAACTATAACAAATTTATTAAAGAACTTATTGATCCAATTAATCATTTCTACTAAATAAAAAATGTATTATGGCTTAGTTAGCAATCATGGCTACATTGGAACCTTTCCAATCTTAAAATGATATTATTCTAAGTAAATAGACCTTAATTAGGATTTACTTCCAAAGTTAATATCTATATAACCTTGAACTCAAATATTAACTCATACATAGGATAATGGATATATTTAATACTTCATAACTATCAGCAAATACTAAAGATATTTAGTACATTATCTATGTAGTTGGACTTAGAATAGGTAAACAACTTTCAATCTATCTCTATAGATCTAATTCTCATTATTATGTTTTTTATATCCAACAAGAGTTTTTTTAGACAATTATATTTTCAACAATTGAAAATTATAATTATTTTTCTCTATGAGCATTATGTCTTTAAATACTCCTACTAAAGAGGACAATTATACTCTCACTAACCTTCTTAAAGTTTTAATAAATTCACAATCAACTTCAAAACACTTTTTGAATTTATCATAAAACTGAATATGTCTTGTATACATCAAATGTATCAACAAAGGCATTAATTCTAATTGGATATACTGTTATAGGATTTGAACTTTTTATATTTTATCTTACCCCCACGACTTATCATGAGAATAATTCTCCTATAAGTATACATTTAAACAAACAAGTTATTGAATGAGTCTATACGATTATATTCAACCTTTTGGATATCTTGTAACCTTTTATTACCCGATTTAGTTATAAACTTAGTGGATAATATATGCTTCAACTAAACATCACATCCTTAAATCATTAACTTTAACTCTTTCAAGGACTTAGGATTTCATATATGATATGAAATCTTGCTCATTTATTTCAAGGTTCTACACCCTAAAGTTTGATCAGACCTGAACTAGGGAGGCCATTGATTTCCTTAATGAGGTGAAGATGCAAAGTAGGAGGTTACACTATTTTCATATCTAGCTGGTGGGTTTAGTGGAGTTGTCTTTATAAGGAGTGGCCAAGGATTGGTATTGAGACCACATCCTTGCATACTTGAGTGTAGTGACCTGATTGCAATTCAGGGAGATGTTTATGGACTATTTCCTCTGTTTCGCAGCTTAAGAGGCAATTAGATCAGAGTTCTTAAATCTATGCCAGGAAGATAGGAAGGTGAATGAGTATATTGTTAACTTTATTCAATTGAGCCGATATGACCCATATATTGTTTCAAATAAGTTAGGGAAGAACAACTAATATGTACTCAGGTTGGGACCCTTTTTCTTCAGCATAACTATGAGTTATCGAAAGAAGTTACCTACTTTGGTGGATATAGTCAAGCATTTGGAAAGGATCCTCATGAAGTAAGGTGTTTTATCTATTAGAGAGCAAAGTGGAGAACATTTAACAAGACTCTGTAATTTTTAGCAACGATTGAAAGGACCCATCCTAGAGTTCCATTTCTAAAACTCGAGTGTAGACTTCTCGGTGACCCCATGATAACCCTTTAATCGATATCTAACTCAACTGAAAAGTTCCCACAAAGTCAAGTTGTTCAACTGTTAAAAACCTTTTATACTTTAAAAGTTAAAAAGGGCATAAAATAGTGGAAATTTTTTCTTTTTTTATAAAAATCTGACAACTTAACAATTGTTTTTCTAAGATTCCCAATTTTCAAAAACCTACATAACACAATTCAAAACACTTATAATATTTCATGTACCATCTCAACTTTTGAAATGGGACCTCAAGTCCATAAAACAAGCAACCACAAACATATAATTCTCAACACCTTAAAAAAATCATTCATAATCAAAGCCCTTGTAGTTCATTAAGTAAAAGATATTTACAATCTAACAAATATTACAATATCACACTTTTAAACTCTTTCCAAAATAATTTGAACTATACATATAAGTGACTAAATGCCTGTTTGGATGGGCATTTGGAAGGCCAATAAGCACTTTTCTCCACTATAAAATCCTTTTTTAAGAAAAATGGGTGTTTAGAAAAAGAACTTCTTTAATAGATATGACTTTTTTGGCAGTCAAAATATAACTTTTTAAGAAGCTGATTTAGAGCTTCTAAAAAAATCTCTTAAATGGCTTTTTCAGGAAGATTTTTTAGATCAATTAATGAGCCTATTTTTAGTTCCTTTTATCCTTATGTTATACACATTATTTCCACAATACTCACAAACGCATCTTCCCTTGTATTATTTATTTAACTATTTACTCAATTTGAATATTTATTTTGGGATTTATATAATATTATTTGGCTTTTTATATGTTTTAATATTTATTTTTTATATTAATTTACTTATGTTATAATCCATATAAAAGATTTAATTAGATATATTTTCATTTATGCTTCATATGGTTTAAAATTATATAATAATTAATATATTGTGCTTTGCATATTGTTTAATATACTTTAAATAATATTTATATGTATAAATATTTTTTATTACAAAATAAAATATAGATGAAATTAAAAGTTTTTTATTTTTATGTTGCCAAATAGTCTACTGTATGAAGTTCTTTGTAAAAAGCTCTTTTTTAAATGGCAATCAAACAGCTAACTGGCTTCATAGAAAAGTTCTTCTCAGAAAAGATCAACAGAAAAAAGTTCTACTGACAAAAGCTTTACTGGTATAAACCCAACCAAACAAAGGCTAAGCCAATTTCATGAAAAACACATAGCAAAAATGACACAAGCATAACAGTACCTGACGATACAACTAATTCTGTGGTGGGATCCCAACTAGTATTGCATCTGTACACATACCTCGGATGGTTTATTTAAAAACTTAAAAATAGGGGTGAGCTAAACGAGCTTAGTGAGTATTAATCATTTTACTGAAAATTAAACTTTTCATGACAGCATAAATGAAATATTCCCATACAATAAGAAAGCTCATAGTAAAATAATTTTCATAAAAAATCTTTTGTGCATCATAAAATTTGGTAATAAGTAATATTTAATAGATCACAATTTCAATTTACCTGAAATACTATTTTGAAATGCACTTTGAAAATAAACTCATAATATAAGAGTTTCCATTTTCCATTATCCTTTTTTCTTAAAAAAATAAATAGTGGTGGTGATAAGTTTTCTAAAAGCTTTTAGGCATAAAGTCATAGAGTTAATTATCCATCACTTACCTACAACTAATTACGAAGCTATTTTTACATCGTTTACCCGCTCTAAGTTAACCGTTATACATCGATAGTTATGTAGTTGATTCTGCATCGCTTAGTTGTAACCAATTAATCATCAGTTATGGAGCCAATTTTACCTCACTTACTTGCACTAAGTTAATTGCTATACACTGGTAGTTACGGAGCTGGTTCTATATCACTTACCAGCACTAGGATAACTACTATACACCAGTATAATAACATGGATAAAACCTAACAGTGTACTATAGGCTAAAAACTCATTTCCTTTTTATCAACTAATAACATAATTTCAATGTAACTTTGCATCGTATGAAATTCAACTTTCAAACATAAATTTATATATTACTAAAACATAACTTATACTAGCACTATTTACTTGTATTGTATCATTAACATAAAACTTATAATCATACAATCTAAAATCGCATGTCATCAATTCCTTTACAAAGAATTCATTCGTATAAAACAATTTAAATACACTTACAACTTCTAGTTTCCTTTTCACCACTTCGAAATCCTTCAATTGCTTTGTTTTTCGATTTGAAAACCTAATACAAATACATTCAACTCCTTAACACATTTTTCAACCAAATACACCACGAAACATTTCAACCTCATTACTTTCCATATACACTCCATATACTTTTTTTTCCAAATAATAACATAACACTTCATTTAATAATATCAATGCCACAAATACACTTAATGACCATCCTTAATCACATTCATGGTCATTACATCATAACCATACTTTTATACCAAAAATACCCTTAAGGCTAAACTTAACATATTTTACACTAAACTTTTTCAATTCAATTCTATTTGATATCCAACACTTAAAACCAATTCACATTCACTTCCATGACATTTTAATATACACATTTAAGCCATAAAATTTCATTAACAAAATTTTATATAATCATACACCTTGGCTGAATTTCAACAAACCAATTCCAAATCAATTATTTTTCATTTCTTTACTTCATTAGCATCAAAATCATGCTATGAACATCATACAACAACAAAATAAAATTTTGGATCATATTATATTAAAAACCCTAGCCATGGCTGAAATTTTCTCTAATCATTTCCACGATTTTTCTTCCATTCTTTCATCATTAAACTAGCTTCCTAATACCATTCATTAATCTTAAATCCTCAAATAACAAAATAAAACACTTTAGGCAATGTATCTTACCTTCGACCAAATTTGACCAAGGTTCCACAATAGTTTTAGTGAAATGTAATAAAACCTTTATATCACATCATAAGGGTGTAATTCATACCATCAAAACCAAACCTCAGCTATAACACAACAAATCCAAGTTTTCAACAAAATTAGTAAGCTCACCAACCCCTTTTCTTCTTCCTCTTCACTTGGATGGGTATGATATCTTGTTGGATGTTTAATTGGAGGTAGAAGAGCATAAAAAACTCTTTGGATCACTTCTCCATGGCATAGCCGAAGCTCCCTCTTCTCCTTTTTCTTTTCTTTTCTTTTTTCTCTCTCTTCCTTCCTTTTCTCCAACAATGGCCAACCCACCTTCTTTAAGGAGATAACGTTTTGCTTATCTGTACTTTTTGCCCACCATTTTCATTAATAACTTCTCATATTTACACCTTTAAGCGAAACTTTTCATATTTACACTTTAACCCATGCCACTTGTCACCTTTTAATTGGTTACTTTCCAAACCCATTAATGCATGCTTTTCTCATGAAATATTCCCATATATTGCACATATGGAATTTGGATGCATTTGGTTTGAAAAAAAGATCATTTTGCCCTTCAATGAATTTATTTCACCAACTAATCAAATTACATTTCGAAAATATTCCACAATCATCTTATTGTCAAATTGACCATAAAATACTCTAATTGGGGTCAATTCTTATTAATTGGATGCTTTAAAAAAATTTAATGGGTTTAAAATCATTAATATTCATTATTTTTCAAAAAGGAAATTTTAGTCCTGAACTTTCAGATTATCCGAATTCTATTCAAACAACCTTCGTTTTGATTCGTTTAAGTTCCTACTGACTCCAATCCTAATTTCAGAGCTTTTCATCACATTTTGAAATTGTTCTATAACTTTTTTGGTCACCTAGAAAAACTTTTGGATTGAATTCAAAAATTACTATATGTCACCAAATTCATCTAGATTTCATTCAAAAGTATCAGCTAAATCTCCAAAGCACATTTCAAACTTTTAAATCTCATTCGGACTCATTTTGTAACTTTAGAAATTTTTTGAAAAATTTTCAGTTGAATCTAGAACCATCTCCAGTTTGTCCGTGATCTCCATTATAACCTCATTAATACGTTTAAATGCTTAAATTACTCTAGTATATCATAAATAGAACATACTCTATAAAATGCATGTACAACACATTACACATCATTATAATTGAAATAACACATCACAACGACAACAATAATAATAAAACTTTTCGTCAGGATATAGTTAGGGTAAGAACTCTCAGTAGAGAGCTGCTGGAACATTTGGCAAGGAGAGATCTAGCTGTAGCCATTTGGTAGGATTTAGGTTTATGCCTGTAGTAGGTAGTAGCAATAGTAGACAAAGCTTTAAACATAGTATTTCAGACTCGGTAACCTCCATTTACCAATAGTATGGTAGGGCACACTAAGGCCCATGCTACATACCACTAGGAAGTTGTTATAGATGTGGCTAGTATGGGCATTTGATTAGGGATTGTCTAATAATGAGATAGCAGCAGACCTCTTCTAGTGTGGCATAGTTTCTATTTCAACAGCCACAAAGGGGACCACAGTTTGGTACCCAACACAATTGAGGTTTTAAAGGGAGGCATTTAGGAGGTAGAATAGGAGGTTGCAGTTAGGGACAGTCCCTTACTCTCTGCATGCAGGTTATGTTCAGCCTACTATGTTCATCCTCACTTCCAAGATGTAGAGGCTTCGAATGTGGTGGTTCTAGTATTCTTCTCGTCTTTGGATTAGAAGCTAGAGTTTTGATAGATCCGAGAGTCATTCTTTTATGTAATCCAACTTTGTATAAGACTAAAAGTAGTACTAGATAAGAAGGAAGAATCCTTATCCATGTCCATACCTCTTGGTGATGCCATAGAGGTGGATTTTATGTACTACTAACGTTATGTGGAGATTGATGGTAGGATATTGACAACAAATCTTTTGATGCTATCGATTATAGATTTTAATATAATATTAGAGATGGTCTGTTTTTTTAGTCATTACACCAATTTAGATTATAGAGAGAAGAAAGTCATGTTTTAGATTTTAGATGAGGTAGAGTTTACTTTTGAGGGAGATCCCATCTAATATAATTTCAACATTAGTGGCCAATAAGATGCTCAAACATAGGTGTTAAAGGTTCTTGTCCTCGATTAAGGATACCTCAGTAGAAATTCATAGCCTTTAAAGTGTTCCAATGGTTTAAAAGTTTCTATATGTATTTCTTGAAGAGTTACCAAGGCTACCTCTAGAGAGAGATATCGAGTTCTATATTGATCTAGTACCTGGTACAATTTCAATTTTTATACCTCTATATAAAATGACACGTATAGAGTTAAAAGTGTTAAAAAACAATTGCAGGATTTATTGGATAAGGGTTTTATTAGGCCTAGCACATCACCATGGGGTATGTCGATATTGTTTGTATAGAAAAAGGATTGTTCTTTCTAGATATATATTGACTACATACAGTTGAATAATGTGATATATATTGACTACATATAGTTGAATAATGTGACCATCCGCAACAAGTATCCATTACCTTAAATTGATATTCTACTCAATCAACTTTAAGTCGCTAAGAAATTTTCTAAGATCGACCTAAGGTTTAGCTATTATTAGTTGAGGATCAAAGGAGATGATATACCTAAAACTACATTAAGGATTCGATATAGCCATAATGAATTCCTAGTAATGTTATTCGGCCTTACCAATGCTCCTACAACTTTCATGGATCTGATAAATAGAGTGTTCAAAGTGTTCTTATATAGGTTCTTGATAGTCTTTATTGGCAACCTTTTGGTGTATTCATGAACATATAAGAACGATGAAAGTTGTAATGAATTGCGATTGACAGAAATAAAAGTAAAATCTAAAAAAAGTGATAACATACGCACGTGTAAATACAAACACAATGAAGTATAATAATATTAGCGTGCATCAGAAGAAATTTTTTTAACATACTAAATCATCTTACTATGAACATTAGAGTATATATACACGCGAAAACCAGTGAAAAAGTATATGTAGAAGTATATATATTGCAGTCGACACTCCTTGGAGTCACTTCTGTGAAGATGATGGCAACTAACCTAAAAAATAGAGTTTAGGGTAGTTAAACCTCACTAAGTAAGTCTATATTGCCTTACAACACATAATGACATGCTTACACAATATACAATTTATATTAGTATAAACACGCATATATGATGCATGATAAATCATATAAAATACACAATAAATCATAAAGAAGGAATATTTGTAAGATCCTAATCTCTAAGGATACATCCTCATAATACTACACCTCAAATAGCTACAAGGAGCTAAGCATTACCAACAACCCAACCATACACCTATACTTATATAGTTGTAAGGCTCTCTTAGTCTAAAAGGGCTATGAGAGCTAAACATCACCAATAAACCAGCTCTTATTACATCCAAAGTCATAATCATATCAATAGTATATATGTCAAACAAAGACTCAATCGGGAGCTAAGCATCAATCTAGATTGGTCTATATCATATCTTAATGTCATATCACAATTATCTGTTATAATCAAACCAATGTGCACCTGGTTCTGATGCATTCCTATCAAGTAGCATGTCCTACAGATCTTTCCTCCTGTATAATCATAATTAAACACATCCACATATAAACCAAATATCAATCATGCAATTTCTCAAACAAGCACTCTGTTATATGATGACTATCATTAATGCATGCAATATGCTATAAGTACATAAACTCGATCCCTATACTTAGATATTGCAGTATTATTCTTATAAGCATCACGATAACGGCTACTCAAGTTACATATGTAAATTTATACACACACACACATCATATCATATCCGCGTGCATAAGAATAAGGGTATCTATCGTTGCTTAACATGTCATCACCCACGTCAACCTAGATCCATACTCAACAGAGAGTATGGATTTGATATTGGTAGATAGATATGAACTTACATGATTGACTTAATTTTCTGTTTAAACCTTGCAATATGGATCCCACTCTTCATATACCTATAAAATAGGAAATAAAATATCTTAATTAGTGTCATTTAGAAGTCATTGGGCTCAATTAGCAACCTAGGACTTATAGGTTTGCTAGGATTGTCCAATTATGCAATTCGATCTTGATCCTATTCACACTTAAACTTTTCATAATTTTTAATTCGCAAACTTTTAAGAATTTTGCCATGGTTCTTAAAGGAAACTGATTAGCACAATTAATAGGATTGTTTCAATTGTTTTTTGAAATAAAAGTTGTCAAAAGGTTACTAAAACAATATCTCTGATGATTATAATATTCCTCCAATCATCTGAATATTCCTCCAATGATCAATAATTTTTCCACTCTTAAAATTCAACAATTTTAATATCAAATGAAAGCTTGATGATTAGAACAAATTTTATAACTGTAAGAAACTCATATTCTCAACAAATCTCAACGAATTAAAGAAATTTTATTTTGGAGCCTTAACCTCTATTTTTATCAATCGATAGTGATAAAGGCAGTGATCAACAACAAGACCATAAGACTTTTTCTCTTGATGTAAAGGGGAGTCTAATGGTGGTTGTGATGGTTAGCAACACTCACCAAAGGAGACAAATCAAAGATTTAAGTTTTTCTCTAATTTTTCTTTTGATTTTTATGATGATTATGGTGTTGTTGTGAGGTAAAATAGATATGGTAATGACGAGCTCGAAGAGAAGAGCTGATTGGTATATATGTTTAGCTAGTTAGAGTTGTCGATGGTGAAGAACAAAGGGAAAGTATGGTTTTATAGATAGTAACCATAGGGGTTCAAAATGAAAAATCGAAAAGATGATGGTGGAAGTGAGATATATGTATATATTGGGGGATATTACAATCTCCCCTCCTTAAGAAAAACAATTCATTATCGAATTTTATAACAATGCTCTATTAAGGACAATAGTATGGATAGAACCTTTGCATCTCTCACTTTATTTCCCAAGTGATCTTCTCAATATTGCTAATCCTCCATATTACCTTAGCTGTAATAATCTACTATACCATAACTGGCACTCTTGAGAATTTAAATAGCTATTGGCCTTTTTCGTAGGTTAGATTCTTGTTCACCTCTATATTCTGTCATTAGAGTATATGAGAAGGATTGGAAATGTATTTATCAAGCGTAAAAACCTAGAATAATGGGTAGGCCAACCACGAAATCCATTATGATCTTTTCCTATTTTCATTCAGGAATTGGCAATGGTTATAGTTGACCTAAAATAGCCTCTCTACTCAATAGGGATAAGGCTATGTACTATTGGACCTTTCCAGATTTTATGTTTCGTAGGACTCTCACTGGGTATTGTTATTGTTGTATTATAGCTTACCTAAAGGTCTCTTACTTGTAGGTAAGTCAGGCACTTAAAGACATATTCATCTATATCCTTTTTCATATTGCCCCCAATACACATTTTTAATATTAAAATACAGCTTAGTGGAACCTATATGTGCATTGTATACCACATAACAAACTTCCTCTAAAATCTCCTCCTTCAAGTTCTCTACATTTGGAACACACAATCCCCTATTGGTCCTTAATATAGCTCTTGACATTAATCTCGAAATATGTGTGACATCCTTGTCATACTTCATACATAAGCTTTTAGAGCTTAAAGGCTTGGTCTTGAGTGACCTTAATCTTATCTAATAATACCGACTGTTCTTTTATGCTTGTCGGTAGTACTCCTAAACCTAAAATCTAAAACTGGGCACTTTGATCCATCAAACCATACAACTCATTGGTCAAAGCTCCCCTCTCCACTGCAATATGTGTCAAACTACCTAAGGATTTCCTACTTAGTGCATCTGCTACAACATTTGTCTTTTTAGGATGATTAATGCATCTACTACAAATTTGCCTTTCCAGGGTAATACTAAATCATGCAGGCATAACCTTCGTTGCATCATATTTAAGTCCATATACTAAAATATATATTATAGGCTTTTGTGATCTGTGTAAATTTCACACATCTCACCATATAGATAACGTCTCTAAATCTTTAAGACATAGATCATTGTTGCCATCTCTAAATCATGAGTAGCGTAATTTTGTTCATCCTTTTTCAATCACCTAGAATTGTAAGCAATCACCTTACCATTTTGTGTCAACATAGACCTTAAGATAACTCTCAAAGAATCATAGTACAATTGAAATTCTCTACCTTCAATTAGTAGTGTCAGGAGTGGAGCTGTACTTAAACACTCTTTCAATTTCTAAAAGCTCTCCTAACAATCATTAAACCAGATGAACTAGGGGTTCTTTTGTGTCAAACATGTCAACAAGGTTACTATCTTAGAAATTTCTTAGACAAATTGTAAAACTTCCTTTAATTGAATATAAAATTTTATTTTATGTAAATAATATTTTTGGATGAATAGTAAATTTACATGAATAGTGATTTTTAGGGGGCCCAACCCTAAAATATTGAAAAATATCCTGAATAAGTATTAGAGTGATGCTAAAACATATTGAAAATAAGCCCAATTGGATGTGTTGGATCCCAAACTTTTCTTAGAAGCTAGAACTATTATATGTGAAATGTTGGAAGTTAAAAGCTAGAAAATATAGTTGAAACATAATCACTGAGTATGCTTTGGTGTTTTAGCCATAACTTTTTCTCTAGTTAGCCGAATGAGGTGATTCTTGATTTGAATTAAACTAGAGAAATAGGGCTACAAATTATCTGACGAAATTGAGTTTGAATTCAGTCCCTAAGAATTTTAATTTTTGGATGGAAGTTGAGCACAGAATATTGTTTCAGTATAAGAATAGTTCAGAAATGTTTGGGAGATAATTTTTA
>JANIJH010000008.1:20803336-20830073 GCA_024520975.1 Erythroxylum areolatum
ATTTGCAACTATTTTTCAGGATTAGAAGAATACCCCGTTAGGCCAACGGGAGTATAGCTACAGCATACAAGTGAAGGTGGCCATTGAAATTATTATTGACTATATGTGATGATTGGCTTCCGTATAGTGTGTGTGTGGGACTTCAAAAAAAATTTTATACTGACTTTTAAATGATTGAGTGCATTGGCACGCCACCCTCGCGGGGCACGGATTCGAATATCACCATCGATATCGGGTTCGGGTCATTGCGGGAGTGGGGTGCTACATCTTCTCTCATGGATGGCCTTTCAAATGCCAGCCTTGACACCTCTACAGATTATGACACTTCTAGCAAGCACTTGGAGGATTTTTCACCTCTTTCTAGGGAGTCTGCACATCAGTAAGCATCTAGAAAGGGAGTGAGTTCTTTTGGTAGGTCTCCCTTAACTAGTTCTCTTATGTCTTCATAGAGGGTAGGAACATAGAATAAGAAATTCAATTTGCACTAGCCTAAGATTCTGATGAAGCATTTCCAGGAGGTTATAAAAGATAGGCGAGTGTGTCCCCACGTTGAACTTTTGCAAGTAGGCATGAGGGCTTGGTCTTCGGCTTTGGTGGGATTCTTTTGAAGCAAATGCCCTGCATTTCTTATCATTAACACCTAGGCTTCTGCTACGTTAGGAAAAAAAGGATTGGAGAAAATCTTATTGATGGATGACGGTACAATCTTGTTTAAATTCACTATGGATAGTAATTTGCCTAAGATTTTCAAATTGGGGCGATGGCACATCAGAGGCTAACTAATGTTTATGCGAAAGTGGTCACCTAGGATTGGATTTAACAGAGATTATATAGAAGTGTTTCCTCTCTAGATTTACTTTCATAATTTGCCTATAGAGTTATGGACCATAAATGTATTGAGCTTTCTCGCCAGCTCCTTGGGTAAGCCTTTATGCATGGATCTCCAAACTTCCAATATGGAGTGCATAAGGTATGTAAAGATCTGTGTTAAGGTCAATAGGGATACTAGATTGCCAGAGACATTGCCTATGATGAAACTTGGTTCTACAGGGGAGTGGGAACCTACAAAAATTAATCTATCTTATCCATGGAAACACCATAATACAATGAAACAATGGGTACCTACAGGTAGGAATTTCAATATTGGTTGGTAGGATAAGTTACTGGGATCAAATTTCTACAATTGGTACTGCTAATAAGGAGGATGGTCTATTAGAAATGGAGAAGGAAAATCATAATCCATCCACTACAATTCCAGTTGAAGGAGATGAAGGGAAGTTTCAGTCTATCCCTCCACCGATGGCCCAAAACATGGATAAGCATGAGGGTAAGGTGGTGATTAACCAGCCTGCTGATATACTAGCTGACATATAAATTTACAACTGGTTAGTGATCATTTGGAAGGTACACTTGATGGGAAGGGATGCCTGGATTAGTATAAGATAGAGGATTCTCATAAATTGGTAAGATCTTCTCCTTCAATAGACATAAGGGTGGATACTACTATGGTGCAGGGGAAATATAATCACTTATTAGGATCATAGGAGGCAATTAGGGTAGATGCTGAGGTTCATTCACAAGTTTTTGTTGAATCTTCTCATTCTATAAAAAGGATATGGAGGAGAATAATATTGTGTCAAAGCAATATCATAACCTGATTGATTCACATAGGGATGTTCAGGTAGATACCGAGGTTAATAGTTAAATAACTCCCAATATTTTTTGGAGGACACTGGAATGGAGGAAAGCTAAGCCCAAGGGGGTTTCCCCTATATTACTATTCTAGTTTGGAACACAAAAGAGTTAAACAACCTTTTGAAATAGCTAATGGTAAAGGATTTGGTTTATAAGAAGAAACCAATTTTGGTGGGTCTTTTAAAGACTAAAATAAAGGCCAAGTATGTCCAATTAGGGCTGAAATTTTTAGGTTCATAATGGAAAACTATCACAAACCATTCTCAACATTACAATGGTCATATTATTTGTCTTTTTAATTCTAATTATATAAAGGTTATATGCGGCAGTCTTAGTGACTAGTTCTTGCATTTACATTACTAGTTAAAGGGAACTTCTATGGCTTTCGAAGTTACCATGATTTATGCTTCTAATTTTGTATTCCAATGAGCAAGATTATGAACACTTTTACAACAACTACACTCAAGTATGCAGAATTTGTGGTGAACAGTTACTGATTTTAACTGTGCTTTTAATTCTAGTGAAATTGAAGGTGGAGCTAGCTACTCAATAGGGACGGGTAGAGAAGTTTCACAACTATTTCAACAAGTGAATTTGACTGACATAAGGGGTCAAGGGAGATTATTCACTTGGACAAATAAAAAATAAGGACAATTATTGACTCGTAAGAAGTTGGATAGAGCCTTAGTGAACCACTTATGGCTTAGTAAATTTCCTTCTTCTTTTGCACATTTTGGGGATAATATATTTTTTGATCATGCCTCTATAATTATTCAGAATTTGATAAATCAGGTAAGAGTTGGAGCTCCTTTTCGTTTCTTCAATTGTCTAAGACAGAGGGAAGGTTTCATATATTTAATCAATAGTTGTTGGGGGAAAAAGGTATAGGGATTCAAATCTTTCTAGTTGATGCAAAAGCCTAAAATAATCAAACTTGTTCTTAAATAGTTTATGAAGGTGAAGAATCATAACCTTCATCAAATAAAGTAGAAAATGGCCGAAGCTCAGGAGGCTTGCTATAGAATCCTTTCAATTTTGATTTAAGGCATACTGACACCTTGGGATTGAAAGAATATCATGAGGAATTGATGTATCAAAATTTTGTTCTAAAGTAGAAAGTGAGGCTACATTAGATCAAGGAAGGGGAATCCAATACTAAGTTTTTTCATGCTTCTCTTCTGGCAAAGAGAAACATTAATATAATCTCTAAGCTGTAGGACAATAACTGGAATGTGATATCTGAACAACATGAATTGACCAGCTTTATCAGGGGATATTTTATAAAGTTAATAGGGACCTCAGGTAGTCATTAGTATGGTTTTAATGTGAAAGATGTACTTCATTCTAACCTCGATCAGGCTGAGTTGGACATGCTTACAGCTCCCTTCTCTCCTTAATATATCAAGGAAACACTTTTTACTCTTATTCCTTCAAAATCTCCAAGACTTGATGGTTTCAATGCGAATTTTTTCCACAGGATCTAAAACATTACTAGCCAACTTTTTTTTTCTGATGCAATATTAGAATTCTTTTCCTCTAGTTGGATGCTAAGGGAAGTCAACCATACCTTCATATTGCTCATACCTAAGAAGAAGCATCCCTCTTCTATTTCAATTTCAGACCCATTTCTTATTGCACCATAATATACAAAAACTATTGCTAAACTCTTGGTTGCCAGACTTGAAATTTTTTTTTGTCAAAGATCATTAACTTGGCATAAGGGACTTTTTTACCTCAGAGAAGTATAGGCGATCACATATTACTTCTTCAAAAGTTAACGAGGGATTATAAATCAGGCAAAAATATTAACAATTGTTTGATGAAGATTGATTTTTTAAAGGCTTATGATACCATTAGTTGGTCTTTCTTGTAAGCATGTTTGGAAGTTATAGGGGTGCCAGATAAATTCAGCAACTGGATTATGCAATGCATTTAGTACCTCTCTTAGATTACTGGTGAATGGTAGTTCATCAATTCCATTTAACATTGCTAGGGGTATAAAGTAAGGGGATCCACTATCTCCTTACCTATTCACTCTATCCATGGAAGGCTTATCTAGACTTATTTCTAAACTGGTGGAACGTAGTGACCATTTTCAATTTCATTCCATTTGTGGTGCTATTTCACTATCTCATATGATTTATGTAGATGACTTGATCCTCCTATGCAAGGTCGATTCTCACTCTATTCAAATGATGTTGAATATGTTGCATACATTCTTTTAATAGTCTGATATGAAAGTCAACGTTAGGAAAAGTGGCTTGTATTTATTCTTGGATGTCAGGGACTAAGAGTAGGTTAAACATATTATCAGGTTTAAGTTCTCTTCTCCTCTTTTTAAATATATGGGTGCCCTAATCACTCATAGTAAGCCTAAATTCTATGATTTTATTCCTTTGATTGATAAGCTTAAAGCTCGAATTAACATTTGACAAAACAAATATCTATCTTTTGCTGGCCGATTGCTTCTCATCAATTATGTTCTGAATAGTATGCATCTACATTAGTCTACTAAGGAGGGTAATCAAGGAGATAGAATACTAAAAACTTTCCTGTGGTCTATAAAATTTGAGAATAGGAAGCAAGCCAAGGTGAAATGGAGTGACATCACTATATCTAAGAGGAAAGTAGGGCTTGGGATCATCCCAATTGATCAAACACTGAAAGTAATGATTAGTAAACGGTTATGGAGACTATGCATTGACAAAAAAGAAATGTGAATTAAATGGATTGATGAGTATTATCTGTGAGATCTGAATTTATAGCAGTTGGACAATTCTAGAGAATTCTCATGGTTTTTCAATCATTTACTCAATTTGAGAAGTATGTTCTACCTGCATATCAAACATAGGTTGGGGGATGGAGATGATATATGGTTATGGTTTGATAAATGGACTAATCATAGTCCTCTTATTCACAAAACTGATATTTCTAGCCTAAAAAATAGAATCCCTCTTAATGCTAGAGTATCGATGCTCATCCAAAATGGAGATTGAGTTGGCAATTTCAAAGGCTTTCACTTACTGTCAAATTATTTGCCTAACATTCCTATAGAAATGAGGAAGGATAACATCATATGGAATCCACATTCTAGTGGTACTTTCAACAATGGATCTTTTCACTAGGTACCAACTAATCATCTTGATGTGGTTCCCTAGTTTGAGGTTATTTGGAAGTAAAATTTAAACCATAAAGCTGTGTTCACTTGGCTAGTGATCAAAAATAAGCTTCAAACCAAGGACAAATGGTTTTGTGCCTTTGATCCTATATGTACTCTCTATAAGTTGTTGAATGAGAGTAGAAATCCTTTATTTTTTTATTGTAATTATACCAAAGCTATTTGGAGCATAATTATGGTCATGTTACAATTACCCAATTTACCTTTGAGTAGACAAAAACCTTGAATTTTCATATCCACTATACTACACACAGTAGAGCAAATGACATGATTATCAAGACTACTTTTCATACTGTTATCTATTCAATTTAGAGGGAAAGGAATAGGAGGATATACAGAGGTGTTGAAGAGAGCCAACAACAGCTTGCGGAACATATAGTCAATTGGATTAGAGCTGCCATCATTGCCAATATTCAACATCACTTCCTTAGTCATGATTTGAAACTGAACTAGTTGTTATAATGGTATTTTTGACGATACGTTGTATTTTAGGTTGTGAGTTTATTTGTAGCAGATATATGATTCATTGTAATGGTTGCATATAGCGTTTGCTAAATTAATATAATTCTATTTTATGTTTTTAAAAAAAGTATGTACACCATTTTTCTGATTGCATTATTGCAAATGTGTAGTATTCTCGTGTGCATTTTCAGCAAAGTTACCTATATTCTAGAATTTCAGGTAGTAGATGATGCAGGTCATGATAAGGCGGGCATTTTCAAGGTAAAAGGTTTGGAGGAAGTGGATAGAGCTATAGGTCAATTGGTCAAATTCCTTTTGGCAGGCATAATTGTTAGGAGAATTCCAGTATGTCCTTTGTGTCTCTAAAGTTCACTCTACTCCGGTCGAATATGGGGACGTCGGTTGAGAGACTTTGTTGATGCAGTAGATGGTGACTCAATCATTATGGAAACTTCCCTCGAGTCCTTCTTTATGCCATCTGTTAAGGCTGGTGAAGATCCAATTGAAGAAAATCTAGGAAAAGATAGCTATAGTAAACAACTTAAAGCCTTCAGTGGTGATTCAATTCATGAATTTAATGAGACAACAATAGCAAGGAATTGTTAAGGGTAGAACATGATGGGCATTATAAAGAAGTTTTTGAAACAAAATTCTTGAATTGGTTTTGTAAAAACTTGAAAGAAAAGGATGGAGATAAGGTAAGTCATTTCCCAAACAATTTAGTTGAAAGAAGAGCTAAGATCTTGCGAATTGTTTAGACATTTGAATAAGAAGGGTCAAGTAGTCTCCCTGGTTCCATGTACTTGGGAATACTTGGGAACAAGTACCTAATGATTCAGGCTTGTTTGTGGCCCACGAAATGTGCTAAGAATATTAATCACATTGAGTCTGCTATTTTATTTTGTTTTCCTCACTTTTATGCCATTCATAATTCTTGTAAGGCCTACCATATAATTTTTACCTTCATGACTTTCTTTAATGGGTGTTGTTTGTTGTATTTTCATTTTTTGCTCCCAAGTCAAATTGTGATTATATGATTGAGATGTTTCTCTTTGTAGCTGCTGTAGAAATCTTCTATTTATATCTGTCAAAATGAAATTGACGATGAACAACGTAGTTAATTTGAGTTCGAAAGACTTAGTTTGATCCTCTAGATAAGGCTTTTAATGGACAAGATTCTGTGCAACAAGGGCAGGTCTTGGTGTGCTGTTATTCTGCATTGCTTAATTGGTTTCAACGAAGTTGGAAGTCCTCTGCCTAAAAAATGCTTTGCTTGGAAGATTACAAACTGAACTTTAACTTTGTAATTTGAGATAATGGAAAAAGAAGTGTTCAAGTTTCGAATTGGCTGCCAATTTAATAAAATAATACACTACATTATTAATGATAATAAAAATCTAGTGACCAGGCCAATGGCAGTTGGTAGAGTTGATATAATTTTACTTTCACAACTAAAGCCGAAGTTTTTAGACATGTGAATGGTTTTGCATTTGAAAATCTTAGCTAAGGAGTCTTAGGGTATGTTCTTTTCAACAAGGGAAAAAAGGTACATATCAAAGTTCAATTAACACTTGTACTTGCGTGTTGGATTTTTTTGTTAAAGAAAGTTTGTGATAACATGATTTCTTACCCTTGTAGATCGGATCAAGGCAAGAGTGAATGCTTGGAAGAATAGATTCATATCTTATGTTACGAGGTTAACTCTTATCATCTTGGTATTGAGTAGCTTACATTTAAGTTGGTCGGCACATATTGCACTATCAAAGAAAGCACTTAAAGAGGTGGATCGAATCATTAAAGCAGTTTTCTGTTAGGTAGAACTAAGCATTCCAAGAATGCTAAAGTTAAGTGGAGTGAGGTGGTGATTCCAAAAAAACATAGAAGTCTTGGGATCCTTTCTACTTCTACTATGCAAAAGGTGCTAATGTGCAAAAGATTATAGAGGTTGAACACTGATCATAATGTCCTCTAGGTGAAGTGGATTCATGAATATCATATTAAAGGTGTTAATTTTTGGCAAGCTTCTTATACTAGAGAGTTTTCTTGAATTCTTATTTTGTTGATGAAGTGGTTAGTTTTTATTTATCCTTTTATTAAACACAAGATTGGAAATGGAGAAAACACTTGGTTCTAGTATGACAATCGGCTAGACTTGAGTCCTATTATTCTCAATTTGAGGCTACAACATTTAAGAAGCAAACTTTTGCTTAATGATAAGGTCTCTTCCATGATATTTAATGGCCAATGGCGAGGGAATAGTAGGGGTTTGACACTTTGGTCCATCATCTCCTTTGCTTAAACAATGTAGACATGGAAGACTCCATCATGTGGGCTGCTGATCTAAGTGGAAAATTCTCTAATTACTCATGTCGTAGGATCCTTGCAAGAGGGTTACATGAAGTACCTTGGTTCCCTCTTTTATGGTCTAAATCTATTCATCCAAAAGCCCCATTTATCTCATAGCTTGCGATTAAAAATAGACTCAAGACTAAGAGTCAATGGCACGGACATATGGACTCAACTTGCTTGTTATGCAAAATAGCAATCGAAGATAGAGGCTATCTTTTTTTCCTATTTAGCTTTTCGAAAATAGTATGGAGCATGATCTTACAAATGTTACTAGGTATTGATTACAATTATACTTGGGAGCTTACTTTGGCTTAGACTATTAATATTTCTGCAAAAAGTAGGCCTAATGCGATTCTTTATAAAGCAACATTCATTACTACCATCTACTTCCTTTGAAAAGAACAAAACTTTAGGTGCTTTTTCAACCTTGAATATTCATATCACCTTGCGGATAAGATCATAATTAAATTAGAGCGGCCTTATTTGTAAAGAATCTACAGATCTCCATCATCACGAACATTAGATTATGGGAATCTTTAGTCTGAATAATTTGTTTAATATCTAACTCCCTCTTGTAATATACTAGTATGTATAGTGACTATTTAGAATTCAGTGTAATGTTGTAATTGTTTTATCAATAGAAAATTCATATTTATTTTTCAAAGATAAAGAAAAATAAAGCATTGTCTCTGCTTTATTTTTCTTTATCTTTGATTTGATCTCACTTTAGCCCATCCTGTCTGGAGCCGAATGATTGATCCGAATTATGCCACTTTCTAACTGAAGCCACTTTCCTACCTTAACCCACAAGGCAGGTTATCAAATAAATAGCTCCACTACCCACTACCCACAAGTGACCGACATAATTAAAAAAATGTATGTGACAAGGCCTCTATCCTTGTACAGGAAGTCCCCCAGTGCTCTTTCAGCAGAGCCACCAGAGGGTCCGTACACTGGCGTTTTAGTGGTTTCAGACGAACTAGCTGAGGCACAAGAGACATGTTGTTGGGGGTTACGTAAGACCAGGAGAATAAAAAAGCTTCCGTTTCCACAGGACAAGGTACTGACAGTAGTTCACTCATTAGAGCGTGAAGAGACCTTAGTTAAGAAAGTCTGGTTCATCCCAGTTCTTGACCGGCCATTGTCATACAATTGCTACTACGTTATTAAAGCTAAAGGCAAGCACAAAGGGTAACCTCTCCACTTTTGTATTGATATAATTAAGCACGCAAAATATACCAATCTCTGAGAAATCAATTAATCGTTTTTGGTACTGCCGTAAACTTGCAGGCTGGCTTGCACATGTTCGAGAGAGACGGACATGCGCTTATGTTGCATAAAGAGTGTCATAAAGGATGTAAAGCCCAGAGCTTTTGATCTAAGAAACATAAACCAGCAATTCAAGATTCATCGCTATTTCAGAAGCAGCTTTTTCGCCAAGTCTGTTGCTCCTGATGGTTTTGCTCCAAACTTTCTGAGAAGAAAGGGATGGGAAGTTAGAAGTTCGAAGTTACACAACCCTCAACTAAGTGATGCTCTAGGCCTTGATTCCTCTCTCAGGACCTATCTTCCAAGTTTCGACTTTCCCTTATCTAGCAAGACTTCATCTTCTGTTGTTGTTGGAACATGGTATTGCCCGTTTGTTTTTATAAGGGAGGAAACCAGCCTCAAGGAACAGATGAAAGGATCCATGTTGTACAAAATGACTCTTGAGCAGCACTGGGAAGAGATTTATTCATACGAAAGTGTAAACAGTGAGGGGAACACGGTGGTTCTTAATGTGAATGTGAATGTGCAGAGAGAAGTAGACTTAGTATGTGGCACAGAAGCTTTGAAGGAAGACAGAACTAACCATTGTGGGTTTATCTGGTATAATGTTAGAAATATTACCAATGGTAGGCGAAGGTGTAGCGTGGGTCTGAGTTTTTGCATTGTAGAAAAGATGAGATTGGTGCAAGAGGAAGGAGGCTGGGTTGATGGAGAAGAAAGGACTGCAAGAGTTGAGAAAGTAGTGGAAATCAGAAGTGAAAATGGATGGAGAAGGTTTGCTTGTTATATGTTGGTGGAGAGTTTTGTACTAAGAAGAATGGATGGATGTTTGGTGCTAAAATGTGATTTTAGGCATACCCACAGAATCAAGTGCAAGTGTGAATGAGACGGTAACGAAGAACCGGATAATAAACATCCTAACTCTCTCTTTTTCCTACGATCAATTAATTTCTTGAGCATGAGTCTGATTTGATCGTTTCTAAGGTCATATTATCTTCTTCTTTATCATATTTTGCCCGGTGAAAAGTCAAGCTCATGCAATCATTATAGATTTCCGGCTTTCTAGTAAAGTACAAACAAATTGCGTATTTTTCTTTTCTTTTTGAGAAAACCATAACCATTATACCATGCACTGTGGTTGTCCATATGTCCTGTACTTGGATCACAAATTCGAAAACTCTGGAATCACGTAAGTTTTATTTTGGCCTGTAGTTTTTTCAATTTTAATTGAAAATTGCAAATTGCTACGGTTGATGTGAATTGTATGTCTTTGTATAAATAAAATCACAACTTGCTTCAATTCTTAAAAATAATTATTCAAAGGAAGATATTAAAATTTATAAATATTGTTTAAATAAAACTGTTTGTTTAATAATTAGCAAGTATATATTTTCGTGGAGGAAAAGGCTTTTAACGTACTCTGTAACTGGTTGTCCATCAGCATTTTATTTTTTAATTTTTATTATCATTTGGTCACAGCAAACGCAAGTATATTTTCCAAAGCAAAGAATACTATCCCATGTGTTCCCATGTGTAAAGTCAGCCTCAGCGTCAGCCTTGAAGTCCTTTGGAAGTGTTCTTCTTCTCTTTCTCTTCATCAAATGCTTCACCAAGGTTGACTTCTCAAACTCCAAGACAAACTTCTAAGCTCTCTGCTCCGCTCTCAAACTGTATCCATGATTAAATAACCCACTATTCTGCTGCTAAGCCGGTACAATAAATTTCATGCCTCATTATCAGCTTCCCTGATTATAGAAAACAAAAGCAATGTGTCCTTTCGCAGTATAAACTAGAAAGGATCGAACCCTCCACTACATGCAAGTTCAAAGAATCCAGATAAAAAAATGGCAGCTAAGTGTTCTTTCCCGGCAAAGCCAGTTCATGTTTCCACTCCTTCAAGCATCCACATCAGAGGTAGAGATCCTTACTGTTCCTTTCATTTGTTGATTGGGTTTGATCTGTCTTAGCTATGGGCGAGCAGTGGTGTGGTTTATCTTTGCCTTGTAGAGTTGCCGCTGTTATGGCATCCTTGAGAGGTTCGGTATGTCAGGAATCTCAAGTAGGACAGCTATAAGAGTATTTAATAATTTATAATAGTGTGTAAATTTCTCCTTCTTGAGTTAGCTTTTGGGGTAAGTTAGGCTTTTCTAATATAGTATCAAAGATAATTTATTTCGATAATTTGGGGCGGTGTCCAGTTATATTAGGCAACGGGACATAACCGGGCACTATCTCAAATCATTGAGACACACTAACTTGGCTCTGATATCACATTAGAAGCCTAACTCACCACAAAAGTTAGTTCAAGAGGAGGAGGTTTATACATTATTATAAATTGTTGAATGCTTTTATAGTTGTCCGATATAAGATTTTTGACACACCCTCCTCAGTCCAGAACAGGATTGAACATCTGATAGATATATTAAGCAAAGGGACATAACTGAGCACTGCCCCAAATCATTGAGACAAACTAACTTGATTTTGATATCATGTTAGAAGTGCCTAACTTACCCTCAAAAATTAGCTCAAAAGGAAGAGATTTGTACACTATTATAAATTATTGAATACTTTCATATTTATCCAACGTGAGATTCCTGACGCGGTAAAATCGAATGATGTGCTTAAGTGTCATAGACTTGTCTGTTTTCAAAAAGCAAATGTCTGACAGTAAAATGAACGTGTTCGTAACAAGCTTGAACTTTAGGATCGAATATTGAGGATATAAGTTTCAGGAGGGTCGAGTCATCTACACTATCAAAATAACTAAATAACTTGTAAAGAATAATTTACAGGTTTTCCCTCAAGCTCAAGCTTGCCCTCTGTGCAAATGTTTTCGTTTTCGTTTATCTTAATAGCGATGAATCCATTATAGTAAATTTGCTTGCTCGTGCTTGTCATGTAAAATGGGATTGACTGCATTTATTAAAGCATAAATGATATATTAAGAGGTCTTTAGGAGAAATCAGATCAAGCAATCTGACATATGAATTATGTCCTGCTAAGTGTTTCCGATACGTCAATGACCTGCTTGGTCTTCCTGGGACTATGTTAAAGAAGAAGCAAAAACACGATACTTTAAGCTAGTAACCAGCTTAACTAAAAAGGGAAATCCCCAGCTTATTCTGATAACCACTTGCACTTCATTGACGGGACAAGAACAGCTATTTATAAATTACTACTTTCGATTCAATTATTTGTCAACTCGACATCTCATTCCACTTCGTGGTTTTTAGGCTTGTTTTCTCCAATAACCCTCTTGTGTGTTTTCAATTTTGAGTCAAAAGAATTGCTAGCAGGTGAATTCTGTGGGGATGGCATCCTGGCATTAATCTGCTGATCATATTAGTATACTCTATTTGCTAGAATCATATTCAACATATCATAGTGAAAATATGTGTAATCTGCAGTCAATTTAATGGTTTTAGTTTTTCCTAATATCATTTTGATTGATCTTCATACTCATGTTTTGTTGAGTTCTTGTCAAGTGCAGAACGTGTTGGATGGTTTGCATTGAAAGCAAAGCCAGCGCATTTAAGGCTTTCAAATGGATTTAAAGCAAGAGCTGGTTTGAATGCTAGGTTGAATGAAATTGAAATTCCACGTCAATGGTACAATCTTATTGCAGATCTTTCAGTGAAACCTCCTCCCCCGCTGCATCCCAAAACTTTTGAACCAATGAAACCTGAAGATTTATCTCCTCTTTTTCCTTACGAATTGATCAAGCAGGAAGCCACCAACGACAAGTTCATTGATATTCCACCAGAGGTACTTGACATCTACAGCCTTTGGCGCCCTACTCCTTTGATCAGGTACGTTCTGATAATGAAAAGAAAAAAATAATTGTGATCGAGGATTTTGCTTCTCTTCCTAAAAGTTTCTCATACCTTTTCTATAACTCAGAGCCAAAAGATTGGAGAAGCTTCTTAATACGCCCGCCAGAATTTACTACAAGTATGAAGGTGTCAGCCCAGCTGGATCACACAAACCCAACACTGCAGTTCCACAAGTTTTCTATAATGCTCAGGAAGGAGTCAAGAATGTTGTGACAGAAACTGGTGCTGGTCAATGGGGAAGTTCACTCGCCTTTGCTTGCAGCTTATTTGATCTTGGCTGTGAGGTAGGGAACTTTTAAGTCTGTCATTAGCCCAGCGATTGAATTGGGCTTGGGATTTGTTTAATTTGGTTGTTGATTTACTTGCTTCATAGTAGACAATGTCACAAATTGGTAATCTTTTTCTAAGTCATTGATCTGAAATCTGAATACATCTGTTTCTCTGGTAGGATAAAATCCTATTGGTCTTCAAGTGGTGATAATAGTCTCTTATTATTTGTATATATTGCAAACATGTTCTATTAAGATGAATGTTTTCTTAAGGGTGCTACAAAAGTAAAATGTCTTCACAATCATGTCGTGTGACTTCTACAACATAGGCATCAAATTCAATTAGTTTCACATAGCTCCTGCTGATTGTTTAGTTTCAGTTGTTTTCTGGTGCCTTGTTACTAGCTTCCTGCATTGGTACACTCTTTTGAAGGTTTGATCCTAAACCGCTCTTTTCTAACTATACAGGTATGGCAGGTTCGTGCTTCATATGACCAGAAACCATACCGTAGGTTAATGATGGAAACATGGGGCGCCAAGGTGCACCCATCCCCATCAAACATTACTGAGGCTGGCAGTAAGATTCTTCAAATGGATCCATCTAGTCCAGGAAGTTTAGGAATAGCTATTTCAGAAGCTGTGGAGATTGCAGCTGCAAATTCTGATACCAAGTATTGCTTAGGGAGTGTACTCAATCATGTTTTGATGCACCAGACAGTTATAGGCGAGGAGTGTCTGAGACAAATGGAAGCTATTGGTGAAACCCCTGATGTTATCATAGGATGTACCGGTGGTGGATCAAATTTTGCAGGACTAAGTTTCCCATTCATTAGAGAGAAGCTCAATGGGAAGATTAGCCCTGTCATAAGAGCTGTTGAACCTACAGCATGTCCTTCTCTAACCAAAGGAGTGTATGCATATGATTATGGTGATACAGCAGGGATGACTCCATTGATGAAGATGCACACACTTGGGCATGACTTCATTCCTGATCCTATTCATGCTGGTAAGGTGTTATTGCATTTAGCTCTTAGACTCGGTCATTTCAGCTTTTTCTTCTTCAACAATATGTTTTTGTTTACTTAGGAGGACTGCGTTACCATGGTATGGCACCATTGATTTCACATGTTTATGAGCTGGGTTTCATGGAAGCAATTGCAATCCCACAGACCGAATGTTTTCAAGGTAACAATCTCCTTCTCTAAACTTCACATGAGTTTGATTTTAGTATGATTTGCAAAGTCACTTTTGAAGAGGGAATCTGCAGCCACAATCAAGTGCAGATAAGTAAATATACCATGCACAAATAGTATTATGAGTGGCGGTAAAGATTAACAATATTATGGTATTGCAGGTGCAATACAATTTGCTAGATCAGAAGGATTAATTCCTGCACCAGAGCCAACTCATGCAATTGCTGCTACCATCAGGGAAGCCCTGCATTGTAGAGAGACAGGAGAAGAAAAAGTCATTCTCATGGCAATGTGTGGACATGGTCATTTTGATCTAGCATCTTATGAGAATTTCTTGCATGGGAAAATGATTGACTTGTCATTTGAAGAGCAAAAAGTACACGCATCACTAGCCAAGGTTCCTCAGGTCATGACATAAGTTAAACACATTGATTTGATTTTGAGGAAGGCTGAGAGTTGGGTTATTAGTTTGTTCAGTTGGTAATAAAACTCATCACTGGGTGTCTCTGTTTCTGACAATGGCATGGATTATGTCCTTGAGTTCCTAGGCTACGGGATTTCCTTAAAAAACACTCTTATAACCTCCTTCCCATAAACTAGTTGTCGACTATTTTTCTTTGCTTTTCCCTTCTGTCAAAATCATTATAACAGAATAAATATTTCATAGGCACTTCTGGGAAACTTCAAATCTATTAATCAGTTAATGTAGCACTTTTGCTATTTGTGAACATAGAACACTAAACAGTATGTCATAATAGCACCGTAACTCTGTGAGCATCCATAGGACCTATAATGAGTGATATTATAAGTAGTTTAACAAAGTTATAAATTCTAATGTTTCAATCATATCAGCGGGATCATTATAAATTAATAATGATGTGACTACTGAATTAATCGTCAATGGTGATCTAATCAAAAGGAAGTAGGCTCTTACTAGCTCCTTTACAAGACTATTTTGTTAGTCATTGAAAGCATTAGTTAAGGATTAGTACGATTATAAAATAAAATGCATATTAGATGAATTAGGGTAAGTACATCATGCGAGATTAAAATCTTAGTTAATTATGATTATTAATGTGTGGATCAATTTAATTTTGGATAGATAGACTAATTAGGAGTGTGTTTGGATAGACCAAACACTAAATATACTTAAAGAGTAGACCATGTGTTGAATTAAATTTTGTCATGCATAAGTTAGATAATGTACAAACTAGTTCAAGATTTGACTAGCCATTTTTTTAATGAAGATCATGGTGATGCGATAAAAATAGTGGTTTGATACAAATAAAATGTAAGAAGTCATCACAAAGAACATAAAAGAGGATAATGTGTCAAATCTGTATTTTTATGCTATTTCATTACTTAGTAATAGACTTAGTGGTTGGATGAGCCACCAATTAAAGTAGTGCTTAAGTATTTAAGAATATCAACCACCAAATAAATTATTAAATTTAGTGATTTTGCCCACTTTCTTGTATTCTTAACTACAAAGACTTCAAATGCTTATAAATATCTCATTTCAACGTACTTTCAACATAAAGAGCTAGAGTTATTGTTTGTAACTATTATGAGAGTTTGTAATGATTGATAATTTTATTATATCTTAGGTAAATTCTTTCTATTTTGTTTCATGATTATTTTAAAAATAAACACATTTATTTCCTTAATCTTTTACAAGAAACACTTATAAACACAAGGGATTCTGTAACTGCGAGTTAAGTTGTATGAACTCAATCATCATGTGGAGACTTTAGTGTAGCTTGTTGCAAAATGTACATAACAACTAGTATTAGAGTCATTGTTGGTATTTCGGTGACAAGAGGCAATAACCTAAATGAACGTATTACTTGAGTGGAGACACTCATCAAACATATGCCTATGAGTGAATAGGAACTTCTTACCCATCTCAATTTAAAAATTTGAAGAGGTAAATCCAAGCATTAAAACAATCAAGCGGTGAACTTGATGAAAAAAAATAGGAGGATGTGAACTTTGAGATTATATTCCTCAAATGGATTGTTATAAATCAAGATATTGGGTAAGTTGAAAACACTTTTCTTAACCTAAAAGAACCAAAAATTTTAGAGAGAATTTGAAATGCTATAGAGATGGAGAATTTTTTGTGGGATATTATGCAATACTTTGTTACTGTCAAGGTACCTTAAGTATAGAAAGTTAAAATCAATATGATGTACCTAGATAGTGATACTAAACTTTGGTGGAGAACAGAACCTCTATCGAAATTAGTGTTTAACTATCTCCTATAAACATATATGAGAAAAAAAAAGAAGGGTTTAAATGATCGATTCCTTCCAAACAATACTTCTTGGCTTACTAAAGATGCCTTGAAGCGAACGGAATAATAGTTTATGAGGAAACATGTGAAGCAATTTATTTTATTGATATTGGATATTAAGAATAGGTTTGAGAAAGACAAACTCTTCAACATGTCTAGGTTATAATCATGACTGCAAATGGAGTTACGACGATAAAAATGTCATGATGGTGTCAAAAAATTATGATATTTGATACTCTAGTAGGATTATAAGTACTAAAGAGACCAAAGTCTTTTCCCTTCCTCAAAAATTGTAAGGCAATAATTATTAAGAAAAAACTTATGGAAGAAGAAGAAAGAATATACATTTATTCAAAAGCAGCAGGATTACAAAAGGAAGTCTAAGCAATATATATAGCCTAAGCAAGGTTGATAAAGTTTCAAAAAAGAGCGTATGATGCTTTATGTTCAATGGGCTCCATATTTCAAGATTTTCCAAAGAAGGAGAAGGTGATAGTGAAAGGTGAAGGTGAGAATGATCCTTTAAAAGTCAACCTTCATTTGATCTCATTATTTAATGCAGTGAATACTGAAACCAATCCTTTTGATTGATTATATATGTAGGGTTATAAGTCAATATGAAGGAACTCATACTTAATACTAATGCCACTCTTTCCTTCTTCACAAAATGGATGGCGTAAAAGTTGGAGATAAAGTTGAGCAAAATGTGAGCAAAGGTGAAAAAAATATCAATTAATGATAGGAGCTACCTACAATGTTCTCATGAGTATGAGAAGTTAGCATGAGAAATTCAATATAACAGTGATACTCTTAACAATTTTAGTCTTGTTCTTAGCATCAACTCTCTCAAAGTAGTGAAAGTGTGTTATACCTATATCTAGAAGGTATGATGATAATGCATGAACAAAATTATTACTTTGTCAATTATTATTGGTTTCAAGGATTGAAGGACAATAACAAAAGCTGCGCATGTTTCATCTAGGAATATTTAAAAAGGCTTTAAGAAAGTAACAAAAACTTACATTCTAGTTGTATGGAAGATAGCTAAAAACTTTATGGTTGAAGTTTTTTAATGTTATGGTAGAAGTATTAAGGGAATTCAATGTTGTGAATCCTAAAGAGCTACTGAAAACTCTTCCTCCTTATTAAAAAATTCATCACAAGATCTAACCTACTTTAGGTGCAACTTCTCCTTCTTATCCTATATCAAATGTCTCCATTAAAGATGGTGGACTGGAGAAAGAAACTTAGTAAACTACTAGAGCTGAGTACATTCGATCATCCAAACCTCTATGACGTTCCTATTTTTCCCCCAAAAGAAGTTAGATAGAGGAGTGTATATGTGTACGAAATATTGAACCTTAAATAAGTTAACTATTAGGAATAGATATCATGTGCCTTTATTTCAAGACTTAATAGGCATATTATTATTGCTTATAGTGTTTACAAAGTCAGACTTGAGGAGCAAGTATTGGTAAGTGTGTACTATTTAGACAAATGAACATAAAAAAATATATGTGTGACTTGATATGATTCTTATAAATTCCTAGTCATAGTATTTAATTTGATGGGGTATTAAACAAGGTAACTATAACAAATAAATATCATGTGCCTTTAATTCAGGATTTTATGGCCATATTATCAAGGTCTACGATGTTTACAAGTCAAACTTGAGAAGTAAGTATTAGCAAGTGCATGTTGTTAAGGGAGATGAGTATTAAAAAAATATGTGTAACTCAATGTGGTTGAGTTCTTATATATACTATTCAGTTTGATTGATGCTCCTACTACTTTTTACAACTTGATGAATGATGTGATGCATTACTTCTGATGATATCGTGATATATAATACTAATATGAAAAAAATGTATAATATTTGAGGTAAGTGTAGAAATAGTTTTTAGCTTTTTGTGAAGGCAAAAATATGAGTTGTTTCTAAAATAAATAATATTTTTGGGACACCTAGTAAGCAAAGGCCATATGAATGGATCCAATGAATGTACAAGCTAATGTTGATTTACAAATTCCTATAATAGTATGGAAAGTTAAGAGTTTTCTTAGTTTAGTGAACTACCATAATTGATTCATTATGAAATATTTGAATAAAGTGAAACCTTTGATTGACTTATTAAAAAGAGCAAGTATGATGCTATCAAAATTGAATTAAGAAGCTCTTAAAAAGCTAAAGGCTAACCTTTCCATTGATTTTGTTGTAAGGTTGTCAAAATTTGATCTCTTATTTGAGTTAAATATTGATTCTTTTGACAAAGTTATTAAGGGTGTCTTAGTGTAATAAGGCTATTATGTAACTTTTGAGGTTCAAAAGTTAAATAGTGTCGAGAATTGGTACTTAACATACGAAAAGGAAATGTCGGCAATAATGAACTGCTTTGATACTTGACAAGTTACCTTTTGGGGACCAAATTTATATTATCAACAAATCATTTTTCTAAAATAGTTTTAAATATCTAAAAGAAATTGTTACAAAAGAAGCTCGGTGGAAAGAGTTTCTTAGTAAATAAGACATGCCAAAAGTATACGTTATAACATACAACAATGTGGTTAATCTGCTAAGTAACAAGGAATTTTTTGTAATTTTGTGTATCATCATTGTAAGGTTCCGATCATACATCTCATACATAATATATATCAAATATCCGCAGTGAAAAATAAAACGGACCCTCAAAAACCAGTTATACTAATGCATATAGATATAAAAACAAAAGCATGAAATGTAAGATGTTTACATGCCTTTCCGATGATCTCCTTCGTTCTTTAATCTTCTCCACATTGGGTTGTCTTAAACCACAACGATCAACGTAGATCATCTCTAATAAAAGTCCGTATTAAAATAGAAGGATGAAACCTCATTACGAGATGGCTAGAATTGTTTCTTTGTGATAGTAAAAATAAGAACTCTTGTGAGAGTTAGAGAGACAAAAGTGTGTGTTAGAAAGAACCTTTCTTTCTATTTTTCTTTTTCCTGTGTCTTACATAAGATGCACGAAAATGATGATTATTTTCTATCCTCTTTGGCCTTCCATAACTCCCATCATTAATTGGAAGTTATAGGAAGTTAATGGTCATGAATAGCATGCATTAATGAAAGTTATGGGAAGTTAATGACTATGAATATCATGCATTAATGGAAGTTTTAGAAAGTTAATGACCAAATTGGTAGCCAACAATACTTGTTTCTAATCCATTCTATGCCATGTTTTCTACCATGATCACATCGCGATACAATATTGAAATGCTTTTACATATCTTGAATCATCATTTAAGAACATTTTACTCATCCTTCGGATAGCCTATGTGTGTGACCCATTAGGTTCTCGGTTATGTTGACCACTTGAATTAACACTTAATTCAAGTAAGTCAAGAGCGGTATTTAGTAACACATCATGACCTCCAATTAACCAGAAAGTCAGTGATTTGACTACGAACCTTTCCATATGCAATGTTGCCATGCAATTCGTCCTTTCACCAACTATACCCCACTTAGTTCAGAGTATGGTCAAAATGTCAACTCTCACTAGATTGACTACATCATATCTAGTCCAAGTAATATTAGATCTTGTGGCGACCTCTCCACTTCCTGAGAGCGTTCTTTACGCTAAAGTTGCAGATTTTACAAATGAAGCCGGCACCTGGAAATGGAATTTGTTCCAACAATACCTCCATTCCACAGTCTGTATGGATATTACGGAGATCCCACCTAATGCGGAAGGAATAACAGAAGATACAATGAGGTGGGGACAAACTGAGCATAGGAGGTTCACGGTGGTGTCAGCCTACGACTTAATCGAAGGGAGTATCACGGATGTTAATAAAAGCCTATGGGAATTAATTTGGAAATTGGCAGGGCCCCAGTGGATTAGGACATTTCATTGGTTAATGACTAAGAAAAAACTTCTGACCATTCAACAAAGAGTGGCATGCCATATCTCTACGGATAGCAGTTGTCACACCTGTGACCAAAAAGAGTCCACACTACATGTCATCCTAGACTGTTCGAAAGTGCAAGCCTTCTAAAGTCACTTTCCCTTAGAGGTGGTTAATACGGATTTCTTTCACCAAAACGAGGAGCTGTTGGTAAAATCCAACCTTATGAAGCATGCACATGTGATGTAGGTTGACTGGGTTACTATTTTGTAAGTCGCTTGTTGGTTTTTATGGCATTGGAGAAACAAAAGTCTTTTTAAAGTTGACTTTATTTGGCCGGAAGAAGGTACAAGGGCTGTTATGAAATACGTTGAATGGATAGTCAGGGAAAAGGCAGTAGAAAACTGTGTGTTATAGACATAGGGATTACCAATGGGCAGTCTAGTTGGGTAGACCAAACCACCGGAGGACTGGGTCAAGTTAAACACGAATAGAGCAGTTATACAAGAGTCTACCATCGCTACTGCTAGAGATTTAATTAGAAACTGGCAAGGTCAGTGGTGCGGTGGTTTTATACAGTGCATTGGGAGAGGCTCGTCGTTAGCTGCTGAACTTAAAGGAATCCAATCGGACCTTACTTTAGCTTGGTCGCTTGGTTATAGATAAGTTATCGTAGAAGTGGATTCTTTAGAAGTCATTAACATCCTGTCCTCTTCCAATATAGTGTTAGTTGAGAATAATTTTTTAGTAGTAGGTACCTGTGGATTAATTCAACGAGCATGGGAGGTGCAAATTCAATATGTACATCGTGAAGGGAACCAGTCTACCGATAACCTAGCCGCTCTCGCAGTCATAGCCAGCCCAGGAATGCATATGCATATTCTCTAGGAGTCTCCGATGTCAGTCATGGAACTCATCCACCGAGACAAGCAAGGAGTTTTATACCACAGAACACTGCGCTAGTTATATTACTTTTGGATTTTTGTGGTTTTTTTTCTTTGTAAAAAACAAACATAAATCTTAGGGTTTTCAAAAGTGTTGGATCAATTGTGTCATAAACCATCTTGGATGAATTCTATGCTTGAATTATTGCTTAGAATTATTAAATAATTTAATTTTTATGTGCTTATATATAAAATTTCTTTAAATTCGATTCTAAAGAAATTTACCATTCTAGTAAGTCTTATAATTACAACTGAAATTTGACCTTCTCTTTCTCTGTTACAATTAAAATCACGATATAATATTTTCTATTAGATTTTATTCGGTATGATTATATTATATATTTAAAAAAACTCTATAAAGATTTAAACTTCACCGCTAAATAAAAAATAAAACCGCAGGTAAAGAAACATAAACTGAAAACGGCGACGTAGGGTCTCCTAATGTGAGCTGATCTAAGCTAAGGGAAGCAGCTAACTCTGACGATTATCCTGAGCACCCACTTTCTTCCGACTTCTTTCTATCCTCCTCTCTCCGTTCGCCGTTCTTTGCTGTCTGCTCCGGCGCCACCTTCGTTGAGGTTAGCACCAAAACCGCCGGCTCCTGCCTTCCTCCTCTTTGGCATTCATCCCTTAATTGATTTACATTTAGTTCAGCTCTAGGTTTAATGGGCCGAACATATAAAGCTGCTGACTTTACCAATCCACAATTTTCAAAAAGGAATTTGTTTCAGTTTTACTTTTCATCATTATTTTTTCAGTCTGCCTTTGATGATACCTATTTTTGCTCACAAGATTTAGGTACTGTTTAATATGGGAATCGCATGCGACAGTCCGTGGGTATATGCGGTGGCTCTGTTGTTAATGTTCTCTTACGATTTTATTTATTTTGAAGTTTTTGAGGCTAGTGAACTTGCTTGTGTGATGAGTTCACCGTGATTAAATATGTCCCTTAACTGGTCCTTTAGACCTGTATATTAGTAATTTACATTCTTGTCAGCTAAATTTAATTAACTTATTCATTAAAATGGAAAGTAATTGCCTTGATTATCTTTGAGGTTTCCCTTTTTCATTTTTTTTGGTTTTTCTTGGTTGGGTTGGCGTGTTGGCGTGTTGCTTGAAGATATTGGAACTATTGGAGCAGAAATTAGAGTTGTTATTGGCTTGACTTGTCTTGTCTCAATTGGGTGAACATAGTTGAGGATCTATGTTGTTCCAATTTGTACTTTTCTTCTGAGGTTTATTTATTTATATATCTTCTTACACTGATCAATTTGTTCTTCTCTACAGGATAAGATTAGCTACCATAAAAATGGGAAGTAAAGGTCGTATGCCGCCTCCTCATTTGAGACGACCACCTCCAGGAACTGGTATAGTACATCCTGATACTTTCGGTCCAGGAGTACACCCTCCACCTGGTCCCTTTCCTCCTTTTGAGATGCTATCTCACCCAGAGGTTATGGAACAGAAGATGGCTGCACAACATGTGGAGATGCAAAGAATTGCAACAGAGAACCAGAGGCTTGCTGCTACTCATGGAACATTGAGACAGGAATTGGCTGCAGCAAAGCATGAGTTTCAGATATTACATGCTCATATAGGACTTATAAAGTCTGAAAGAGAACAACAAATGAGGGGCCTTATGGATAAGATTGCCAAGTTGGAAGCTGAATTGAAAGATGCTGAGCCTGTAAGGTTGGAATTGCAGCAAGCACGGACAGATGCTGACAACTTGGTTGCGGCAAGACAGGAGCTTATGACTAAAATGCATCAGTTGACTCAAGATCTTCATCGGGCCCATGCAGATGTGCAGCAGATTCCTGCTCTGATGTCAGAGCTTGATGGTCTCAGACAAGAATATCAGCAATGCAGGTACCGTTTCTAATTGTTGCTTTTGGATAATTGCTTTTCTACTCGATGCTTAACAGATTTTCTCACTGTAACAATTAACCTGAACAATGTTCTTGAAAATGGATTTTGGAATCCTTCTACTAAATTCTTTCGTGCTTATTTCTTCATGTAAGTTTATTTCTACAATGTAAAATTCTTTCGTGCTTATTTCTTCATGTAAGTTTATTTCTACAATGTATGTATATATGTATGTATAAATATGTATATATATAGTTTGCTTCATCAATAGTGTGTCTGTATGTGCTATTCCTATCAAAATATTTTCTTTATTTGCTTTTCTTTTACGCATTTTTGTTATACTTTTTCACATATCTGACATCTTTTTATTCATTTAACAATGCAGGATTTCATATGACTATGAGAAGAAGTTATTTAATGACCATCTTGAGCAACTTCAGGCAATGGAGAAGAACTATATGACGATGGCTAGGGAAGTGGAAAAGCTTCGTTCAGAATTGACTAATACTCCTAATGTTGATATTAGAACTGGTAATTTGTTACGCCTTTGCTTCTTTTCCTCCATAAGATTTTGAGGTCCATCTTCTACTTTCATTTGCAGGTGGACCTTATGGTGCTGCCTCTGGCAATAATGAGAATGAGGTTACTGGGCGTCCTGTGGGACAAAATCTGTATGAGGATAGTTATGGTACTTCTCAAAGCCAGGTGGGCCAAACTTCCAAATATTGATTTGTTTTACTTTCATCTTTGATATCCTAGCCCCATTGGTTTTATTCTTCAAAAGGGAACATGGCTAACCTCATTAAATATTTGATATGCATGCTTGTAGAAAATTCTTCCATTGATATTTATTGTTTGCATTTGATAAAGATACTTTAGACTATTTCTGCATGCCGATATTACAGATAGAAATATTTGGCTTCTTGACTCTGATCTTTATTCTACCATTTCATAAGACACTAAGCGAACTTCAAGGGCTTATGTATATCTCTCTTTTTGTCCTTTTGAGTTTGGGCAAGAAAAGGAAAATGTCTTGTACAAACTTAGAATAGTTGTGCTTTCAGAATTTTGATTTCATCTGGAGAGCTATTGGCATGTATTTTCTCTGTGACTCGCTTAATTGTCTTAATTGTACAATGATCCTGAATCTCCTTTTGAGTCCTGTTTTTAAGATTGAAAGATAGGAGGGACTTATGCATATTGGTCCTCAAATGGATGTCCCTAATAATTGCTTAAAAGTCATCTTAAATTTTATTAGATGCTAATCACCAGCCTGGGTTGGTTTTGCCCTGGATGGATTTTAGGAAAGGAGACTACAAAATGTCAAAGTTGGGATGTATCCTGATGTGTTATGTTGATTATGCTTTTCTTGGGAATTGACGTTCCGATTTAAGTAAGCTTAGTTCTAGGTAGATAGTGCACTCTTTTCGGAAGAGAAATAAGGAACCCAAATATGGTCATGCACTTCCTACTGTGAATTTGGTCAAATGAAGTTGTACGTGGGACATATTCTATTTTGTTGATTAGCAGTTCTCAATGGTAAACTTTCTATGTTATGTTAGGCATTCATGTTTCATCTGGTAATCTTCCTCGTGCATTGAAATCATTCTACAGTATGTATTCTAGCTTCAGTTTGTTGGTCTCATTTGACTGTATTTCAGGAAGTATTGTAAGCATGTGATGTGCGTTAAAGAATCACATTTCTTGATGCTTTTGCAATTGAAAGAGACTCATCAGAAGTTTTGGAGTCTTGTGTAACAGGTGCATGCCACCATTCCTGCAAACCCTGCTGCAGCTTCTAGAAATGTTACAGCAGCTACTAGTGTCAGTGCTGTTAACAGCACTTCAGCTTATGTTGGAGCTCAATCGAGTACTGCACCCACAAAAGGCCCAGTTTATGACGCACCAAAAGGATCTGGTTATAATGCACCAAGAGGACTTAGTCAAGATGCTCAAAGAGGACCCAGCTATGGAGGACCTGTCTATGATGTGCAGAGAATGCCTGGCTATGATCCACAGAGAATGCATGGTTATGACATTCACAGAGGGCAGAACTACCTGGCTCAAAGAGGGCCAGGTTATGAGGTGCAAAGAGCGCCCAGTCATGATGCAATGTCAAGAGGGGCCACTGGATCGCATGGCCAAGTGGCCCCTGCAAACAGTGTGCCGTATGGGTCTGCAACACCACCTACACGTGCTGGAACTGGAAGTGGATACGAGATACCAACTCGTAGTGGAAACCCTGCAAGGAGATGAACCCAGATAATACATCTGAAGTAAAACATCGTCAAACATAACCCTGTATGAAGATGTTGTCTTTGTACATCTCTCATTTGCTTTCAGATCGGCAAGTCTTTTACAGCGGCCACCTTCTGTTGGTATGCTGTTAGTGATTGATAACCCCCTTTGTTCAATCATACTGTGGTTCACCTATATCCAACATCTTCCTTTGGAAACATAAACAACGTAGTCGCATCCTCTACCATCAAATTTCATGTGGATCATCTTGTTAATTGTTTCAAAGGGCTCATGTTTACGAAGGCATTATAGAATTCACCGTGGGACGAAGTTTTACTCTTTTACCCAACAATTATGAACTATTAAGACCAAAGGAGAATGTATCAAGTTTGAGTTGACCTGATCTATTTTCATTAATTATTCATTTCAAATTTCACTTGATCAGAATGGTTGTCGCTCATGGTTTTTCTTCTCTACATCCTAAAGGAATTCGAAGAAAATTTTTTATCAAAAATAATGAATTTTTCATTATAATGTTTTTACATAATGATACAAGTAGAAACAGATCAGCTATAGGATGAGGATAAAAAAGGGGGACCAATGTATTGAACTAATTTGTATTTTGGTACTATCGAAATTTTTGGTTTCCGCTCGACTTTGACACCGTAGTAGTATTTATGCAATCAGTGGTCTGGGACCATGGGCCCGATCAATCTCATCACAGCCTCATTTGGTAGCTGCCGAAAACTTCCACTTACCTTCGGCGGGACAAACTGGAGACTGTGGTTGGACTCCGATCACGAATGCCTGTCAATTTCCGCTTGTTAACTAGAACAATGACGCTTTCTAATAAAGGCTACTTCATAGTGAAGGAACGTCAGGGCCCGTGCTGGATGACGATGGTTTGTCAAAACATTTGTGCATTATTAGCTCAAGCGCTCGCTGCAAATGCAAAAATAAGGATGAATAAGGAAGAGCAGAATTGCTTCTTACTTTTTCGTTGTATTCAAAAAAGTATATTCAGAAAGTTAAATACATGTCATAATGTGAAAGCATTCCAAAAATTATGAATAAAAAGATATGAAAATTTGAAGCAAAATATAGACTAGCTATTACAATTAAGAAACTCAATTAACGTCATATTTGAATTTAACTCAATTAGGAACTGTAAGAAAAATCTTTGAACATATCATAAACTATAGGATCGATTATATGCATGGAAAAACAAACATACATACTTGATGCTTGTTTAGGTTTCCA
>JANIJH010000008.1:20880905-20904686 GCA_024520975.1 Erythroxylum areolatum
TAGGTAGAGATTGTTGTTGACTGGCTTCATTGGTGGATGAAGTTTATTATCGTTATTGGATAGTTTCGGATTGATCTAGTTGTTATGGGGAAGGAACATCTTCGCTAGTTACTACCTTCTTTCCCTTATTCATTATATTAAATATCTATAATGATTTGTCAATAATTTTCATCACCTGTTTGATCTTCTACAAATTAGATGAAACTTTTAACTCCTTCAAGTATTCAATGGACCATTTCTAATGAGATGTCTAACTTTTGTCCATCTAGCTATACAATTGAAAGTAAATAACTTAACTACTAAGTGCAATCCTCAATTTTTAATGCTAAATTTGAATTAATCGCATTAAAGTTCATAAATTAAGTTTGAATTTAAACTTACACTATGATATGTGGCATTGTTATACTAAATTAATCGAGAAACTAAGTTCTTGCTGTAACTCCTAGACTCGTGGAATTTTTCAACAATAAACCTCATAGGAGTTACATCACGGGTTTCCAACCTATATACCATCCTGGGGGTTTATTTTGCAAAAGATTGTCATTCCCATTACGTTGGCTTCTAATGTTCATTCTAAGTTTGAATTAATCACATTGACGTCCAAGTCTTTATGTTTGAATTTAAACTTACACTATGGTACATGACATTGATACACCAAATGAATCGAGAAAACAAGTTCTGGTTGTGACTCCTAGGCTCGTGGAATTTTTCACCGATGAGTCTCATAGGAGTTGTATCATGGGTTTCCAACCTATATACTATCATAGGGGTTTGTTATACAAAGGATTGTCATTTCTATTACGTTGGCTTCTAATGTTAATACTAAGTTTGAATTAATCACAATAAAGTTTAAGTCTTTATGTTTCAATTTATAAAATTTTGTTTTGTTTTATAAACATCTTAAGTTACATTTTACTTAACTAAATTTAGTTTTATACTTACAATCATTGTTAATAAAATTAAATTGGTGGCCATGTACTAAAAAGTTCTAATTTAGTATTCATCACCAATACTAAACTTTTTGTATAGATTTTTACATTTTGCTAAATTTTAAATATAGCATAAACATAAATTACTATAGAAATTGCATATAATAAATACAGATTTATGATACCTCATTAAATTATGAAATCATATATATTAAATAAATTAATAAAAATATAAATGACAATTTTTTTCTCTAAAGTTATTTCTACAATTATACAATCATTGTATTATTGTTAATAAATATTAATGATTAAAAAAAGTATCTAACTTAAATTTATAATATTTTTATCTTATTAACATTAAAATTGTGATTCGTTAGCAATATAATGAAAAGGTAGCTAAAAATACCATCTGTTATTTTTAATTAAGAGTTAATTACCAAAAAAAGTCTAAACTTTCGTCAAATTTTCAATTATAGCCGAACTTTAAAAAGTTGTGATAAAATGTCAAAACTTTCAATTTTTTCAATTATAGCCTGAACTTCAAAAGGTAGCAATAAAATTCTCAGACTTTCAATTTTTTTTAATTATAGCCTAATGTTGGTACTTTCGTTAGGTTTGTTGGCATGACTTGCCAAGTATTTTAGAAACCTTAACTATTAATACTCATCAACCAAAATTAACACAACAAATGAAGATTAATAAAACGATGTCATTTAATCACATAATTAAAAAGATGTCAATGTTTAAAAATAGATTACACAGCCCCAACTACCTTACATTTTGATTTTAGTTTTTTTCCCTTATTTTTAGTTTGTTCTCTCAACACCCTCACCCTTCGATTTTTAGATTATGCAGCCCCGACGCCCTCACACTAAGAGCATCAGGAGAACAAACTGAAAACGAAGAGCTTACTGGTGCAGTATACTGTAATTTGAGAGTAGTTTAGAGCTTCAGAATAACAAATAGAAAACAAACGGCTTAGGGCATCGAGAGAACAATAGATAATGTGAGACTATAATTAAAGAAAATTAAAAGTTTGAGCATTTTATTGCCACTTTTTAAAGTTTGGGCTAGAATTGAAAGTTTGGACAATTGTTACTTTTTAAAGTTTGGGCTATAATTGAAAATTTGAAGAAAGTTTGGAGTTTTTTGGTAATTAACCCTTTAATTAAATTGTTGTTATTATTATTATCACATATGGTAATCAATATAATGTTATATGAATGTATAGATAATAATTGTAACTAGTTTAATGATTTATGAATTATTACATAATTTATAAATGTTATGATATCTTACTTATGTAATATATATTACTCTATTTAATAATAATTATCTATTTATTATATAAAAATTCCATACCTTAAAATATAATTAATATATTATATATAATTATGTTAGCTAAAGGTGAACACCAGACAGAGGGTAAATTATTTAGCTACAAGTTTTTGAATCCTCACCAAATGGTTTATTTCTTTTGACTTAATCGAAAATGACATCATTTACCTTACCAACAAACGATGTCATTTTCTACTAGGTTATTAACACGAAAATGAAGTTGTCTTCGTTTTCATCTTTATATTCTCTTCGTAATTGGCTGAAGAAGCCTCATCTCATCTTTTGTGGTCATATTCTGTCTTTTGGTCCTCACCGTTGAGCAAGCATCATGTGTTGTATTTGTATGTATTATTCTTCTTTTCTGTTACTAAGAACTCTCCTTATTTTGCTATATTTTTCTGTTATGTCCCAAAGTTAATGTGGGCTTTTCCTTTTTATTTGTGCTTGGAAGATGTGAATTGTGTTTTTGTATTGGATGACAATGGATAGATGTTTTTTTTTTCCAACCTTTAGTTGTTGTTTGAGGAAACCCACCCCCTAACTGTTTGATGAAAGGTTTGTTAGAGATTCAAGGCACAATTTGCAACAGATATTTAGGTAAAACGTTTACCGTATGAGTCCTTTTATACCAAATCTTAACCACTACTGAATGTAGTACTTTGACTTATTATCGACAAACTAGCATAAGTGATCACATTGACATGGAATACAGAAAGTGTCCTATGCATCAGTTCTTTACATTTACACTTCATTTGTAGGAGTTGATTACCAAACGAATTTTATTTAACATAGTAATTTATGATATATTGATTTTTCAGAATTAAACTGTTAACATAAATTCATTAAGGAATGTCGACATAGCGATTGGTTTCTAATGGCAAAAATACTCTGATGGGAGGAATGTGGGAGAATTCTACCTAGTTCAGAAAAAATTGATGCAGATATATCGTCATCATACACTAATCACCATTTGCCTTCCATGGACGATTTTCTTCTTCAAGGATTTTAGTATCATCTGAATTACCTCTTTTTCTTAATTATTTGTATCATAGTAAGCTATTACATATACGTTTGATTGTACATATTATGTATTATGTAAAGCTTACTCCAATCTTCATAAGAACATAGATGAAAATGGAAACAATGGCAATATCCCGAGGGCTGGTGCAAGATTAGGGCAATCAGTTGTTTTTGATCAATCGTTGATTTCATTTACTATATCTGGTCAATTAGGTATGAATGTGTTTGAATTTGGCTTCGTAATACATTTTCACTTAACTAGCTATTTAAGCTCTGTACTAATCATGTCTTAGGTGAAATGCATCGCACTGGCAGTTTATCTAATTTAGTGATCCATACTGTATCTGGGAATTCATTCACTGTATCCTCTATAAGTTTAGCTATAGCCAAGAAGTTTTCGGAAGATGTCAATAATCAAACACTTAAGGGAAGATCTTTGATGTTTTCAATTAATGTCTTCGAACGTGTAAGGACCCTTCTAGGAAATCCAAACATAACGAATTCATTTATCTTTACCAACTCTTATGTCACTTGGAATATGAAAAATAATCATTTCATTTTCTTTTCGATGAAATAAGCATGAAACTTGTTATATCTGTAAGAATTTTGGAAACAACCTCTCTATTAGTTAAGGATAAGGCTGCGCATTATTGGGCATCCCTAGATCCCGTGTATCGGTGAGATTCATACTGGGTATTGTTGTTATTGTTGTTATTGTTGTCTATATCTATAAGAATTGTTAAACTTCTAATTACAATCTTTTACTACTTAGCTGCGTACATCATTATATTATATTGCTTACAATTTTTAATTTTTATATATCATTATTTTATTGTTAATAAATATTAATGATTAACAATAATAGTCAATTTAAATTTATTAAATTTTAATCTTATCAATATGTTAAATTTTGAGTATGTTCATCTTTTAATATCAATAAAGAAAATTTATAGAGTTTTTATGCATTAACTATATATTTAAACAAATTTAAAAATAAAACAGAAGTCAAAAATATGAAAAATCGTATATAAATGTCAATTATAATTAACCTTAGGATTATTAAGCATAGTAACTATTAAAAAAATTAACAAATTAACATTATTAATATATAATTCTTTAATCTACACATTTTGCGATGATTTAAAGGTATAGTCGCCAAATGTCCATATTTGGCAACGAATTACAAATTTCGTCACAAAAGGTTTAAATACTTACCGATATTTTACATTGTTGTCGCCAAAGGTTTGATCTTTTGCAATGATATGAGTAAACAAAATTTTCCACTTTTAGTGACAATTCCTAAAATTTGTCACTTTCGTCGTACAAAGTCCCAAGTTTAATTACGTTAAAGTATATAGTCGCGAAAGTGTAAATGAGATATCGTTGCCAAAAGTCCACATTAGTGAGGATTTTTAATTTGTCGCAAAAAAAAAAACATAGCTAATAGTTAATTCTGTTGTAGTGTATGTCTTTCCTGTGACCTCCAATCGTTAAGTTGTAATAATATATGCTAATATTATAATTATTGGTAATACATCAATTTTAAGTGACTTCTTAGACTAGCTAACTGGAATTGATTGCTCTAGCAGTCTGGATAAGGGAAATATGTATTACAAAATTTCAGCATTGAATGCTTAGTAGACTTCCTAGAAAACATGACAATACAACCGATTGCTACAACCGGCCATTAGCCCATAACTAATCACTCTTCTGATCAAGGAGATCACAATGGCTGTGATGGTGAACATCCAACTAAAAGTTTTGGTCTAGCTGAGGATATATGCAAAATATGATTGGAATGTAACACCAACCAGTGACATAATGCATAGGAACACATTATAATATAGCCTGAAAATCTTAGACACGGCCTTTGTTAAGCATTGATTGGGGTTAAGGTTCGAGTTGGAGGAAGAGGAAGGGAAACTTTTATGAGAAACTTGCTCTTTTTTCTTGTCATCCCCAAAAAGCGTAATAACTCGCCAGTCAAATTGTTCTTTTGCCCCTGTTGCCTTTAGATAGTTTGAGGTAGCGCCCCACTTTTAGTTGACCTGCCCATTTATTGGCAATTATAGTCGAAACTAACGAAAACCCATATTAGGTAGGGAGTACCATGTTCACCTGCCAGCATTACTTTTGCATTCCAAACTCACTTTCTATCAAGAAATGAAGTATAAATGTGAAGGGGAAAATCCTATCCCAACTACTACAACTCATTTTTGGTTTGGCCATTGCATTTGCTTGATATACCATGTAACTTTAACAATGTTGACTTCTAGCCAATAATGACAAAGTAAAAGTTAACTTTAAAAAATATCATCCCTGACATACCTAAATGGTGGACAAATTTGTGTTATGCTCATCACATAATTTAATTCGATTTTACATATAAATTGGAACGATTGATTCCATACCAGAAAAGTGTATGTTCAATAGAGTTGGGATATCCAGGAAGGCATGTAACATGTAGTAGTCTTGTTAAACAGCTCTTCATCGTAAAATATGACCAACTAATCTGCTACCACTTTGAGCTCGCCACATCCATATATATACATGCGATTAAGCAAGTTTTCAATCAATCCTAGTCCCTCCATACTTTCTCTCTCTCTCTAGTCTTATTACTAATAAAGAAGCTGCAAAACATGGAGACTCCCTTGGGCAAATTCCCCAAGCTGCATAAAACTCCAATTATACTTGTCCTAGCAACATTTGCACTTGTCACAGTTGTTCTTCTGCGTAACACCTTACAAGGCTATCTATATCTGCCACAAGACTTGTCTAAGCCACCACCTTCCGACAATGGAGAACTTAGGGGGTCAAAATACGTGGCTGTTACCACCAAGAAGTGTGATATATTCTCAGGAGAGTGGGTGCCGAATCCAGATGGCCCATCCTACACGAACACGACGTGTTGGGCTATACACGAGCATCAAAATTGCATGAAGTATGGTAGACCCGACACTGAGTTCATGAAATGGAGATGGAAGCCAGATGATTGTGAGCTACCTCTTTTTGATCCTACTCAGTTTCTGGAGATCGTAAGAGGAAAGTCTATGGCCTTTGTTGGTGACTCAGTGGGTAGAAACCATATGCAGTCCTTGATATGCCTTCTCTCCAGGGTAAGTCTCGATTATTGTATCAAAAATTTCGATTCTATGCAAAAATGCCAAGTTTTTTTTCTTTCTTTTTAAATCTTTAATGGTCCTTCTAGTGTCAGGTAATATGCAATTCTCACATTTCTTATTGCGTATTCTATCAAACAAAAGAAACCTAAAAGTCCAGTTTTAGATAGATACTTGTCACCAGCCCTTTAGTAGCTTATTAGTTACAAGATGACGGGTCGGGGAGTTGGTTTACTTACGAGAAGACATGGAGAGTTTTGGTTAGTTTACTTAGGAGAAGACATGGAGAGTTTTGTTCCACTTTGAAGTGCATGAATTATGAAGTTATGAAGGCTGGTTAATTGAAGTCCTTGGTAGTTTGAACTGCTCCTGCGTTATCTTCTTTTAGTAATACATACATATATATATATATATATATATATATATATACATACATACATATATATATGTATATATATATATGAAAAAAGAATCAATTAAGTGTTCATTATTTAGTGGCATTAGTAGTCATGTTTATTAAATAAAAATACTATTTTTACATTAAATAATGATCATCAAACTTTTTTAAAAATAATTACATCCCTCGTATAACCATTAAATTTTAAATAAGGTATTGCAGTTGAAGAGTATAATAATTCCAAATACAAACTGCAATATTCGCCTTGAATATATCATATTACATAAGATCATATATAAAAGGTTATTTATTGATTATATTAGAGTCAATTTCATTTCATAAATATTTTTACAAGTAAAGTCATACTGTATATCTATATTTGTCCAAGGGAATGTTGGTCCATTTAACCCTAGAAGAAAATGTTGGAGATCATAAATTATGAATAAAGAGAGATGAATACTCTTGTGTATAATTCAATATGTAAATAAATAAAGACACAGCTGATATTGGTTAATTACTGGAATTCGTAATTTGATTATTGGAATTACATCACACTCCTATGTGGAAAAATTGCCGACACCCATAAGTTTATTAGTTGACCAAAATCAATATACTATAATTAACCCAAGGGTTAGGTAAAATATGCTTATTGGCATGCGCTTAGCAATGTATAATAATTGCTCGGTCTGGGATTCTGTGGGATTGTCTATCGCAATCGCGCATGCAAGAAGCTAGCATTTCAATTCATTAAATAAACAGGGATGTCTTTTATATATTAATGTCTAATGTCTATGCCAAGTACGATAAATATAGGTTTGTAGGCAACAGTTGAAGAAAATTTGAAAGAGAGAAACGAAATTTATGTACCAATCAGAAATATTTAACTTTGAAAGTGATTTATAACCAATTAGATAGATAGGCATCGTTTATTTGATAATTCCAACTAACATATACTCCCTCTGTTTCATAATAAAAGTCGTTTTAGAAACATTTTAATTATTCAAAATAAGTGTTATTGTTGACTTTGTATGCATGTTTATAACTTTTCTTCCAAAATTAACCTTTCATTTCTCTTTCATCTTAATTATACAATCACAATTTCAAAGCAATTTCTCTCATATGCTAATTATTGCAAATTACCGAGGTGCATATTTAATAATGGTATATCTATAATTTTATTAATTTTCTTAATAAGCGTGTACTTTTCTAAAACGACTTTTATTATTTTACTTGTTTTATTTAAGTGGGCGAGCGATAATGAATGGAAGGAGGCTTTTTCGTGTGTCTGTCGTACGTCGGAGCGAGTTGCATTCATGCTCTCGAAAAATGGAAAATCTGACAGTCGCATGCTTATTCTAGCCCCACATCACATGGATGAAACCCATGGGCTGTGGGATTAGTGAGAGGAGGGCATTAAATGCCCGACAATTTCCTCTGTACCATATTGGCCCAGAACCAAAACTATGGCTTTGTCTCCAAGCCTAGAACCCTCCATTGCAGACAGCCTCTGATCACTGTTAATGTGCAATCGTAACCTACAATTTGTCATAAATAGGGCTATTTCACTGTTAATGTGCTACTTGTTACACATTCCAGTAAATACAGCATCCATGAAAGCAATCAAGTGTAAAATCCTGGAAAGAAATCGAAAATTTCAAGGATGGCCAAGGGTCAGACGCTTACCATTCATCTAAAGAACAATATGAACATGTTAGCGGAGTATCATGGGCCATGTAAATGCTGTGAAGGAAAATTTAAAAGTCTAAAGTTATACGTCACTTATGTTTCCTTGGATACAAAAGGTAGTGGCATGCTATATGGGCTTTTAACAGAACAAAAAAGACATTAGGCATTTGGGTTCGGCTGGATATTGATGGGCCTTTAAGATTATCTAGAGCCTGCTTTGTATGGGGCTTATACTTTCCAAAGCTTACATCGGAAACATGGATTATTAATACAAAAGTTATAACATCCAAGGCGTATGAAATTTCTTCAGCAAACATCAGTCATCAGTACCAGCTCTCTATCACCAGCGACTAGAAACAACGGTGTCTTAACCTCACATATCTGACGCCACGGTTCACGCGCTAACTAGGCCAGGCACTACGCCCTAAAATCTCCACCTTCAGATCCAAAACGTACATATTTGTGGGAGAAAATGAAAAAGTAGCTAACCCTGCCAAGAATACTTCATGGTTTCATTCGAGAATACAGGAATTCTAGTTTCTTGCCAGTATGTTTGAACTGGAATAAATATTCACTCACCAAAGATGGGACTGCAGAAACTGAGAAACGAGAAAAGGAATATCCAGAATCATGTCTTAATTATCCGACACCAATGGAAGCATTCATCTCATTTTGCAGGTTGCTTGAAATAATCGCGTTCATCAATAACTAGAAGATGAGCAAACTACTTACTGTTAGAAAAAAAGTTAAAACTAAAATTAATTTGTAACTTCTTTAGATACTATTGGCTGAACACGAAGCAGTAGTCATCATTCTAACACATTTGACACATCTTCCTTTGTTTAACTGGAGACCTACAGAAATTATATAAGCTCAGGCACCAGCGACCAATACATTCGAAAGCCATGAACCTGTTTCCAAGAGATGCCTGAAAAAGGTCTTCTACTTGCTTTCAGTGATCGGGAGGTACACACCTTCTGCTGCCAGCCAAACATTATCAGCACGCTTTTCTCTGACACCACATACCTATAAAAGCAACAAGGCAGCAAGTATACATAATAACAATTCAGTTCAGGTTTTTGGTTTTTACAGCCAACTGCATTCACGAAATTCTTACTCCTTGATACTGTACAGTTGATGGTTTATGTCCCGTAGATATAGCTAGAGCTAGCTACCTTAAGATAATGAAAAATTCGGTATTTTAACACGGTAGAGAAAAAAGGACTCCCAGGATGTTTAACATTTTGAAACACAACAAAAATTTTAAGGCACCAACTTGAAAGTTTCAGTTCTTAAGGACATATATTTAAGCAGTATTGCATGTGAAAAGTATTAAAATTAACAACAATATTTCTTACCTCTTGCTGGCCTCCAGCTATCCGTTGGTATTTCTTGTCATGACTGTGCAGGTAGCCACCAGTGTCAACATGTTGAAGTCGAATCCTTTGATCTTGTTTCCATGTCTTTCCACTTCCTTCAATCAAAAGCCTAGAAAGAGAAACAAGATGAATATGATGAAAATAGGTCAAAGGCACATCGGCAATTAAAGAGAGTTTTACTTGATCTCACCTCCAGTAATCCCCGGTATCAGATTCATTATTATCACCTCCAAAGCAGCTGACCTGCAAGCAGTATTCTATGGTCATTAAAACAGTTTCAGCAAATCATAACCAGGATCCTGAAGTTCACGCCACTATCATAAGATCAATATCATATTCTTTTCCCACATGATTAGTTCACTCATGAATTGTGACATGACAGATTATCCTCCTTCTTCACTCTTCTAACCATCTTCATCCCAACATATAATATCTTTCTAATCAGATTTGTGCCATAAGTATATGTTAGACAATTGTTGCCACTTTTTATAATCAAGGGGGGAAAAAACAACAAGAGACCTCTATGTTTCCTGAGATTGGAGATGCATGGAGATGACTATGAAGCCACTTCCTAGTTCTCATGTGTTGGAGACGGATAATTGTGCCAGTTTTAACAATGTGTCCTTGCTTAGCATCTGTCCCTGGCTCGGGCCTCACAATCTAGATATAAAACATAATAAACATGCATGTTTTTAGTCAAATTCGTATAGATGTAGCATATTAGAGCTTTTTAGAGTATTAATAAAAGAGAGTTACCCAGTAGCTATTGGAATCGTCAACAGCAGGAAATCCTGTAACGGATTGCTGTCCACTCCCAGAACCATACGGCACGTCGTGGGAATGAAGCCGAAACTTCGTCCTCTCGTGCATCAACTTAACAACCGTTCCATAAGTAATCTGAAAATTAAAATAAAAAGTTCTAAAAAGAAGGAACAAACTGCACTCAACTTTAGATCTAAAGGAACAAACTGCACTCAGCTTTAGATCTAAAGGAACAAACTGCACTCAACTTTAGATCTACCTAACCCTCTGAGTTCAATAGAAACAATTCAAGACACAAACCTGAACGCCTTCATCGGGTTTTGAGGCGGAACCGTAGTCGACTTCGAGGCTGAGAAAGAGAAAAATGGTGAGAGAGAAAAAGGAGAGGGCCATGGCGAACAGCAATGCTATGAACCAGTTTTGTTGCCAGAAAGGTATGGGCTCCCCGTACACTATCCTCGCCGGCGGTGAAGGAGATTGCGACTGAGAAGAAGAGGGTCTGCGGTTAGAGAGGGTATGTGGGGCCGAGGGAGCCACGGTTGTCAAAAAATTCACCGTAGACGATGACCTCTGTCCTCTGAAATCTTATTACGGGTTGTTAGGATCTGTGAGCTTTGCAAATGATTTGAATAAGACAAGATGAAACATATTGCGGAAAGAAGAGGTTGACGAATAGGAATTGTACAGGTCCGATTATTTGCTGACGTGGATAATGAGGTCTGGAAGGGAAGGAAAGTCGAAGCGGGTCTTAGGGTTCGCAAATGGGCCTTATAAGTCCATTCGATATTAAGATGGATGTCTCCTTACTTTTGTCAAATTAACAGAAATTTTAAATAAGTTATAATTATTATCCCTGACCTATAAAATTATCTTTTACAGGACACAAAAGTGAAACCAAAAAATAATAGTAGAAGATTTTTTTTTCAAAATGTTGAACTATAAATTGCATATTTAATTAATGTTTAAATTTTTTTAAATCACATTAATATCAATTAAATTCAGATTATTCCGTTGATGGCATAATTATTAATAACCGACACAAATATAACTATTTTAAAGTTTAGGATCTTATTAGCAAACATTTTAATAACATTAAAGTACAAATTGATAACATAAATAAATAATAATAAAATATTTAACTTTTTGTAAAATATTAAAATGTGATTTAAATTTTTAACTAAATTGAATGCGATTATTTTATTTCGTTTAATCAATATGATCGAGTAAATTTTTATAATCATTATATCATACTTTATTAAAAATATCATGTTCTAGTGGTGCTCAAAATTAATTTTTGATAATGATTATGATAATATAGTATCAATATTGTGAAATGCATTTAAACTTTAGTAATATAGTCTACTTATTGATTTGATAAATATTAAATCTAAGAATAAAGAAATATATAATTATCAATGGATGCTGTAAATATATAATTACCAAATTTAACATCAAACTCATTGTCGTAAATAATACGGCAATACCAAGGAAAGTAATTATATTGCTTTATCAATAATAAAATATAAACTCATAAAGTTTCTAGTTATAATTGAAGTTATATGATGATTTAACCGAGAGTACTACTGATTTAATTGTACCTCATTATGATGCTGGAGTAATAATTGCTTAAATGAAAGATCTTAAGTATCATTACAAAATTAAACATATAAAAACCAATTATAATTGTGACAAAGATTGTGGTTCAGGATTCAAGAAGATGAATGTACAATACATTTCGATATGACAAAGAATTGGGATCTTATAATGAAATCGATTCCTAGAAATGAATTCATTAGACATATCAAATCGTTAAGATTGTATAGAATTTAAATGTATACTTCATTTATTTGTTTCGAATGAATATTCATATATTTATTATTAACGATAACAATGCTCCTTTATGTCAATCTATTGAATATTTGATAGTATATATTAGTATTAAGTATTAGTTTTTAAAAAGAATAAAATTTAATTATAAAAGTGAGATATTTCTGTTGAAAATTTACAAATGTAGTTATCCCGCATCGGAAAGAGATATGTAGATAAAGTGAATTATATATCAAGATTTTAAAAACCAGACCAAACCGTCAAGTTCAACCAAAAATAGTTTGAACCGATTAGTAGTCTGGTTCAGTTTTACTTAATAATTTATATGTAAAAAAATTGACTGATTCAAACTTTTTTCGGTCAAACCGAACAGTCCAGTCCGATTTTTAAAACTTTGGTTTTTTGCCATTTTGATTTCCTAACATATATTCTATGTATACTCAATCAAAACAAAATATTTTTGACCGTTTCAATCAATCTAAAAGATGGAGGCAAACAGTCCCCACAAGTCCATTCAAATTGTCATATGTAGAAGGCAAATTAACTACAATAACCCCATGGATTCCACAGACTGGTACATGTGGAAGAGAAAAACGATGAAGGGCGTGTTTATTTTTAATGTAAAATTGACTTCTTGATTACAACACACCTCATCTGTCCCAAAAACAACGCACCTTTCTTATTAATATGAAAATCATATTTCTTTGTTCCTCCTCGACTCTCTAAAATGCCTCTTTTTTTTCCAAATAGAATTAGTTCATAAAAATACCAAACAAGTGATGACTAAAGCATATTCTCCGATTACCGATGTATAATCTTCAAACTGGTTCGATAATCATTCAATCGTACTTTGAAAAAATTTAATTATATTTTAAAGAATATTTATTAATCACAAAATTTATTTAAAGCAATTTGATAGGTAATATTTATAATTCTATTTCATATCAATTTTTAGTATTGATAAGTTTTGTAACATTTAGAACTCTATTTCATATCAATTTATATAATATTTAGAACTCTCTTTCATATCAATTTCTGTAATATTTAGAACTCTATTTCGTATCAATTTCTGGTTTTGATAGTTGAGTTATATATACTCTTTCAATATTTAATTTGTTGATCTAAAGCACTAAAATTAAAAACTAGCAATATTTCAATTATACTATTTAAAGTGGAGCAATTGCTAGAGCAAAGTTTAATAAGTGAGTAATATGTGTTGGTCTTTTGTGTATCCATTCTGTTGTTGTTCGTCTTCTTTATTATAATTGATGATGAGAATTATTTAAATTGTAAACTTTTTCCCTGACAATAGTATACCCAATTATTTTTAATACTTTTTAGGTTAAATCATAATGGAAAATATGAAACCATCCTCTATTCGTGGTAAGTCCGATTCAGCATGGAATCATTTTTCTTCTTCTCAAGCATATGATGAGAATATCCAATATAACTGTATGTTTTACGGTAGAATATTTTAAAGGGGAGGAATTTTTAGAATGAAAGAACATCTTGCTGGTGTTAAGGGTAATATTGCTTCTTGTAAAAAAGTACCACTTGATGTACATGATATGATTGGAAAATATTTGCAGCAACAAATAAAAAAGAAAAAGGAAAATAAAGAGACTCATGATATATCTTATGGAGATGATGAAATACCACAAGTATTAGATAAAGGAAAAAGAAAAGCTACTATTGACATAGATTCTTATTTTTCTCCAAGAACTACTCCTGGTTCTCAATCTAGTTTAAAAAGTTTTATGGTTGATAAAGATGTTGTTTTACGATGTAAAAGAGCATGGGTTAGATGGTTCTATCATTCATGTATTCCTTTAAATGTTTTAAATTCACCATATTTTCAAGAAGAATTTGATGCTACAACAGTAATAGGTCCAGGATTTAAGGTACCATCTTATTATGAGTTGCGTGTGTCTTTGCTTCAAGATTTAAAAAGGAAATATCAGTTAATTGTGGATACATATAAATCTAGTTGGGAATCAACAGGATGCACTATTATGGCAGATGGGTGGACTGATCAAAGGCAAAGAATCTTGATTAATTTCTTGGTTTATTGTAATATTGGAACAACTTTTATCAAGTCTGTTGATACTTCTGACATAGTAAAAAGTGCTAATGCTTTATCTGAATTATTCTCTGAAATTGTTGAGTGGGTTGGACCAAAGAATGTTATGCATTTTGTTACAGATAATGCAACAAATTATGTATCAGCTGGGTACTTATTACAATCAAAGTATGGACATATTTATTGGTCTCCAAGCGTTGCTCATTGTATAAATCTTATTTTAAAAGATATTGGTGGTATGAGCCATATTTCTAGTCTTGCTTCACGCGCATCTTAAGATCACAATTTTTGTGTATAATCATGTCACATTTTTGTCTTGGTTAAGAAAACAAGAAGATTGGGTTGAGATCGTTCGTCCTGCTGCTACCAGGTTTGCAACTACATTTATTACTTTGAAAAATGTTTATGAACATAAGCAACTACTTCAAAATTTAGTGATAAGTAAATGCTTTTCAAGTCATAAATTATCAAAGAGTAAAAAAGGAAAAGAATTTTGTGCTATTATTCTAGATGATAAATTTTGGGATGCTTGCTTGATCATTGTGAAAATTGTGGCTCCGCTTATAAGGCTGTTGGGGATTGTTGATTCTGATGAGAAGCCATCTCTGGGATATATATATGATGGTATATATAGAGCTCACAAAACAATTATAAATATTTTTAAAGGGAAGGAGAAATTGTAGAAGCCTTATATAGATATTATTGATCGACGATGGGATAAGCATCTTACTCAAAGGATCCACTTAGCAGCTTATTTTCTCAATCTTTATTGCTTATATGGTGGAGAAGAACGTACAATTAATATTATGAGCGGTTTGTTTGATGTGATTGAAAGCAAAGATATTTTCTCTATTGAAGAGCAATCACAAGCGATAAATGAAATAAAATTGTATTGTGAAGGTTTAGAGAGTTTTGCTAGATTATCAGCAAAGAGAGAACTTATGTTGAACAAAATGCAACCAGGTAAGTTTTATATTTTTAATTCATTATTTACTTATTAATAATATATATTTTTATCTTAACTATTAATTTAAAATACAAATGAGTGGTGGAGATTATTTGGTGACAATGCTCTAACATTGAGAAAACTCACTATTAGGTCACTATTAGGTTACTCAATCAAACAACTTCTGCATTAGGTTGTGAACGTAATTGGAATATTTTTGAACGTATTCATACAAAGAAATGAAATCGTTTGAAACATCAAAGACTTAATGACCTTGTTTACGTTACTTATAATCTGAGAATGAAGAACATATATTTTACTATTTTATAGTTTTGTTTTTATTTCAATAATTTTATTTTTATTATTGATTTTATAATTTCTCTATTATGTATTCAAATTGTTTAGTAAGAAGAGAACATATGATCTAGTTGATATTGATTGTATTGAATATACTGATTTTTGGATCGAAGAAGAAGAACCATCGTTTGATCTTGATTATAATGAACTTGAAAAGACGATTTATGAAGAAAATGCATTTGTCATAGTGAATGAATTAAGAATTTCTACTGATGGTCAGTTCATATCTTATTTTGAACATTTTTAAGTTAATACAAGTTTACAATTGAGAATAATTTCATACATTACTAATCTGTAATTTATTTTAATGCAGTTGAAGAAGTTGATGGATATACTTTAGATGAAAGCATAGTTTACGATCTTTAAATAGCGTTGGAGAATTTGGAGCTTTTGATGATGATGAGACATAACCTCCTTCAGAAATACAATTTTAATTTTTATTGTTATTTTAATATTTATATTAGACATATATTTATTTATTATTAATTCATTATATAATAATAGAAATTGGTGTATTTTTATTTTAATAAAATTTTTTATTTTTACTTATTCTTATAAGTTTTACTTTTTATTTATTATATATTGATTTTTTAATGGTTCACTACCAGTTGAATCTCTAAATCTCAAACCTTTCTTTCGACCAGTTCGATGATCGGTCTGATTTTTAAAACATTGTTATATACAAAGATATGACATATAACCCAGTTTCTTAAGTTTTGGGTTGAGATATAATGTCTTGATTATATATGGACTCAATTAGATCCGGCGATTTCTCCTTAGGCTCCTTCAAAACCTTTCATTTTTGTGACTTTAAGTTAAAGATTTTGTTTTAAGATGTATATTTATTTCTTATTCTACATCTAATTTTGAATAAATGAAATACGCGAGAGAAATATAAGATACATTTTTATATAAGTATTGACTTCTATTTTCGTTAGAGGATAACACTAAGATAAAATTTAAGTCACTCGTTTAACTGGTAAAAAAAAAGATTTTATACTGTAATAAATTAAAAAGAGAGAGAGAGGTTTTTAGCAATGTTATTATCTGAAAAGTAATACAACATTTTGTATATTTTAAAATATCATATATAAAATTTTTAAATATATATTAAATAAGTGAATGAATGAAATTTAGTTAGATATTACGTATGTTTAGACTATCTTGTATATAATAATTTGAACAATTTGAGATATGTTGCATATTTAATTGAAAAATACTTAATAATGTAATAAATGGTTTATACTTTGTGTGAATTTTTTATTAATAAGAATAGTATAAGTGATAATATTAACTTAAATTTGTTACGATCCTAAGCTATATGAATTTCAACAATATATCCGTTTTTACTTAGATTATAAATCTATATACTTAAGTGAATTTCACTTGAAAGAATTAAGAAATGAAGAAAATCATTTTGGATATAATTTACATGCATAACTTGACTTGACTTGAACCTAATTTAATAAAATATACATAAATCATCACTGTATTTGACTTAACATAACTTGAAAACATGTCAAATTTTGTGTTGTATAGTGTCAAACCATTTAGTTGATTAGGTCAGTCTTAGAATATCCTTAAGTGACATTTTTAGCAATATAATTATTTTAAGGATAACGAAGATTACGTATATGAGATTAAACATATGTATTGTTGTTGAAATAGTGGCAAGCTATAAACGAATTTTGATTGAACATATTAAAGCGATGTGAAAAAGAATGTTGAGTAAAAAGGTATTGTTGATCATTTGTTGTCTTACATCGGTGTTTTAAAAAAAAAGAAAATTGATTAAATGAATAAACAAAAGTTACAAATACAAGAAAGTTCCAGGATAAGAGAATTGAAACTACAAAAACAAGAGAGCCTATCCTGTGATATTAGCAGTCAACAGTGTAAGGAAGATGATGCATTATGAAAAGCGGCTTTCCAAGTAGGTCCTTAGATGCGTAGAGACGAGCGTACTGTTGGACTGCATCGTTGTTGTAGCTTCTTCATCAGAATGATCTCCCGAACCTCTGTTAAAATTGAGGAAATTAGATACTCTTTCGTGGTTGATTGATGTTTGAATCTTCGGAGATTTCACCCTCTCCATAACCTGTAAATACAAACGCCCAGAACAATGATGTGGATACGTGATTGCATAGTAAGCCCATCTATAATCTCCAAGATGGTTGTTCCTGGATTCACCCAATAACAAGAAGTAGTGACACAATTCCAAATTGCCTTGTTGAAAGGACAATAAAAAAAGAGGTGGTTGCAAGATTCACTCTGCATGGAGCACATTGGACAATTGATGCATATGCATATAAGGAATTCGGTCCACTATAGAGAGTTTGTTCTAAATAGCTAACCAGTAGATTAAAGATATTCTCAGCATTAATAATCTATTCCATACCTTAGTGGCCCAAGGGACTACAGGTCGATGTCTGTGTAAGTTATCACAAAGAACACTGTTAGTGAGCTTCTCAATAGGAATACCTTTCTAGAAAAAGGTGTTCAGTTCATGTGGGGTGGGAGTTTACTAGGTTGAAATTGCATTAGACTTCTGGGAAAATTCCAGCTATTTCGTTCAATGAATGAGTTCATCTGAGTTCTTGAAGGAAAAGTTGAAGATGCTCTTGGAAAAGGCATCAGTTGAATTAAAGGTCCCTTATTGGACCAATTGACAAACCATAGGGAGGCTAGGTGGCCATCCTTAATCTTACAAGAGCTTTCATGATGGACAGCATCTCTCAATTTCAACAGTTGAATAAGAAAACAAGAGTGTGTACTTTTCGATTTGATCGCCATATGCTATTCCCCTTCAGGAAATATTCATGAAGCCATTTTATCCACTAATTCTTCTTGTCCTCTAAGATCCACCATAGTCTTTTGAGAAAGAGGGAATGATTAGCAACTTTAATGGAGAGAATGTTCAATCCTCCTTCTTGTTTCGTAAAACAGATATCGGTCCATTTCACCTTTGCAACAGCAGGAGAACCATTTGGATGACTCCATAGGAAAGATATGAGAATTCTTTCTATTTCTTTGATAATACTTTGTGATAAGAATATATGAGAGCTCCAATACGCATGTATGGAATTTAGGATGGATTTAATGAGTTAGAGCTTGTCGGTATAAGAAAGAGTTTTGTTCACCCACAATTTTACTCACTTTCGTATCCTATCTAATAGAGGTCGGCATTCTAAAAAGGTTAGCCTCTTTGTCGACACTGAAGGCCAAGGTAAAGCAGAGGGGGAGTTTGCAATCTCATTCCAGTTGCTTCGTAATATTGATTTCCATGTGAGCTGCACTTTTAAACAATAGGAAAAGGCTTTTGTGCGGATTAAGATGAAGACCAGAAGTGTGCCTAAAGACATTGAGGGCATGCATAAAGGAGCGAATTGATTCCATGTCAGCCCTGCAAAAAAGAAGAGGGTCATTGGCAAAACAGAGGTTAGTAAGATCAAGCTTCTTGCACTTGGTATGGTGTTTGATGTTGGGGTTCGAAGAAATCTCCTTCTTTATGATTGCATTTAGAACTTCCATGGCAAGAATGAAAAGGTAGGGGGAGATGGGATCACCCTGCCTGAGACCCCTTGCTACTTTGAAATATAGGGAGGGGGAACCATTAACAAGAACCGAGAAGGAGGTTGAAGTTATACATTCAAGGATCCACTTGGTGAACTGAGCTGGAAACCCAAAAGCATTCAGCATATACCTTAAGAATTGCCAACTGATACTATCAAAAGCTTTATGGAAGTCAATCTTCATGGTGTAGTTCAGAGGGCTACTAGAAGTAGAATAACCCTTCAAAAGTTCTTGAACAATAAGTATGTTGTCTCCAATGTGTCTATTCGCCAAGAAAGCATTTTGGTTGTCATTAATCAAAGGTACAAGAACTCTCTTCAATCTATCAGCCAGAATTTTTTATATCACTTTATAAATGAAGTTTGCATAAGAAATGGGACGGTAATCAGCAAAGCTTTGTGGATTTGATCCTTTAGGAATCAGACACAAGAAGGTTTTATTGATCTCCTTGAGTAGAACTCCGTTTATGAAGAATTCATGAATTGCCTCCTTGACAAAGCCACTTATTATATTCCAAGAATGTTGGAAAAAGTAACCATTAAGTCTATCAGGGCCCGGGGCTTTCTTCCCATTCATTTCAAAGACACATTTCTCAATCTCACTGTCCTCCACTGGTCTAATTAACAAAGTAAAATCTGTCGGAGAAATTTAGTGTAACTTGAGATGGTGGAGGTATCCACTTGAAATATTTGATGGTACTTCAGAATCGAGGGAAGAGCTAAAGAATCTGAATGCTTCTTTATGTATTTCCTTCGGATTTGTGATGACTGAGCCATTATGGGAAGTGATGGATAAGATCTTGTTTCTATTCTATCCCCATCCTGTAGCCAGTTCACCCTAGCTCTCTGGTGCAAAAGTGAGGAGTGATTATTGAGCACTTGGAGGTAATTTCAGAGAGCATGCTTCTCTTGATCAATAAAAGGTTGAATATCAGGATTAGAGGATAATAAGGACTGTATTCTTGTCAACTCCAATCTAGTTTTGTTGATAGCTTCAGCAGTAGGTCCTTTGGAAGAGTTCAGAATTTTCAGATAATTCTTAATAACTTTTAACCTTTGTGTACAGTAGAATTGTTTTGTTCCCTTAATAATGTTCATAACTCCTTCTTTGCAAGCAATAGGAAAGCCCGAATCATGAACCAGATGGTTGTTGAATCGAAAGGGGTGGTGTTTAGCTGCAGGAGTAGACAGATTTGACACAAGTATTGGTGTATGATCCGAAAACAAAGGGTCTATAAAAGTTGCTAGGCTACTGGGAAAGTGTTAAAGCCAAAGATCATTAACAAGAGCTCGATCTAGTTTTTTTCTTGATGAGCCATCTAGCCTTTTGTTTGTTCGACCACGTGAAAGAGTGACCAATGAATTTGAGGTCAATTAACCTTATATGTTCTACACAGTCCCACAAATCAGTTGAGGAAGTCCATAGGCTGATATTGCCCTATGCTTCTGCTGCATAAAGAGTGGAGTTGAAATCCCCACTAATAAGCCATGGTTTGTTGATGGTAGAACTAATCTGTCGTATGGTGTTCCAAAGGTCACGACATTGGAATTCAAAATTATTTGTATAAATAAAAGAAACGTTCAGATCTACATTCCCCTGCAGAATTTTTACATGAAGGTGCATAAGTTGGTCAGTAGCTTCGAGGAGCTGTACCTTAACCTCTTCTGAGTTGTAACAAATGATTATCCTTCCATAAACATGATGAGTATGATTAGAACAGACTCTCAATTGAGATCCCAAAATATTCAACTTATTAAGATTCCCCAGCCTGATTTTTGTTTCCATTAACCCAAGTAAGATAGATTTCTTATGCCATAAAAATCCTTCAGAGCTAACAGTTTTTAAGGATAGTTTATTCCTCTGACATTCCATGCCAAGATAATCATATAAAATTAGAGGTGGTTTTGAGGCCTTTACCTTTGCCTCGTTGGGATTTTCTTTTAGAGAGTGAGTGAGAATTACCACTGTCTTCATCCTTAGAAAAGTCTTGAGCCAAGATTGGTATACCCTCTACCATAGCCACATTGTCTTGAGAAGAAACATTAGTGCATGATGCCTCTTTATGTTTAGAGTCAGGAACGATAGGTAAAGGAACAGCACAAGGAAGGGTAGCTTCCACAACATTTGAATCATGCAAATGGCCATTACCCAGTTCCATAGTGGAGGTATTTTTATCTGTAGGCTGTTTTGAAACTGTTTGGGGCATAACTGAATCAACTCTTTCCTCATTGCAATCCATAAATTCAGAAACATTCAAACAACTAGTACCTTCATCACCTTGATTCATCAACTCTTGGTAGTTACCTGTCTTAAAAGTTTTACCTGTGGGTCTCCAGATAGCAGGTTGAGTTTTGGCAAGGGGCCTCCAATGGTATGAAATAGCAATGATGTCTTCCTATAAGTGATTCCCCTCTCCTAGCCTCATGATTGGTATTTGATCAGGGAGTTCCTTAGAAGCTTCAATACTCACACATATACGGGCATAACCGATTCTCTTCTTGGTAGCGGTGTTTTCATCCATACACAAAGGTTTTCCAATGTAGCTAGCCAATTGATTGAGTCCTAGAGTAGTCCAATACTCTAGTGGGACATTATGAAAGTTAATCTAGATAGGGAGATTCTGAATTTTTATGGTTTCAAATTTCAGTCCAGGTTGCCATATTTGTAGAAAGATTGGCTGACTCTCAAAGTGCCATGGTCCCTCTTCCAGTATTTGGTTGGTAGTAGATGTGGCGATGAAAGTGAAGAGGATGAGATTGTCTTCTGTAAGCAAGACATCAACGAGACCTCTACTTTTCCATAACTTGTTGACCCAACGCATAATAAGAGGGAAAGGTAGTCTTTGGTCTAGGAAGAAGTTGACTAAAGTAGATTTCCATGAGTTAGCGCCTTCTTGAAGCATAGCAAGATCTGGACAGACGATGAATTTCCCTTCAATTTCAGTCGGCGGTTTATAGGAGAGTGTAAAGTCTATGGTGTCGCCTACCACTTGTTTCCAGGTTTTCGGGGGGCTATAGACAGTACCAAAAAGAGAAGACTATGGAGGTGGATGAGGTAGGACTGGGTCGAAAGGTAGAGGCGGGAAATCCTCAGCCTTGGGTGGGGAGGAAGCTGACATGGTGACTAAGGGCAAGAAAAGTTGAAAAATATAGATGAAAGGTGAAAGGTCGGGGATGTCCTCAGAGGAATGTCTAAATATAGGGACGGCGAGAATGAGAGGAGATGGTTAAGAATAGAAGAAGGGCTAAAGGGAAAAAGGAAAAGTGTGGAGAAAAAAGGTCGGAAGTTAGATCAGGCATGGGCAGAATCGGCGAAGAAGCTAATGGGAAGGTAGAGCAGCTCTCTCTCTCTTAGCCATTCTCTCTCTAAGTTGCCAAATGACTGTTTTGGATCTTACATCGATGTTACTGTGATGGAGGTGTATATGAAAGGAAAACTACTTTAGAATTTCCAATTTTAATTAATAATAGGCCATTATCATAAAGGATTAAGAAATAAATATATATGTCTTTACCAACAATAACATAGGCATTTATAATATTTTGAATTATAATAAAAAATTATACAATTTAATTATCTTGTAGATCATTTATATAATATTCAGAACATTATTGATTTAATTATGAAACATTATAATATCCAAGTATCAATTGCATAAACTAAAGACCTTTACATATTCTTGCAAAATCAAACATATAAGTAGCACATATATTTATTTTAAATATAATATTTCAAAGAGATTAATATTTAGTTATATATGAAATGATTGTAGATCTCACAATTAAATTAGTTCGGGTTATGGATATCACTAATTGAGATTATGAATCACATATTGCCCACATATAATAAGTTTTATAATAATCTTACTATTTCATTATTAATGATTTATTTAGTATCATGAATAGATCTTATCATTGTGAGTTTTAAATTCATATTTTACAAACTTAATATTAAAAACATAATTAAGTGTTTACTGAAATGTGGTGATTTAAAAAATAAGTATATTACATTATTAAGGCTTTGAATCACCCTAACCCTTTTTAAAAAGTTTACTTACCATTATCAATCATATAGTTGGTTTACGTTCTACAATTAATCAATTGGTTCTAGTTTAGTAATAAAATAATTTAAAGACACTCTGAAAATGATCTAGAAGGGGGGTTGAATAGATCTTTGAAACTTTTTTTCGTAAAGTTCTACAAAAACCAGAAGTTAATACACACAAAACAATTTAACAAATTTAAAAGCAAAGAGTAGAGAAGAGAGGCAAACACTGTTTTTATAAAGGTTTGGTGCTAAGACCTACGTCCTCTACCTAAGCTCCCACTTAGGATTTTGGCAAAACACTTTACTACACACTTTTTAGTT
>JANIJH010000008.1:20904786-20915375 GCA_024520975.1 Erythroxylum areolatum
TTCATTTCTCTCTCATCTTAATTATACAATCACAATTTCAAAGCAATTTCTCTCACATGCTAATTATTGCAAATTACTAAGGTGCATATTTAATAAGAGTATATCTATAATTTTATTAGTTTTCTTAATAAGCGTGTATTTTTCTAAAACGACTTTTATTATAAAATGGAGGGAGTAAAATCTTTCTCTGTTCCAAGTTCCAACACTTTTGATTGAAGAGAGTTTGTCAATTGTGCCGATATTTACTATATATTCTAATCAAATCATGTCGACAAATTTATTACAGATGTCCATTTCATATAATAATGTTAACATTGAGGTTGCCGACTAACTTCAAATTATAGATAAGGTTATTGTAATGACATATATTAATATAATGATGTGGAAGTTAGCATTATTATTATCCCGTTAAAATTGCTTTGAGTTTGACAACTTCCTAACGTGTTATCAATTAGTAAGGAATGGGGTCCACTTAAATTAGTTTTTTAGCAAGGTATAGTAACAACCACCTTTGTGCTTCTGCCTAGATTGTGACTCAGAAAGATCTAGCACTTAAATTCTCCGACGACTACACTTCCATCACCTTCATTATTATTAACTTGATTTTAAATTATTCTCGTTCGTGTCAATGTTTTGTATGATGGGAAATAAATGAAAGACATATACATAAAATATTAACATATTTTTGTAGGTAACCATATTGACCTTTATGTGGTAGCTAATAAGGGTTGTTTTTACATTACTAGCACTTAATTTTCACTTCCTTAAATTACTTTTTGTAGGTTGAAAATCCTAAACTCATCTATGGATAACTACTAAGGTTATATGCAATATTAATACCCAATGCTTATGTATACAAACTAGTTATATCGAAATGCCATTTGCCCAATTTAGTTATCACTACCTAATTTTGTCTAATTATATCTAATTACATAAAGATTGCATCTTTTCTTTTTTACTCTATAAGCAGAGTTTTTCTTTTTTTTTTTTTAATGAGTTAATGCTAATTCCTTCTAATAAATAATTTATACCAAGGCATCCTAAATTAAAATCACCATCAAGGGAGCGTAAAGTAAAATTGAAAGTAAGAAACCATCTCCTAGTGTCCATTAAATCTCATTTAGACAAAAGTGAAAAATGAAAAATATGATCTTGGTATTTGATTTGATTTCAGGTGGAGTATCCCATAGATGTATCATACACACCAGACGAGCATTTCAAACGTTGGAGGTACACAACCTTCAACTTCACAATCGCCACATTCTGGACGCCACATTTGGTGAAGGCAGAGCAAGCAGACGCCAATGGTCCAACTCACACCGGCCTCTTCAACCTCTACCTCGACGAGTTCGACGAGGAATGGACGACCCAAATCGACGACTTCGACTACATCATTATCAACGCAGGCCACTGGTTCTTCCGTCCATCGATTTACTACGAATCTCGAGGTATCGTTGGCTGCAGATATTGCCTCCTCGACAACGTCACTGACCTACCAATGTCCTATGGCTATCGAAAGGCCTTCAGGACAGCTTTTAGAGCCATAAACAGCTTAAAAAACTTCAAGGGCATAACGTATTTGAGGACATTTGCACCGTCACACTTCGAAAATGGGGTGTGGAACCAAGGTGGTGATTGCAAAAGAACCAGACCTGTTTTGAGTAACGAGACTAGCTTGGAAAGTATTGACTTGGAACTTTACTTGACACAGATCGAGGAGTTTAGAATTGCTGAAAAAGAAGGGGAAAAGAAGGGGTTAAGGTTTAGGTTACTTGACACTACACAAGCTATGTTGTTGAGACCAGATGGTCATCCAAGTACATATGGCCACTGGGCACATGAAAATGTGACCTTATACAACGATTGCGTTCACTGGTGCTTGCCTGGTCCTATTGATGCATGGAACGATTTCTTGTTGGAGATGTTGAAGATGGAAGGTGAACATGGAAGGTTGAGTGGTTACGAGCATAAGCTTTATTTAAGTGACAAAAGAATGAGGTTATTCAAGTGACCAAAGAATAAGGTTTTGATGAATTCAGATTGTTGATTTGATTTTAATTAGTTATTTATATTCATTATCTTCTTGTCAAATAACAGCAATTGGGATGGCATGGTTGAGGATTAAGTGTGAAATTAATTGTAGTATTTATCTCTTTAACACTAAGTGCATAAAAAAAAGCTTTAACGATAAAAAGAGAATGCTTTTATTTATTTTTTGTTTCATAAAAATATATAAATACATAAGATGAAGTATAATACAAGTTATATGGCATGCTATGATTTGAAAAATCTAGTATAAGCACCATTACTAACTCCACAAAAGAGTCACGTAGTCATCTTATTGGTATTAGACTAATAATCTAACCAGATGATATTTTTTATTACAAAAATCATTAAAAGAACAAAAATATCGTTGTCAAGGTTCATCAATTTGAACATAACTTAGCTCATAATCTTCGAGTATGTTTTTTACTAGACAATTGAAGTAAAGAGCACAACATAGTCGTCGATTTTAGTAGAATTTTTTTGGAGAAAATGCCCAGCATTTCGAGTAATGAATGCTTGGGCTGCTACAAGGTGAGGAAAGAAGGTCCTTGAGAGAACAATGCTCACGGACGATGGTAATTTTCTGTTTAAATTCTCATATGAACAAAATGAAATTTTGGAGATGGGACCTTGGTACATAGGAGGCTAACCCATGTTTATATGAAAATGAAAGCTTGGCTTAGATTGTGACAGAAGAAGTATAGATGTATTCACCATTTGGGTTAATTTTTACAGTATTCTTCTTAAAGTTAGGAAGTTAAAAGGCCTCAACTATCTCGCAAGCTCATTAGGCAAACCACTGTGCACAGACACCCAAACGACAAATATGGAGAGGATTTACTTTGCTAAAATCTGTACTGAGGTAAGTAAAAATGTTGATCTACCTAATAAATTACCTATTCTAAAGCTAGGAGAAGATGGTGAATTCAAGAGAGTTGAAGTACCTATTTCATAGTCATGGAAATCTAGTTTAACCAAAAAATGTTGGAAGCCCACAAGTAAAATTTTCAAAACTGGAAGGCATGATGAATTGATTAGGAACTCTATTATTGATGACTCTAAAGTTGAAACACGTAATATAGCACGAGACTCGAGTGAACCTGTTAAAGAAAATCATTCAATATGCACTGAAGGTTAAAGCAGCAATTGTGATGAAGACTAAACCATTTCTGAGGTAGCTGTGGGGTAGAATATTTTGGAAGAACACAATTAGTTGGAAAATATCAATTTAAATGCAATTAATAGCAATATAAAAGGGCAAGATGAGACAGTTGAAAACAATGACAGATCAGGTGCTTTTGATGCAGCAGATGCACAATTAGTGGATGAAGAGATAGCTTATGAACCTTACTTACTGGATAATGATCCAACAAGCAACCTATTACTAATACAACTAGAGAGAATGACAGACTTGTTGAGATAGAAAAAAGGCTTCATGAAAGTTCCTCTAACTCCAAGCTAGGAGCAAAACTAAAAAGAAGAGATATTCCCCTTAAATGGCCATTCTAATATGGAATACAAGAGGTGTTAAATGACACTTAGCCAAAGATTAAAAAACTACTAGATGTTATAATCAATTGATGTACTTTACCTTTGTAACTATTAAAGGATCCTAAATTTATTAGCAGATTCAATAACTCATTGTAATGATGTTTTGTAGCTTTTGCTAGTATTAATACAATTTCTTTCATTTTTCAAAAAAATAGTATTAAATTAGACTTGGAGAAAAAAATCCTTCATATTTTATGAAAATGCATAAAATCCAACACTATGTCTTGATGAATTTGTTAAAATCATCAATTGTTGCATCTCAAATAAATGAATTTGTCCCTAGGTAAAGCCTTAATCCTTTATCATTATGCCATCCATTTGTTTTTTAAAGAACAATGCTCTAATATTACTTTTCCCTCTTCCTCTACTTTTCTAATGGTATGAAACTTGACTTGACATGTTTGTTTCTCCCATATTGATTCTTTTAGTAGACTCGTTATTAATATAAAGAGAATTAAAATCCTCTTATTTCATTCTAAGATCAATCAACACATTCGAAAGTCACATGAATTAATTTAAGGTACAAATAATTGTAATATACTTACCTTCAATGAAAGATTGAGCAACAATTTTTTTTCTTTTTTCAAATAACAAGTAACCACACCACTTTTAAAAAAAACTATATTCAAAATTGCTACTTGCATTATTAACAAAACCAGCTTAATCGCTATCAACATGTCTTGTCAAACTAACATGTTTTCTTCCTTTTTGAAGAATAATCTATAGTTTGATGTTTCTCTCACATAACTTAAAATGCTCCTGGCTACACGATAATGAATTTACTTAGCTCTTGTATGAATATTGATAGAAAACTAGTTGTACACATTAAATCTAGTCTTATGGTTGTTAGATGCAACATATTCCAGATTAAATTTCTATAAAAGGTCACATTAGCCTTCTCCTTTTTATCTTCTTTTGATAATTTTAATTTTATAAAAATTGGAACTACCATTGACTTATCCTTCTCCATATTTAAAAAACCTATGCCAGTTGACTTGGGTTATAGGTGTAATTCTTGTTATATTACTTACATCATTTAATTAACTAACTATTCTTTACCTTAGGACCATATTGGTTATTGGGACATATGAACATTCATTTTAAAAAACACAAGAATAGTTTACTTAAGGGGGAAATGCAAGAAATTTTTCTTTTAAAAAAAATTCTGCATATTTTTATTTACTACTGGAGATAAAATCTCCACCTTATTTAAACTCCACGCCAAGAAAACAGTTGACCTCTCCAAAATTAAACATCTCATATTCATCTTCAAATCTTTTTAAAATGATGCCATACACTCTTTATATTCATATTTAATGTTTTCAAGTAAGACATATAGAGTAATGTCATTTTCATTCCTTCTAAGCACTTAACCAAGTAATCATTAATCATGTTGTATCAATCTCTTAGAATTTGTTTTTAGCTATAGAGATTTTTTAGGGTAAGTATACATCATCTTTCTTGCCATTAGTACTCAAGTCATCAAGTTACTCAACATTTATGGTTTTCTTGATAAATTCATTCAAGAATATTGATTCAATACCAAGATAGAACAATTTTTATCCAAATTTAGTAGCCAATTTTAGTACCACGCTCATAATAAACCTCCTCTAAAATCTCTTTCTCATTATAAAGTGTTAAAGAGTCAATTTTAGGTCTTAAACTTCACCACCCAAAAACTTGTCACTTTGGTTTAGCCAATTCATCAATTATTACATTTCAACTTGATTGAATCTTCCTTCTTGTAAGATTGAAGATTCTACGATCAATGTTTATGTAATTATATGTTAAAAACACTCCAAGTTCACTTTTTTTGTTTAATATTTTCCTTTTCACTTTAGGAACATGTATATAGTATAAACTACCAACAATTTTTCAAGTTTATAACAAATGGTAAGTTACGAAACCATTTTTCATATGGCATTTCTCCTTCCAGTTTCTTAGTGTTGGAAATACACTAAGGTATTCACTTCTTCTATCCAAAACTTTTTGGATACTTCTTTCCTAGCAATTAACTTCTTCTCATCTTCATGATGCTTTTGCTCTTTCTCTCTACTACTCTATTTTGTTGAGGAGTTTATGAAGATGTTAGTTGGTAATTGATATCTTATTTGGCACAAAACTCTTTAAACTCCATAGAAATATATTTTGAACCATTATCAAATCCTAATTCCCTTAATGTGATTTTTTTCACAATTTTTGCTTTTAACTTCTTAAAAAATCATAGCTTGTTTTTGCTAATGATTTAGTTCTTTTCCTAGGGGCTAATCTAGGTTCAATTAGTATACTAGAGTCAGCACTTCTTACCTTCAAGGATCTCTCAATTCTTAGCATGAATAGGCTAAGAGTTAGCTTTTTATTTCTAATAATGCTCATAATTTTACTGATTGGTTATCTCAATTGACAATACTCCAATTTATAAAGCTCCCCTTCACATATTTAGGCATTCCTCTCTCTATAAAAAGACCTATTAAATTAGATTTCCCTCCTTTGATTGAAAGAATTAAGAAAATAATTAACAAATGGTACAATAAAAGTTTATCCTTTTTTAGGGAGAAAACAGTTAATTAATCAACTTTATTATTAAAAGCTGGAGGTTTAGGCATCAACTCTATCAAAACCACAAAGTATCACTAATCAAGCAAATTTGGAGAATTCTAATGGGCAAGCAAGCTTTTTAGGTAAAGAAGGATTCATGTTCACTACATAAAGCATATAAACTTCTAGAATATCAAATCCTATAGTACATCTTGGACTACGTTACACACTTTTAGGTTGAGGAAGCTAGCTAGGATGGAAATTTAAGTACAAGATTAGTAATAGATCTAATACTAACTTTTGGAATGATAACTATTCCTCTCTTTGTATTAATGGATTCAATCCTCTATAGTGAAGCTCTAGATAATAACCAATTCAACATCACTAATAAAGACTAGTCAGAGATACATGTTATTTCTAGTGTTGGCAATTTAGCTTAGACCTCAGCAGGCCCTATTTGAGTTGACCAGACTTTGGTTAGGCTCAAGTTTTTTAATAAAAATTTCAAGCTTTAAAGTAGGTCCGTGCTTGAGCTTAGTGGCTTGCCCTAGTCGGAAGGTTGACAATTTTTTAATTGAAATGAAGTTGTTTTATTATTATAAATTTAAAAAATTAAATATTTTATATAAATTTTTGTCCTAGTCTGACTCGATCAAGCTTTGGGTTGCTTGAAGTTTGATCAACCTCATGTTTGAGCTACAATTCTTAAGCCCAATTAAGCCTCAGATGAAGTTTGAGCCCGACTCAGCTTAATGCCACTTCTATCTATTGTTATTTTTATCAATGAAGACTTAGGCCTCCACTCTTTTTGTTATTTTTATCAATGAAGACTTAATTTGTTACTAAGCCACCCCTCAGGCTCCTTTACCAATCAATCTTGCATAAATATTTTAAGAAACTCAACTCTTAAAGTGAATTGGTACAAATTAGTATAGATTAATCAGGACAATCCTAGAACTTCCTTTTTTTTTTCTTTAGTTTACCTATGGACAAAGACTCTGCACTCTTGACAGAATTAAAGGTAACCACATCATTCCAAAATGTTATGCATTATTATAAGCTAACTTTATCAACCATGTTTTCTTTCAATTTAACTTCACATGTTGTATTTGCAAAGAAAATTTTAGGAATAGTAATTCATACTTAGCACTTTATGATTGGTCAAGAATAACTAATTACCAATTTCAAAGAACCAATATAGGTAAAGGAGATTCAATTACTCTCAAAATTGCAATCAACATCCTTGTAAATGTTGTATGAAAAGAAAGGAAATTGAGAAGTTTTTTAACACAAGGCCTTACAATAACAGCAACTATTATTTAAACTGAAGAACTTGATAAAGGAGCAATTGATTATCCACAAGATTGCATCAAATACATTAAACCCTTAGCTATCAATTGGAGAATTCAATGAACTCCCACAAAATACAATACACTGGGGTATCTCTATACAATGAAACTCAAGGGTATGGAGTGCAATAAAAGAGCTTGAAATAGAAGAGTTTCCAATTTTAAAAGACCCAAAGCTTAGCAACCTTAACTCCCTAGGTCCATTGGTACTTTAAATTTAATTGTCAATTATATTGAACTTTGCTTCTTAGTCTTGTGTGAGCTTTACCTCCTCATTTGTATCTCCTTTAATAGTTCTTATTCATTTAAATCAATAAAAACTTCTTCAATTCTAGAAATAGTTCATTTTTATACTTTACGAAACCAATCCAATAAATAATACAAAAAATTGATCTCCATTTAATAAGGCCTTACATATAGATCCACCTACATTAGTGTTGCTCCAATCTCTCTTTAGCTCTCCAAGAAGCATTTCTAAAAGAAAATCTTTTTTGCTTCCCAAACTAGCATGCTTAACATATTTCATTAGTTTCCATCACCTAATGAAGCCTTACACAATATCATTTTCATTCTTTTGTCAATACACCAAGACTAATATGCCCTAATCTTTTTGAAAAGCATATGCTAATTTATTATGTAATAACACAGTCTCATTTATAAAAGCATACAATTATACTCTCTAGTATACTTAGTTTTAACATTTCAATTAACTGAAAAGAATATGCTTTTCATGTAAACTCTTATCAATTTAGCTCTTTTAGTGAATTATTATTCATTTACCCTTAGCAAAGTTCTCATTGTATTCTTTTTCAATCAATTGACCAATACTAAATAGATTTTGATCAAGGCCGAGCATTAAAAGTATATACGTTATTAGTTTGATGCCTATGAAATGTCAATAACATCAAATCCTTTTCTTTCAGTTCCATAAAGCAACATTGCCTATTTTGACATTTTTGGGAGCTATTGTTAAAGATTTTGAAAAGGGACTCATCATGTTCCATATGTCATATACACCTAGAATCCATAAGTTAAGAATACTTACTAGTGTAAGTAGACAAGACAATAATAGTGAGAAGAGTTCTTTTAGCTTCTTATTTTTAAGTTTACTTAGCTTTTTATTCCTCTGTCTCTGCTATCTTTTCATATTTTGTTATCTATTTTCATTTTCTTTTACATACATTTTCAATGTCCCTCATCTAGTTATAAGTGCTACGCTTCATAATAAGTATAAACTAACAATACTTAGGAGTCTAATTTCTCCTATTATAATAAGGATAAGGGGCAAGTTTACCCTATAGCATACTAACCTCCTTCCTTTCTCTATTTATTTTTCTTTTTAGTCTTCTTTTTTCCTTCTCTCTAGCTTATAATAGCTTGATTAGGTTTAGCATTATCCTTGAAGACTCCTTTAACTTGACCATCTTGCCTTGATATTCTCCTTTACTCTAAAGCTTGAACAGAGTTTACAAGTTCCATTAAATTGATTGCATCTTCCCTTTGGACGCCTTCAAAATTGAAATCTTAGTCTCAAATCTCTCAACAATACTGATAAAGACCGTGCTAACTTTTCTTTTATCTTTGAAAACTTCCCTAGACAACCTAAATTGATTAATAACTTTCATAAGTATGTGTCTACACTCTTTTATAGTTTTAGACTCCTCCTTCTTCAACAGTTTAAATTCCGTCCATAAATTAAGAATTTGAAATTTCTTTGTTCTTTTAGATCTTTGAATCTCCTCTTTGATATTTTGTTAAACTTCTTTTTCAATCTCGCAAGCTATAATTCTAATAAAGATTGCCTTTGAAGTGAAGGATATATACCAACCAATGCCTAATACCTCTTAGCATTTTCTTAACTTTGATTCTTTAGTTGATTTATTATTAGACTCTATGGAACACTACTAGAAAAGTATGAATACCGATGGAAAAGAAAACATCGCCAATTATCGACGAAAATAATATATTTGTCGGTGAAGTTGCCTGAAAAATTGAGAAGGCATGAAAAATAAAGGGAAATTTGTCCGTCGGTAATGTAGTCGGCAATTGTGCATCGTCTTCCGTCATTTTGTAACACTTATGAAGCCTTCAACAATAAAATGGTGTTGTTTTGTTATAATTAAAACGACATCGTTTTGTTATATGACAAATCGTTTCACTTCAGGATGAAAAAGACGTTATTTGGTTTTAAGCCATACGACGTCGTTTTACTTAACTAAATAAGTTAAAGCCTCTAGCAACAAACCAAACGACGTCATTTTCATCCTAAAGAAACGTTTTGTAATTTAAACCAAAATGACATCATTTGGTTTTAAACCAAACCACGTCATTTTGTTACTGGAACAAAACGATGTCATTTTCATCCTGAAGGAATGTTTTGTTATTTAAACTAAAACGACATCGTTTTATTGCTGGAAACCAAATGACTTCGCTTTCTTACTAGCAGAATGTTTTCTTCTTTAAACCAAACAATATCGTTTTGGTAAGGTTAAAAATTCCCAGCCGTCCCCTTCCCCCCCCCGGACCTGCATGCACGCCCTTGTTTCCTCTTCCTCTCCAGATCTCCTCCACCCACTGTCGTCTACGTACACCGTGGAGCTGCTGCATCTCCGGCCACTAGTGTCGTCTTCTCTGACAGTCTCCGGCGGTTAATGTCCAGGTATTTTCCTCTTCTCTTTCTCTATCTTCATAACTTTTTGAAAATTAATGTTTTCCTTTACCATTTCAATGGTTTTGGATTGTCTACATTCATTGTAAATTTAATTTTTGTTGTTTCTTTGTGTTTGTCTGATGAAGATTGATTGAATGTATTGAACAAAGTGACAAACCATGTATTTGGAAAAAGAACACTCTAAATTAAACATTTTTTGAAGAAGTCTATATTTGAACTAACAATGCATGGTAAACTCTAAATTATGTATTGACTTGAAATCTCATTCTATTAATTATTATATATTATAAGTTACATCATTATGGGATATGCTTTGATAATGAGAATTCATATATGAGATTATATTACTTTTAATATTTTCTAATAACTATAAACAAGTTTATAATAGGTTAGTATAGAGGTATAAGGCTATTTTATAATTCAAATATATTAAC
>JANIJH010000008.1:20936134-20948677 GCA_024520975.1 Erythroxylum areolatum
TTAAGACTCCATAGCTTCAAGTTTCTAATCTAGATATCAAACCATGCAGAAAAGAAGCATTGTTCTGTCATCCACTGCAAGACAAACATCGAAATATAGGATAGAATTGAATAATGATTTATGAATCTCTTATGCAAAAAAATAAATAAAATCAATAAGATGATAAGAAAAGGTAGGAAATTCCTCCTGCTTAACCTCATTTATCGCAGAAGTTGTATCATCAGGATGGTGATTTACAACTGGTAACTTCTACTTTCTTTTCCCATAGCTGTTGTCAACTTCATTTAAAGCCATCCATACCCAAAACATAACTTAATCAAAGCATTGTCACGCCAACATATAAAAATGGAACAAAGACAAAGTTTCTTGCTTCACTTCTACACTATGAAGGTTCATGTTGTAGAGCTTTGCAATGGAAAGAGCAAACCCCACAGCATCCAAACAAGCCTACTCCTCCTTACCCTGATCCTAATTTTTCTTACCATAATCCCTCTTTATCTGTTGAACCATTCAGAGTCACCCGAACCAAAGCCATCTCCTAAGATAGGCATCAGTGGTTTGAGAAGCTTAGAGAAGGTGAAGGAATGTGATGTGTTCAGTGGACGGTGGATTCCCTACTCTAAAGGGCCTTACTACACTAATGAAACCTGCCGTCTGATCATTGACCAGCAGAACTGCATGAAATTTGGAAGACCTGATACAGAGTTCATGAAATGGAGGTGGAGACCAGAAGAATGTGAGCTGCCTTTCTTCAATGCAATGGAGTTCTTGGAACTTGTTAGAGGGAAGTTTATGGCCTTTGTTGGAGATTCGGTGGGAAGAAACCAAATGCAATCACTACTTTGTCTCTTAAGCAGTGTGAGTTCTAAATTGTGCATACAGTTAATCAGCAGGAAAAAAAACTTTTTACTGTTCTCATTCTATATTTCTTTTGCGTGTTTTAGGTGGCCTATCCTGAGGACATATCTCATAAATATACATCGGACGCGACATATTTTAAACGCTGGTTCTACTCTCAGTACAAATTCACTCTGGCAACTTTATGGTCTCCTTTCTTAGTCAGAGCACAAGACGCAGACGCCAATGGGCATTCCCTCAACAGCCTCATGAGCCTTCACTTAGACAAAGTTGATGAAGCGTGGGCAAGTCAGATAGAAAACTTCGACTATGTGATCATCTCAGCAGGACAATGGTTCTTCCGGCCTCTGATATACTACATTAATGACCAGATTGTTGGTTGCCACAGCTGCAACCAAGAAGATATTACTAGTGTCACCAAGTACTATGGATATAGAATGGCCTTTAGAACTGCCTTCAAGACTCTTCAGAAACTAAAAAACTATAAGGGCATGACAATTTTAAGGACATTTTCTCCTTCTCACTTCGAAAATGGTGCATGGAACGAAGGAGGAAGTTGCGAGAGGACAAGGCCATTTACAAACCAAGAGAAGAAGTTAGATGGATACACCCTGGAGTTCTACTTGACACAGGTTGAGGAACTAAGGAAAGCAGAGAGAGAAGGAAGAAAGAAGGGGCTAAAATTGAGGCTGCTTGCTACTACTGAAGCAATGCTGCTGAGGCCAGATGGGCACCCAAATCGATATGGACACTCCCTGGCCCTGGCGGGGAATACCACCATACCCGACTGTGTCCACTGGTGCTTGCCAGGTCCAGTTGACACTTGGAATGAGTTACTGCTCTATATGTTGAAGAGAGAAGCTTGGAGATTTTCTGTGAGGAGGAACTAAGCAAAAGGTTTAGTAAGACTTGGGATTCAATTAATGTTATTTCTTATCATCTGTTCCTATTATAATAAATTATCATTCACAAAGTACGGGCGCACTATTTATTTTCCCTTTGTAAGTTAATAATCATATAAAAGTTCCAAACATTAGGATTACAAAGTAATTAGCTATAAAAAATTATTTAAAAATAATATATTTTTATTATTCAAAATTTTAATTGTTAATGATATCTATTACAATTTTATTTTATAACAATAATATTTTATTATTTATATTTTTATTGCCAATTTAATCCTTCAGTGAGTAATTGTTTATAATTAGTTTCTATAATACATATTTTTCATACGAGCCCATATAAAAGATATATTTATTAAAGGATTAATTATTAGGACATTATTTAATTATTAATTATGAGTTAGGTATGGTAATGACTCAAGTTGGATTTATTGTGGATCTGCTTGACCCGATCTTGAGAACATGACGTTTAATCTCAACCCAAAACTTGAGAATGCTCCATAGCCTAATTATGAAAAGATTGTCTAAAATAACGTCATTTTAAATTTTCATCCAAAACAGCATCATTTTGATCAAAAGGTTAGGTCATTCAGACTTTTCAAGCTAGCTTTTTATGCCTGAATTTGATCTGAAACTCGAACAAATTTTATCAAGTCTATTGACTTTGAGACGAATCATATTAAGTCCAAGCCCTACGACCATATCTAGTGGGAAGAGGATCATATACTTTGTAGCATCCTCAATTGAATTTAAAATTAAGTTCATTAGTTATTTTTAAAATAAATTACTAATCTTGAACTTGATGGTTTATCAAATGATTTACTTAAAATAAGTCCAAATCTCTAAGACCTTGAAGTTCTAACATAAGAAATCAAGATATACAAAACCTAATTATACCAATTAGAACCTATCATTTAGTTTTAAATGGTTGATTTGTCAAGTAATTTACTAAAAAAAAAAGGTAGTTTACGAATTATTGCATGTCAACTAATTCTAAACTAGTGATTTACCAATTTATATAATTTTAAAGATAAATTATAAAAAAAAATCAAAAACTTAATCTTGCAATTGATAACTGTAAATTGCATCGTGTTTTAGGACATAGTATGATATGTGTTTATCCATTAATCCAATCATTTAATATGTGTTTAGATTAGAATTGTGTTAGTTTGTTAATTATTTGTGTTTTAAGTGTTTTACGAGCTAATACAAGCTTTTGAGCTTAAATATTATGTTTTTGAAGTACCTTGATGTATTTATTAATGTTTCAGGATCAATATCGAAGAATGAAGGAATTTCGGAAGACATTCGGGCCGAAACAACAGCCTACGTTCGTAGCCTATTAGGCTATGATCGTGACAAAAGGTTTAGATGTAGGCCACGATCGTGGCCTATAGGGCTACGGTCATGGCTTGTGTCAAGCAGATGTGCAGAAACTCAAGAACGTCAAGTTTGGAGGAATTTTTTGGATCTTTCGAATCTCCAAAAAATCCTAGGGTTGCTCAGAACACAAGAGGATATTTAAAGAACAAGAAAAGAGGTAAAGGAGAGTTTTTTGCATCAGCCACCTTTAAAAACCTAGAGAGAAATCATCGAGAGATAACGGAAGAGAAGAAGGAAGAGAGAAGAGAAGAAAAAGCTGACTCGAAGTACTTGCTAAATCAGGAGTTTCTTAACGTCGTTGCCTCCTATCATGCATTTAGATTGCATTTCCTATTTAATTTCAGTTTTATTATTGTATAAAATTGGATTAAATAGTTAATGATAGGATCTAGAATGTTGAAGATTTTCTAAACTCACCTTCGAAATTTTATTCTTGAATTAATGAAAATCTAATCATTTATATGTTTATTGGATTTATTGTGGTATGATTTTGTGATTGTATAATTCGATAATAAACTGAAAGGGTGAAACGAATAAAAAATGATTAAATTAGACTAACAAGAGTTAAGTGATTTAATAGAACAAGAATTAAATCAGATTGAGAAATTGTACAAAGAGAGATCTTGCATAGGTTTCCGGTAGTTTATTAGAGAACTTCAGAACTAATTAGTGTTTTGGATAAGTTATGAATTGAGAGATTGCAACCTCCATAATCTGATTAGGATTTATGATATAAGGTTAATGGTTATAACTCGAGAGAGAGTAATCAACCCTATGATAGTCTAGAATCAACAATCTAATAATTCATAATCAGTTAGATTAATATTAAGGATAGGTAAAATTTCTTTCTCTCAAATGGTAATTTCTTTCATATGATTTTTGGGTGTGTTGCAATTGCTTGGTAATTAGTATTTCGTATTTGATTCTTAATTTGTTTGATTGAATTAAGTTCTCATATTAGTTTCGTGTAATTTAAATTTTTGTTATTATTTCTAGCCTTAGATTTTAAGATTAGATTAACTCCTTTCTAGTGAGATCGACACATTTGGTACTATACTAACAAACCGTGCGCTTACGGATTATCGAGGGTTAATAATTAAAATTTACACACAACCAAACACTCGATCAAGTTTTTGACAGCATTATCGAGGAGGCGATTAGTTTAATTCTTATAGTCTAAGACTTTTTCACCTTCTTTAAAAAAAAACAGAGAGAGAAGATGAGCATAAAGTATATGACACTTCAACTTGGATATCACTAGACAACAATGGGGAATCTCAAGAGTTGAATGCAACAAAGAGAGAAAAATAATCATGGAAGATATATATTATAAGGAGCAAAGGACTCTTACAGATTTCAATGAGTCCCAATTTAGTTGGAGAAATCATCATCCTTATTTGAGCTTACACTTCGGGGTGGCAGAACTATCCAAATTTCTATTAGTTTAACAATGAAAGGATTCCCATCGAACATCAAGACTTATTAGGATTTTAGTAAGATGAATCCAGTTCATGAGATTCTACGTTGGACAAAATCATGGATAAGCTTATGGATATGGAAGAGACCCAGAAAAGATTGGAAGAGAAGTTTGAGCAAGTAGCAGAAGATCATATCTCTTCTATTCACAAAATAGAGGTTTGAATGGGCCAGCTTTCTAAGGAATTTTGTAAGCAAAGTGTGGAAAATTGCTTGCATAGCATGAAAGTAAATTCAATATAGCCATATCAGGCTATCACACTTAGGAATGGGGTAGAGCCAGAAGAACCAACAAGAAATCAAGTTGAACTCCACCTTATAGAAGACCAAGATATTAAGAAAGAGGATGAAGAAAAGGATAAAACCCCCATATTATCCACCAGATCTTAGTATACCATGCTTGAACATCGAAAAAACTTTAGTAGATGTCTAGGAAGAGAACATTATCCTTCAGATTAGTAATGACTAAGTGACATTCATCATGAATATAATATTAAAGAATCTGAAGGAGGGTGACTCATTCAAGCAAATTGATGTGTTTGAATCTTTAAAAGAGGAAGAAAAAAAAGAACAGATGACAATGAACATCATGTTTGAGAAGTTATGAAAGTTTCTGTTCGTGAAGCAAAAAAAAGAAGAAAAGGGAGTGAATAAGGAAGAACAAGAGTAGCTCACCCTTTTACCAAACAAACTGCTAGACTTAGATGTAAGGAGTTTCGTTATTCCCTATTTTATTAACAGTTTGTTAGTAAAAAGGACATTGCTAAAATTAATTGGTTTTCTCAACTTTATCAATACTGTCCTTCTAATCATTTTGCAATTTGTAGCTTACTCACAGGTTACAAAATTGATATTGAACAAGAAGGGTAGAAGCAAGCCACTCATAATTGATTCGTGTTGAGCTTCCAAGGATACAAGGTCGAGCTAATGACCATAAGTTAGCCCATTTTGTAGTTAGATTTAAATTGTTATGTAGTTACGTTTGTTTTAAATTCTAAAATAAGTTTTGAATGATTTAGAATGGTTTGGATTGTTAATTCTTTTACTCTCTTAAATAACTTATAAGGTAGGGAAACACTCTCGATGTCAAGCAGATTTGGTCTCAACACTATTGCCATCACCACCTCTATCACTATAAACGGTTTCGTGATCTAGCCCTTTTCTTTTCATTTTTGTTAGTATTTTCTTCTTAAGTTTTTCATATATTGTGTTTTATTCCCCCCTGGTGTGTTTGTGTACTCTTATCACATTAAGGACAATGTGTTGTTCAAGTGTGGAGAGGGTTGTGTGTTTTTACCTTGAGTGAGAATTTTACATATTGTATGATAGTTTGTTTAGGTTGCATAATGTGAATTATGTGAACGCGTCAATGGCTAGGACTTAACGGGATAGATTTAGCCTTAAACACAGTCTTTTAGGTAACAAAGATTTATTAGCTTGTGAAATTAGTGACCTAAGTTACTTTGGGCTAAATATGCTGGTTAATTAGGATACTATGTTCGTCTATTCACCTTAGGAATTTTTCATACTCATTTATAATTTTAGGCCAATCAATTAAGTGACATTATTACTATATTTTCATGAGAATGATTATAATTTTAACTAAAATAACTATTCTGCTAGCCTTCGGGATATGAATAGAGCTAGTAGCTAGTTGAGACTTTGATGTAGCTGAGTAACCAAATCGACATGCATCACAAATGTGTGCCTTTGTGTAAAAAGGTTATAATGGCACTCCAACCAAGCACCTTAATAACAATATGACTTAGTTGAGTAACCTTATCGACGTTCATCATAAATATTTGCCTCTGTGTAAAAAGACTAAGTTCATGTCCTTAAAAAAATCAACAAAATGAATGTTTTTAAATTAAAAAAACTACCAAACTTGTTAGTAGCTTGATTTTTCATGAAAACCTATTGAGGAATAGTTACATTTTTATTTTGACTGAATGATTATCAATGTGTGTGTGCAAGTGATAGAGATAAATAGACTCAACATTAAAATTTTGATTAGTTTGTACATTTAGTCCAAGGTGCTTAGATATGAATTTCGCTTGTTAATAAGTTAGAACGACTTGAAGGATTGTATTTATAGTTAAATTTATTTCACTAAGTTGAAGTCATTGTCTCATTATTGCATATGCGCGTTTTGTGTTATCTTGATTTATTTGATTGTTTTTGTTTCCTTAAGGACAAGCAAAGGTTTAAGTGTGGGGATGTAATAAGTGTAAATTGCATCTTGTTTTAAGGCATAGTTTGTTATGTATTTATCCGTTAATCTGATCATTTAGTATGTGTTTAGGTTAGAATTGTGTTAGTTTGTTAATTATTTGTGTTTTAAGTGTTTTATAAGTTAGTACAATCTTTTGAGCTTAAATATTATCTTTTTGAGGTACCTTGATGTGTTTGTTAGTGTTTCAGGGTCAATATTAAAGAATGGAGGAGTTTTGGAAGATATTCAAGCCGAAACAACAGCCACGTTCATGGCCTATTAGGTCACAATCGTGATAGAGGGCTTAGATGTAGGTCATGACCGTGGCCCTTAGTACAAGCTTTTGAGCTTAAATATTATATTTTTTTAAGTAACTTAATGTGTTTATTAGTATTTCAGGTCAATATTGAAGAACGAAGAAGTTTCGGAAGACATTCGAACTGAAACAATAGCCCACGTTCGTGGCCTATCAAGCCACGATCATGACAAAGGGCTTAGATGTAGGCCACGATCATGACCTGTGTCAGGAAAACGTGCAGATAGTTAAGAACATCAATTTTTGAGGGATTTTTTTGACTTTTGGAACCCTGAAAAAACCTTGGGGTTGCATAAAACATAAGAGGATGTTTAAAGAACAAGAAAATAGGTAAAGGAGAGTCTTTTGCATCAGCCACCTTGAGAAACCCTAGAGAGAAATCATTGAGAGATAAAGGAAGACAGAAAAGGAGAAGAAGTTGATTCGAAGTACTCCCTGAATTAGGAGTTTCCTAATGTCATTGCCTCCCATCATCCATTTAGATTGTATTTCCTATTTAATTTCAATTTTATTATTGTATAGAATTGGATTGAATAGTTGATGATAGGATCTAAAATGTTGAGGATGTTTTAAACTCACTTTTAGAATTTTTTCTTGAATTAATGAAAATCTTATTTTTTATGTATTTATTGGATTTGTTGTGGTTTGACTCTGCGATTGCATAATTCGGTAATAAACTGAGAGAGTGAATTGAATGAAAAATGATTAAATTGGACTAACGAGAGTTAGGTGATTTAATAAAACAAGAATTAAATTAGATCGAGAAATTGTGCGAAGAGAGATCTTGCTAGGTTTTCGATAATGTATTAGAGAACTTCAGAACTAATTAGGATCTTGGATAAGTTATGAATTGAGATATTGCAACCTTCATAATTTGATTAGGATTTATAATTTAGGGTTAATGGTTATAACTCGAAAGAGAGTAATCGACCCTAGGATAGTCTAGAACTAACAATTCAATAATTCATAATCAGTTAGGATAGCATTAAAGATAGGTAAAATTTCCTTCTCTCAATTTGTAATTTCTTTTGGTTGATTATTGGGTGTGTTATAATTGCATAGTAATTAGTATTTTGTATTTGATTCTTAATTTGTTTTATTAAATTAAGTTCTCATATTAGTTTCGTGCAATTTGAATTTATGTTATTGTTTCTGGCCATAGATTTTAGGATTAGGATAACTCCCTCCTCGTGGGATCGACAACTTTGGTACTATACTAAAGAACCATGAGCTTGCGAATTATCGAGGATTAATAATTAAAACTTACACACAACCTAACACCCAATCAACAATACTAGTTAAAACTACCAAAAATCATAATAAAATGCTCAGACTTTCATATTTTACAAAAATAATCTATCATTATCATCATAATTCATGATAATAATGTGGTATCCACACTTAGCAGACATATGGTCAATAAAGGATATGTCAGATTTAATCTTAAAAAATAAAAAATACAAAATATTCTCTTCTCTTCTAACCCTAAAGTCTGTGTCTCACAAGAGTGATCGTAAAACAAAAAGTCACTAGTTAGTCATTTTCCAAATGTCTCCCAAGTGTCTCCCAATTCCAACCCTCCTCTTCTTCGCTTATGTTTCTCCTCTTCCAACCAATTAGTTACTTATCTTCCTTCTAACCGACGTCACCCAGTTCTCCGAATGCCTCTTGTTCTCCTAACACCACTCAATTCCCTCAATCCCATTAAGTTCTTCTAACTCCATTCAGTTCTTCATCTAAAGTATTTAGTTAGGATTTTATGGGATCATTTATTTATTTTTGAGTTTCTAGCGTTTTATAACCAATTAATCTGCCTGATGTGTTTCTTATTTGTAATTTATTAGCATTATCTAAATCAATATGATTTGTGCTTATGATCCAGTAGTTTTGATAAAAATTCTACTGATTGGAATAAGTGGAACATCTATTACATAAATTTACCAGATCATACTATCAGAGCCTATGGTGATTAATTTTCCTATGACATAGACTTATTTTTTTATACATAGACTTATTTTTTTATACTCAAGCAATTGCCAATTGATAATTTAACTCAAAAAGAAAAAGGAAGCTAGTTAAACACGTATATAAAACTTGAATCAACATATAATCTAAGTGTTTTAATATGTTTTATGTTATGTCAGAATCTTGGTGATAAATATCATTCCATTTGGGGTTTATGCTCAGTATCAAAAAAGGTCAAGAATGATGTTTCTCTTTTTGTATTTTCACTACATGGGCTTATGGCATAGACTTGTAGATATATAAATAAAAATGTGAGGAGTCCATAGATTAATACATTAGTGTCACATTCTTATAGCTTTTAGTTATTAAATTTTCATAATTATTGATGGGTGGATTTTAAGAGGGAGAGCAATTTGGAAAATTCATTAAGGGGCACTTTGAGTTGAATGAAGTAATATATCTTTTGTGTATGTATTAAGGATAAGGAGTTTTATATGTTTTATTAGAAATTAATATTCCAATTATTTGTAATACATATGTTGATAAATTTTGAATTTCATTATAATATGGTGTTGGAAAGAAATGGAAACAACAAATTTGTCGTGGCAAGATTAAAAAGAAAAAGAATATGGTGTTGATAAACTTAGCATGCTACTTTTAAAAAGGGTGTTCGAGGACAAAAGACATCAAATGATATACATGTTTTATAAATTTCATGAAGAGTCAATAAGATGCTTAAAAGAGTTAAGTTTATACCATGATTAGGACATGTTGTCAATGCTTAACCGCTTACAAGAATTGAACTAGCACAATGTTAATGTCTGTTACTAGTATGGTTATAAGAATCCTAAAGCATATAGTGAAGAATCTAATTTCAATGTCAAATATAATTGTGAAAATACCGCATAAATGAATATTAGTGTGAATGAAGAGGGATTTTTCCAAGTTTAAGTGGAACAAGATGATGAAAATTTCTTTGTTATAGAGATAAGTGAATCTAAAAATAATTAATTTAAAGATAAAATATATTCAATTGATGATGAAGAATATCTTACCATAAGTGTAAATAGGAAGAAATATGGAAAGAAGGTTTGTAGTGAGTTATAATGCAATAATTTTGTAAATAGGGTTAGAAGTAATGGGAATGATTGCAATAAAGAGGCAACTTATTCAAAAAAATCACAAAGAGAATAAGGTGTTTTCATGGTTGTTGTAATAAATATAAGAATAATGAGATGTTCAATCACTAGTTTAAAAAGATGATAGATGAAGAAATACATTGTGTTAATTTAAAATTGGATATGAAATATTTTCAATTTGATATTGGCATGAAGTTTAAGGATGAGAAGTAATTCAAGGAAGTAATTTGAAACTATCCAGCTACAAATAGATGCAATGCTTCAATGGTGAGATTTGGTATAAGAATGAAGGATATTTATAAGCCACAATATCCCTTTATAGAATTTTCAAGTTGGAATGAAAATGAAAAAATATATATTGTGTATATGTTCTCCCTGAACAAATGGTATTTGATAGAGGCTTTCTACTATACACATGTTCTCCCTTAACAAATGCAATCATGGTGCTTAGTGTACATTATTGATTTTTTTTTTCCTCCTAGCATGCTTTCTAGTTTTTTGCACTTCCTTTGATAAATTTGGATAATGAATAATTAAGAACATTAGTCTCCTTATTCAATGTTTACTTCTCAAGCCTTATTGCATCTAATGTATGATTTTCATCAGTAGTCACATTTTTGTACGCTTTAATTCTATTCAATTCACATTTCATATTTTTATTCTCATTTATGCATGCATCCAACTATCTTTACACTTCCTCTTGAAAGATAATTTCTTGCTTTTCTTACTCACGATTTCTAAACTTTCAACCAGTTTATCATATGCCAAATTATTATCACTATGATATGAATTAGAGTTGGATATTATCTAATCATCTTTCTTAGTTGTAAAGCACATATGAGTTATCTGTCATTCTAAATGATCACTTTTAGATTCACTTATGCCATCCCAAGTTAAGGCTTTAATTATTTTCTTCTTGTTTTTGTCATTATTGTCCTTCTTATAACTTTTTTCATACTTCTCAATATCTATGAGTAAAGGATATTATGACTTCATATGACTAGGTTTTGTACATTCAAATTAACTAATGTTAGAGGATTTACATTTTGAATCACATTTGCCTTCCTTGAAGTCCTTTTTTTAGGAGAAATTCTTTCTCTTCAAAAACTTCTTAAATTTCCTAAAGATATAGATTGTTACTTCATTATCACTTCCACTTGTATATGTCTCTTCTTCACTTGATTCTTCCATTGAGACTTTGAATGCTAAATTCTTTTTCTTTAAAACTGTACCTTACATACATTCTAGAAATGTCTTCGCCATACTTCATTTAAAACAATTCATACTGGTGGGTTAAAACAGTCTATATTAAATTCATTTCTTCCTAATTCACAAAATATGAGGCGTATGACTTTACTGCTCAAGGAAACTAATTCTTTATCTTGATGATCCCATTCTTCCTTTAGTTAGGTACCTTTATGTTAATCACAACTTTTATAGGTATAAAAGGGTTATTTGAAAATATTTCCCATAAGTGTAAACTTTTGTCCGTGTTTTCCAATAAAGATAATGATTTACATCAAAGAAATGGACTCTACTAATGTTTTATCCTTCTTAGTTGAATGATGGTGATAATGCTCCTAAAATATATCATTATGATCTTTTCTATAGGATTTTATTTGAAATGCTAGCCTAATAGACCTACTCTAATATTAATTTTGTTTGTTCATAATGGCACTCAAGAGGGGATGAAGGAGGGATTGATAAATTTTAAACAAAATATTTAGTAACTTAGTGTTTTAAAGAGAATAATTTGTAAAATATGAAAATATTAATAACACACCTAAGGAGTAATGTAAAAAGGGGTAAGGAAAGAGAACCCAAACTAATTTATAATGGTCCAATAAATAACTCTTACCTATACCTCCTCCTAAAACTTCTTTTAAAATTTCATGATAATTCTTCTTTCAAGGAAAAGAATAAACTTTATATAATCTTTTCTCTACAAAAGGGAACCTTTTCACGGTCTTCTTTAATGGTGAAGAGGAACCTTAATAACACTTAGAACACCTCAAGTACGTCATACAAAACCTTAATAAAAGCTTTAAAGTATCTCACTTTTTCACTTTGATAAAACTAAAGAGACTTGCTTATTTAAATATGAGATAATGAATGCTCAAATACTTGATAAACACTTAGGGGGTGCTTGGTTGATGGGTTTGGGAAGGGGTTAATGGGTATGGAATGAAAAATGAGTGGTTGGTTGTTGATTATGATTATAAGGGTAATGGTTTCATATCCCACTTTGGGGGAATCCTCCATACCCCCCATTTAGTAGAGGAATGAAACTCA
>JANIJH010000008.1:20991048-21002216 GCA_024520975.1 Erythroxylum areolatum
TACATAATTTGATAAAAACATCCTTCTCCATTCTAAATTGTTGATGACATCTATCTTTATGGCCATTAAGCAACTCCGTTACAAACATCCATCCAGTGTGAGGGGATGTTCTACAATGCAGAAGAAGGTCTGCGTTTCTTCTGCATATTAAACGCAGACCCAAATAAATACAGAGACGAAGGTAACGCAGACCAACAGCAAAAAATATAAAGAGGAAATAATATTTGAACTAACCTGTGTGTTTCGTGTTGTCAGAAAGATTAGTTGTTCGTGAGTGTGGAGTGAACAGAAGAAAGTCAAAGAAGAAAGAGACGTCTCAAATTTTGATATATACATATGTGATGTGATTTGGTCAACCCGAAGAAGCTGAAATTTGGGGCTTTTCTGAAAAGCTCCAAATTTTAGCTTATAAAAAAGTTGTATTTTAGCTTTTAAACAAGCTATTTCTACTTCAAAATCGCTTTTGAAATTTTCAGCTAAACACTCATTTTTTTCTTAAAGTAGCTTTTGCGGTAGAAAAAGCATTTTTGGAGCTTCCAATAGCTAAAACAAACAGATGCTAAGGCCTTTATTTCCTCCACACACATTTTTTATTCATATGTAGTTATGGAATTAACTACCTTTTCAAATAATTCCTTGTAAGTATATCGTCAATGACTACGATTGACATAAATATGTTATGGAAACTTCTTATGCTCCATACATAGAACAGTTAGTTTTAAAACCTCTACTAGTCCAAGATATTGGTTACTTATGGAACTCCACCCATTAATCAAGTATACCCATATTCTTTACAAACATACAAAAAAACTAGTTCTTATAATCATAATTCTAACTCTCCACTATTGCCTATAAAATTAGATACATTTGATTATTTCCATTTTTAAATTTTTTTGAAAATAAAGAAACATAAAGCAATTTGTTTGAAAAGTATATATCCAGTCTAATTATATTCATATAGCCTTGTAAAGAACATAGTCTAAGTGCATCAAAGCCCACATAAAATCTATTAAAGATCGGCTTACCTTTCTCCCACCTCAGTTTGTTCTAAGCAAATCATGCCTATGTGACTATAATATTACATAATTCACATCCTGAAGCTCCTCAAAATTTTTAATGTTTTCTCCCTGACCTTATAGCACATCACTTTTTTGATAATGATGGTAAACCTTTTAACTGCATCGAAAATCATCTCCTTCATTTTCCAAGATGAGTTTCTTCTAAACATCTCGAAAGATTCTTTTACATCCTATATGGAGGTCACTTGTCTATTCCTTATATCCCTATTACAAGTATAATTAGGATGATCAACTTTCATTATAAATGTCTTCTATCCTTTCAAACTTTGAAAAGTTTTCCAACTACAGCCTGTAACATAAATTGCCTCCATTTATTATTGAATGTACCTTTTTCAACTAATTTCATATGAATTAAAGATAGAAAATCATAATACAATATCGTTGAATTGCTTAGGAATCTCAAACTTCATTCCCAACTTTAATGTTATGGTTTTATAGTTTACATTTGAGTTATAACTCTTCCTTTTTTTCTCCCTAACTTTAGATAACCCAAAATCATAAAAATCACTAGGTGTTAGTAGGTTTTGCAACATTTGTCTAACATTATTTTGGTCTTCTCCTAAACTCAACGGGCCAAGATTAGATTATTTAGTATAAGTTTAATTGGGCTTCAAGTACAGCTCAAGCTTTAAAAAAATTGGCTCAAGTTTGAACCTACATATTGTCATCCCTAAATACTATAGGACACCCCTTTATTTGAGTTATCATACTCATAATGAGGTTTGTAAGTGTTTCCTTCCACTACACCTATACTAACATTCTAGTTAGAATCATTATAGTATAATCTTTTATACTTCCTAGCCACCATCAATCACACTATCAACAACATAAGCAAACCTAAACTTTGTAGTATATTTCTTGGAGTTTTTCCTAACTTATACATATTTTTCATGACTAGAGCACAATTCATTGAGATCTAGCTCATCATCAATGCAACTAATGTTTACAAGAATATATTGAGAATCAAATTCATCATTTGATCTTGAACCATCATTCTCTTATACTGACCTACTTTGCACTTTTATTTTTATGCTATCATCTATTTCACACCTAAGAATAAATTGTACTTCTATTTCTTTAATTCCTTAAGTTTTCATCTCATTCAACATTGCCAACAAGTCATGGTCATTTATCATACTAAGTTCGTTCAAGCTATCAAAACTACTTTCAAGGCATTTAAAGCTACAACTTTTATCACGTTAAGGTGCTTATGCATTTTACGAACTTCCGATAGTTCTAACTATGATAAGCAAACTTGGCAAATCGTCCTAGCTTAGTCCGAAGCTCGATAGTTATAAAAAATGATGTCATTTTATGAAAAAAGATATTGTTTCTATTTTTAAATTAAAATAAAATTAAAAAATTTAGGCATGAATGAACTGAGTCAAGCTTCGGGCTGCCTAAGCTCCAGCTCGGACTTGACTGTCTCAAGTTAGGCTCAGCCTTGAGCAGAAACAGTCAAGCAAGGCTCAGGCTTGGGTAGGCCTAACCCAGCCTATTACCATTCTTATTGATAGGTCATCAATTCCAAGCATCTCCTCTATTTTTAGATTGCATCCAATGAACTTGAACTTCGAAGCTAACGCCCACTAACCACTATAAGAGAACTTTACGTCTATGATCATCTTTGGCACATGACACATGAAATATTATGCCACATATTATTTAAATGAAAATAAGTTTATAATTGATCGCCTAAATGCGAAAAATTAGGAATTTCATAAAACTTTAACATAATTACAAATGAGTCCTTGCTAATTCTAATTTTTTAAAAAAATGCATAATAATATAAACATAATATTAAAATTTTCTATCAAACCATAGCTATCAAAAGATGAATAAGTGAGATTTTACAAGGAATATCGATAATATTAATGAAAATTGAGTTGAATACACATAAATAATATATAATTGGTTTAACATACATTAGTAAATATCGATCATTGTTTTAGGTTCAAAACTTATAATAATGAAAATATGAGAGAATTCATTTGTTGACAAAGAGTTTAAAAAAAATGTAAATATCAAATATAACGTATCTTATTTGCAATAAGTTTTAATTCCTTCTTGCGTACACTTAATCGCTGCACGATTGATTAAAGAACACTAAGATTTTGTTGATTTAATTTAAATTAGAGATTTTGAAATTTTAGGAATGAGAGAAAAAATTAAAATATTAGCATAATAGTCATTTTATTTTCTTAAAGTAGGTAAAAACGTCACATCATTTAAAATAATAAGAAAATATTAAGTGTTTTAAATAGAACTTTCTGTTATTTTCAGCTTTTTTCATAATTATTTTTAAATTTTTAAATTTGGTGTTATAATTAATAAAACATACGTGGTTCTTAATTATCATAAGTCAATACTATGTTGAAGCGACGTCGTTTGACCTGACAGCAACCAATAAGTCCACTGCAGAAACCAAGCGAAAGTAGCTCTAAAAAGTAAAAACTGAAATGTAAATGACCTCTTCACTTGTCTACACGTTTGATTCTCTGGTTTTCATTCATTGATAGAGAAAAAAAAAACGGCAAAGAAGATAACTTTGGTGGCGGCGATGGGTGACGATAGAGAAGAAGCGCAGAAGGTGAAGAGAATGGCTGCGGCGGCGTACGATTACGAGAACGACGCGCGCTGGGCGGAGTACTGGTCCAACATCCTCATCCCTCCTCACATGGCCTCTCGCTCCGAAGTCGTCGACCACTTCAAGCGCAAGTTCTATCAACGCTACGTCGTTCGTATTCATCCCCATTCCATACTCACACCCTCAATTTGCATGGACTTTCGGACTGGGAACTGTTATTTCCCATTTGTGTTTTTTCTTGTTATGCTATATTCGAAGTGGATTTTCTTGGGATTTGGGATTTTGGTATCTAAAGTTGCCTTTTCTAGAATGTGTATTGGAAATTGTGGATCGTGACTTGTTTTCGTACACTTTGTTGCTGTTACTTGTTATTTGCGTGCAAAGTATGTATTTTCCCCTTTCATTTTCTTGGAATTTATGCGTTCATTGAAAGTACTGTTGATTCTTGTATCTGTTATATGTGTCGGTTATCTAAGTTCAACAGTATCTGTTGCATAGCGTGTTGAGTTCTTCAAGATCAGTGTCGCGTATAGCCTTCTATTTACAGAATGTGCCTTTTATGCGGTTGGGTTCTGCATTTTGGTTAACAATATTTGTTGGAATCCTAGTGGCACTTTATTCTATGTTTTTATCTTATCTCAAGCAGTCCTTGTGTTCTACTTGTCTACTTTATACATCGGCCTAAAATCTGTATATTTCCTACTCTAATCTTACTATTGCACTCGTGTCCACGCTCGCCTATGACACATTGACATTATTGATTATTGGATATGATAGCCAAAAGGTGTTGCCTGTATACTTGTTGCACTTGATAACATTCAGACGTGCTTCATTTGGCAGGACCCTGGTCTCGTGGTGGAGGCAATGCCTACAACCGGTTCATCTCAAACAACGAAACCATCTGCATCATCCACATCTTCTAGTGACCAAGCTCGGCCACGTAGCACAGGTTGATAATTTTGGGTCTATCCAGTGAAATGGCAGGAAATAAATTTAGCTATATAGTTGCAATACATATACGTTGCACAGTAAAGCCTATTTATGCTTTACTGGTCTTAATATTTCTTGATTCAATTGAACCCATGTTAATGACGCAGGATCAGCCAACAGAAGCTCTGGGCCTTCAGTAACTTCTGGCTCAAATCCAAATGCTGTCCGTTGGGATCGACAAACTATACAATTCTCTGTTAATGCGTGGGTATAGAAAATGAATTTCCCTTCTTGATGCTTGTTTATTTACCTCTTTAAATTTGTTTTTTGAAACAACGAATTTTGTAGGGGTACATTTATTGATTTCATAGGATGGTGACTTTTAAACTTAATTGATCTTTTCTATTGCCTAGATTTGGTTATTTGGAGCTTCAGATGTGTAACCCTATTGAATATTTAAATTTTGGGATGGCATTGTCATTGGTTTAAGAATTAGAATGATTTTAGCATGATTTAAAATTTGGCTATCTGGAGATTTGGATGAGCGACTGTTGTTGAAATATTAGATTATGGTCGACTGCTTTGATTGCCACAGACATTTACTGCAAATTTAATTAGTAGAAATTGAACTCTTCCACAAAAATCTTTTTACTTTTGCTTCAGTATAATTCTGTTAACAGTCCATCCATTCTTAAATTGCTGCAGGTTTTTGTGGTTGCTGTGCTTGCCATCATTCCTATTGCCCCTAGAAATCTTTCGAATAGGGCATATCGGCTATCATTTATGGGCACTGCATGCTCATCTCTTTATTCTTTGTACATGCTCTATGGGGTAAACTAGATATTAAACTTCCCAGTCTTAATTCTTGTGTTACCTTCTAGTGCACTTCTACTCTCTTTTGATTAACCAGCTCTGCATGTTTTGTAGAAACCAAGGGCATGGAATCTGCAAGCTTTGCAACTTTACTTTCAATCGATATTTGCAACCAAAGATTTCATCTACTTTATCTACTGTCTCACATTTTTAACTTCCCATCTTTGTTTGAAATGTGAGCATTTCTTGATTCTTGAACTTCAAACTTTTGTTTTTCACAGAACGATTCTTCCATGTCTCATATATTAGGTTCCTCTCTGTTCTTGGTGGAAACAGGACGAACTAACCATACTGTATTTTCCTGCAGTTTCTTTAATTCCTATTTTATGCCGATCCTTGGAGAACGTTGCAAAATTCTTAAGGCGGAACTTCAGTGGTTCCAACTTATACAGGTTTATTTTTTTTCCCCTTCCTGCATTTTGTCTTCATTAGTTTCTCTCATGGGCTTGCATCTTGAGTGTTAACTCCTTGCCTTTTATCGTAGGAGATTAGCAATTGCTGACTTCATACTTATAATTGTGTTTTGTTAAGAAGTCAAATAAGATTTTAGAAAAAATTTATAAAAATTAATATTTAGGACTAACGTTTCAATTAAATGCTACCAAAATTTTGATGTATTTTCTAATATAGTAGTTTATTTGGTATTCACCATCGATTTTATTATACACCTTGCTATTTTTAGCTTTGATTTGATTGACTTAATGTCCTTGGTGATGCTTCTGTTTTAGCACTATTGAAGCTTTGAGTTTATAGCCAATTTCTGTGACTTCTTGCATACCCTGCTGTCTGATTTAAGTAGCTTATGGCTGCAAACGTTTTTTACAGTGTTAAACCTTGTTTATCATGCCTAATTATCTGATAATTGTGTCTTCAGTTAAATCTGGGGTCCTTTGATTATATGTGAAAACAAATCTGTGATTGAGCCTGTAGCTTTTCTTTTTATTTGGATTTCTTGTTTGCTGTTCTCCTGCTGTCAAATGCTTCATTTTCCTCCAAGTGTGACAATTGCATCTTGTATGGTAAATTCATTTATGGCATTTACCCTATTATATGTTAAGTGATTATCCTTTCATCTAATAAATGATTATTTCTAGAGCCAGTGGAGGAAATTCAGCAACTATGTCATTCTTATGTCTTATAACTTCATCAAAATCCATGTTGTCTCTCCCTGTCTCTCCTCCACTCTCCCCTTTACCAATATCCTTCACCTGCACACAAACACATTCTCAAACAAGAGAGGAAATGCTTGAAAACCAAGGGACACAGACAGGTATTTATATATGGGAGCATGAAATTGCAAAAACAAATAGAGAAAAGCAAAAAGGATAATGAATGCTAAAGACAGAATTTGCTATGAGCTCTATAAATGAGTAAAGATAATTCACATACTTTTTCTTCTTGCTTATTTTTGCATTTTGTCTTGATTTTACGGTATAGTTTTTTCAACTGAGTGTGATAAGCTTGTACTAGAGCTACCATGATCATTGACTCCTGGTGCTTTGGCACCATTCCTTGACTTATCTTATTTATTGGCGGCACATTTTGAATACTCGATTAGAGTCATCAGCATCATCATCGAGAGCAGCAGCACCACAATAATCATCAATGTTTGTGGGCTTCTTTTTAAAGTTTACGTTTTGCTTGGTTGAATAGGAAGTATCTTGAAGACCCTTGTTTGTGGGTGGAGTCGAACTTAACTACCCTCAGCATTCTTTCCTCTCATTCTGAGATTGGACTTGGCTTCCTCCTGATTATCTCTTTGCTTTCGTGAGTTGCTGAAGCCACAATTTTTGGCCTATACCCACTGATAAAGAACTTCCCTTTTCTTTTTTTACTGGGATCACTAATTCAATTTGTGTATGCATTATCTACAGGTGGCAGCGGAACATCATACAAACATTTATGTACTGGCAGGTAACTGTCTTGTAAAATCACATACTTTATCAGTTGTTCCTAAGAATATCATTCAATTTTTAACTCAGAGAACTTCAAGGCTGCATGCTTAAAGTGTTCAGAAACATGATCATAGATGTAACGTTATCTGTATTTTCTGTCTCAAATTCCTTCGGACAGTTGTTGAAGCTCATGTATCATGCTCCTGTCACTGCTGGTTATCATCAAAGTGTGTGGGCTAAGATTGGGAGGACCGTTAATCCTCTTGTTCACCAATATTGTCCATTCTTGAGAACTCCAGTTTCTGCTGTTCAGAGATGGTGGTTAAGATAGATATCCAACGAAGCCAACGAAGAATGCGAACAGTTCCTGTCATCATGTGCAAGGAACAATACCAACTAAAGATATCGCAGAACTTAATCTACCTGGAGTTAATTATCTCTTAAAGAGTTCTTTTGTTTTAAACTATTTTTTCACTTGTTTCCCTTACCGAGTACTTGTAACCAAAAAAAGCAGTCCTTTTCTTTTTGCCGCCTGATTAGGTTGGATTGAATATGAAGACGATTGAGGAGGTTATGGTACGTAATTTTCTTCTTTTGACTCTACAAATACCTTGTAGGTTAGTTAACTAACTCCCTGTGGTAATCACGGGCATGTAGCTTTTTGCACAATGGAATTCCTTCCTCAAGTCTTAATTGCTGTACTCTACTTAGTATTAACTAATTAAGCACATCATCTTCCTGCACAGCCCTTGGCTCTTCTACGGAACTCTAGCTAATTAGGAGTTTCAATTGTACAAACTACACGATATTGTTAGTTTCAGCAACCAATGACCCAATAGCGAATAGGAGCAGAAGAAAGAAAATAGATAATATGGTTTATTAGTGTTAGTTTGAGTAGGAAAATGTTTAATATCATTTGAGATTTATCGTGTAGCTTAAGAAAAGTTGTGGTTAGATTAAAAATCTTTAAGCTAGTCAAGAAATATCATTCAGGCACGTTCCAAATTTGTTTCGAGCTTCTTCTCTGCGAAGGAAGCAGGCTTGCTGTTGAAAACATATTGATTTCGTGATATAAGTATCGTAGGTTGTCCTTTCTTGTTTTAAAAAATATAAAAACCGCAAAATGAACGTGTTCTTGTCTCGTGTATTCTTTCGAAATCTTTTTAGGGATATAAAATGATGCAATACACTGATAGATGAAGAAGTAAAGAAAAGAAATCAAACAATTGGAGATTACCCGCCAAAAATTGAAAATATAAGATAAATAAGTCCATAATAATATTTTTCCATAACTTCCATCATGGCTTTTCGAACCAACCAACATGGATCTTAAATATAAAAAAAAGAATAAAGAACTCAAAGGGATATTTCCTTAGGTTTGCCTTAGTATTGTGTTTATATATCTTTTTTTTTGTAAGAAAAGAGGTGAGCAAAGCTCACAAAAACAAAAAATTACCTAACATAAGAGACTCTTATTAAATCATGATCAATCCATCTATCAATACTAGGGGAAACTTGCTCCAAAACATGAAAACCAGGAGCAAAATCAAAAGCAAGGTGGGAAAGAGAGTTAGCAGTAAAGTTCCTTTATCTGTAAATGTGAGTGATTTTCACATTGTTGAAGCGCTTCAGTAAGTCTTGCATTCTGTCAACAAGGGACAAACAATTTGAATTTATTTGGACACCACCAGTCAGTATCTTGATAGCAATCTCATTATCACTTTCTACAAGAACATAAAAAAAGGCCAGATTATGAGTGAGTTGAATACTATAATAAAGAGCCCACAATTCAGCAAGAAAAATAGACCAACTACTCATCTTAAAAACAAACCCATGTTTCCAGCGACCATTATGATCATGAATCAAACCTCCACCTGCAGCAATTCCAATGGAGGTAGCCAAAGAAGCATCAGTGTTGAGCTTCATAAAAGGGGAATACGGACATTTTCAAAAAATTAATCTTGAAACCGAAGGACTATTATTCTCTGAGGGCAGCTTGCAGAAGGTATCTTAAATCAATTTAGCTTCAGAAATAGTGCACTGCAAGATATTAAAAAAGGGAGGAACACCATAATTAAGCACTCTATCATTCCTTCATTTCCAAATATTCCAGCAACCTAAGCCAAAAATAGTAGGCCAATTAAGATCATCATGAGAGAGATGGGAGCTTTTTAGATTCAATAACAATCAATCTTCCAGATTAACACTCCAGAAAGAGCTCAAATTATTAAAATTAGTAAAAAGATTCTAGAACTGAACAACAACATGACAATCACAGAGAATGTGTAACAGGGATTTAGGCTCCTCGTTGCAAAAATCACAAACCCATAGTCACTTAAGTGTCAACGTTTTCTTTCATCGTTAGTTAAGACTCCATTGTTGAGGGTTAGCTAAAAAACATTCTGATTTTTTGAGGGCCATGCCTCTTCCAAATCAGATTCCAAGGGAAATTATGAGAAGAGATGGAATTCTCAGAAAGAAAATCATACGCAGACCTCAAAGTAAAAATTACTAAAGAAGACAGACTCCAAAAAAGAGAATCCTTACTGCAAGCGTTAGAGGGCACAAGTGTAGCAGCCATATAAGAGCAAATTGAAGCTGGGAACAACTGAGAAAAACAGTCCCATCTCTAATCACCATCATCAGTAACAAAAAAGAGACTATTTTATCAATCATATTATCCAGAATAGGCCCACTAGCTACTTGCAGCAAAGGCTCTGAGACACTCGGCAATCATATATACTTCCAAAATTTAACCACATTCTCATCACCTAAGGCCTAGAAGATATTAGAAATCACAGTATCCCAATTCGCAGTCACCAAATGCCATAGAGGAGTATAAGAAGCAAGAGCAACAATATTATTTGGGATATCAATGCTGAAGTTGTATTTGGAATGAAGCACTGTAGTCCACAGACTATTAGAATCCATCAAGGTAACTAAGATTCCTCAAACCCAAACCTCCAGCTCCCTTAAGATTCTACGCTTTATCCCAAGCAACTAGAGAAAGGCTCCTTCTGTCATCTTCCTTTGTCCATATGAAACTCCTGCTGATTTTTTCCATCTCATCACAAATAGTTACAGGGATCTTAGAAGTTTGCATGGCAAAGGACGGCATTGAAAACAAAGATAAATTTGCCAATGTAACACGACCTATAAAGGAAAGACAACTAGAATTCCAACTCAACATTTTTGCCTTCATTTTATTAAGGATATACCCATAGCTCTTCTTAGTGACTCGAGAATGGAGGAGAGGGACTCCTAAATATTTCCCCAAGTCATTAGTTTCATGAAACTCCAAAGTAGCACTTAAGGCTCTTCTCGTAAACGCAGGAAATTTTTTTTGAAAAAAAATCCGAGTTTTCTGAGAGTTGACTTGTTGACTTGAGCAAATACAAAAGTCTTAAAGGACCCCTTTAACAATATCAACTTAAGAATGATCAACTTTAGCAAAAAGGATAAGGTCATCTGCAAAAAAAAAGATGAGTAAGCAAAGGACCATCTCTGCTAAGCTTGATAGATTTCCAATTTCCTTCATCAACAGATTTACAAATGCCAAGGGATAATCTTTCTAGGCATAACACAAAGAGGTAAGGAGACAGGGGACACCCTTGACGCAGACCACGAGTCGGCAGAATGTGATCCGTGATACTACCATTCCATAAAAGTTTCCTAGAGCTACCAGAAACACACTTCATGATAGTATTAATGAGGACCTGGGGCAATCCTGTTAGAGTAGTGCCCTAAAGGCAATCGCCTTTAGCGCGTTTTGTACAAAGTTGTGTACAAACTTTATGAATAAAT
>JANIJH010000008.1:21017271-21037845 GCA_024520975.1 Erythroxylum areolatum
TTACTTGAAATAATGAAGTTCTCTCCATGGTGGCTTCCAGAGAAACTAAACACTTTGCAGGTAAATTTTAAAAAATAATTTTCAGCAAATTTACCGGTGGAAAAAATTCCGTTGGTAAATATATTGGATTTACCGACGGAAAAAATTCCGTCGCTAATTACTGACGGAATTACAAAATTCGTTGGTAATGTTCTGACAGAAGAATTTACTGACCGAACAAAATAACTGTCGGTAAATTTACGGACGAAAATTTTTACCGTCGGTAATTCCGTCGGTAAATTTACCAACGGAAAATTTCCGTCATTAAATTTACTAACAGCCATATCTCAGACGCTTTTTTCCGTTAATAAATTTCGTCGTTAAATAAGCTTACCAACGGAATATGTACAAATTTCGTCGCTAAACTCTATTTTTCTTGTAGTGGTTACAAATCTTATAATTGTGGGACGATACAAATTTCTATCATTGGTGAAATCTTTTCTCATTAAATTCAAAATTTATACACAATTGTAGATAAACTTAGTCATTTTTTTTGCATTCTGTACAGTTTCACCAATAATAGAAAAATTTTGTGAGATGTTTTAAGCTTAGAAATAGATCTAACTATTTTATTCTTAGTATTTTTTTGGTCATTTTTTTCAACCAATTAAAGCATTACTTTTCTTACTTAATTAATTGAGTTACTTATGTTAATTTAATGGACTACCTGTGCGAGTTACTAATAAGTTATGGTAAGGAATCTTACAAATTAATAGGCATAAGAAACTTAATTAACCTTTTTTGTTTTCGTCATGAACTTTATGTTTTGCTAAAATATGTGTAGGAGATCTATCACTAAAGCTGAAATATGTTTAAATGGTAACAATAATGTCTTCCTCGTGTGTATATATCTACATATTTGATAAATTTAAAATGTATTTGCATGACATAGTATTTTAGCATTAACTCGCTATTAAAATTTTGATGTTAAAAAATTAGCAATTTTTATGTATAGTTTTGTAAAATCTCATATTAGAGTTTAAAGTTCTATGAAAGAAGTTATAGAAACCATATTTTTATCGTTAAGAGTACAGAGTTCGGTAGAAAATAAAATGGATGTAGATATCAGTTGTTTATAAGTGGATTAATTATACATTAATAGATATTAGTGTATCTCTTATTTTAACGAAATATTTTATTTTATATTATTTCTTATATAATTTTTTAATAATGGTTTAATACTAATTGAATATTTGAACCCTTAACTTTTTTTTATACTAATTTTAGGTTTGATCCAATTTTTAAAATAATAAAATATTTCTAAAATTAGCTTTTCTCATAAATTTCAAAGAAAATTTTACAAGTTTAGGGTCTTCCATTCACACATGACAAGTTTAAATAAGTTTGATTCTTTAAATTATTTAAAAATTTATACGAAAGATTATTATGCATATGATATGCCACTCATTTGATGGTAGTTTTTAATGGAGACTATCATTAACTTAAATTGATACATAATGAAAATTCATATATAAAGTATTAAAAATTAGTATGGAGTAATTTTAAAAGTTTTATTAAAATTACATATTAAATATATATGAAATTATTACAAAGTATGATAATGTGCTAAAACTTTAAAATTATATTAACAAAAAATATTTTTTTGTTGATTATCTTACAATTTCTAAACTTTTAAATCTGAATTAAATTTACTAGAAATTATTAGAATTATATGAATTTTTAGTATAATCAATCACAAAAACAATAAAGGTAAAATGTAATAAAAACTTTAATTCTGAAGTATGTAATAGGTATGATAATTTTTGAAACAATAAAATAATATGATAAGCTCTAAAGAATTCAACCTAATTTATAAGTTTGGTACTCTTATTAAGTTAAATTTAAAGAGGAAAATATGAGTGACTCTCCTAATTTCTCTAGAAAGGACTTTTGGTGTCTGGGGTAAGTACAAACCAACGAAATACCAGTCTATTAAAAGTAAAAGGTAGTATTACATACATGCACAATAAACTTTCATCTATTGGATTGGAGTATAAACAAGTAAATTTCTTGTGTACTATAAGATTATGTCAACCTGGACTTACTTAGAGCAACTTTGTTAGAGCAACAATCCCTTTAGGTTGGCATCGGGGAACTTGAGACACACGTATGGATATTGAATTTTAAAAATGATTAGAGCTGTTTTATAGGCCAACCTAAAACTTGGTACTTCGTAAAAGATCTCGTCTTGTTAAAAATACAAGAAGCCAAAATGTGGATATTGACTTGGGTAGATATGTATAAATCAATACAAAAGAAAAGGACGTGTAGCCTTGTAGTTTTTATGAAAAAAAAAAGGTCAAACTTATCTTGTGTATAACACTCACCGCCTTATGGAGATTTGAAGTAGGCCATAACATGTGCAACATTCTCTTTGTACTTTTATACATCTTACTTGATAAGTAGCTTATCGATCATTTTTTGATTGATCGAAAAGATTTGATTTTTTAATTTTATCAACCTGCCGATAATTATATTTAATAATTAACTAATTAAGTTGACGGATTGAATCAAATTTGTTGTTTATGAAAACGGTACTATGAAAAGCGTTTTCTCTTAATAGCTGAGAAATTAAGAAACTAAAAAATAATTATATCCAAAAGTTATTACAAATTATTTAAAGAGATGATGATAAAGATATAAATTTGACTTAATTTACGCAAATTTTAAAAAGTTAATCATTAAATTAAATTATCAAAAAATTAAATAATTTTAAATTTTGTATCGTTAATTATATTACATTAATTACTTTTGTATAGACCCGATATTTAGGTCCCTTTTATATCAATATTTAGTATATAATATTATTATCACTTGTATATTATGTTTAATTTGATTCATTTAATCTAAAATTAATAAGTTAAATTTAAAATAATTATTTTTATCTGAGTTTAAATTTTAAGAGATTAATATAAATAGTTTTTCAAAATAATTTTATTTTAATTTAATATATTACAATATATAGTTTCAAATTTTCAAATTAAAATAATAAAATTTACATTTCCTTAAATTAGAAATTTAATCGATATCAATTTTATAGACTCAATTTCATATTAAGTTTATTAGTGCCGTATTTAATAAAAACTCATAGTGTAATCCAATCGGAACCCATTCTCAAGCTTATTTTTTGTGATATTTTAGTGATCTCTTAAATTCTTTAGTTGGCCATTGCAAATTCAATAAGATCTTGAGAAGTTTTTAATCGAACTCATTCATCATAGAGAAACTGTATTGAGAGAAAATTTTAATATTCTTAAGACTCGATGGAAGATATAAGAAAAATGATAACGTTGACTTCTTTTACTCTGTTTAAATTATTATAAAAATATTCAAAAGAATATTAAAATACAAAAAGCTAATACTCACGTCCATATAATTTTTTTTAAGTCATTACTCTTATAAGTTATTTTACACGTAAGTAATTAATGCTAAATATCTAATTTTATCAAATATGTTTAAATAAATAATTGATGGTATTTGCCAGTAAAATCGGCCATGTTAATCCGCTGTTATAAAAAACTATTTTTACGAGTTAAACTTGTGATCATGTGATAATAAAGGAGCATCTTTATTGGTTGCACGAAAAGAAAACACACCCTCCCTTGTAAGTTATACGCAGATGATAAAAGCTAAGGCGCGACGTGCCGTGCTTGCTTCAACTCATCCAGTCGAGTCACCCTCCCTTGTAAATTATACGCAGATGATAAAAGCTAAGGTTCGACGTGCTGTGCTTAGCTTCAACTCATCCAGTCGAGTCATTTTCACGCTTAACAACTTGGCATCAAGCTGCTGTTGCGTGCAAGGCTATAATATATTTATTTTTTTATATACCATAAAAATTTGTCTTGAAAAATGGATGCCCACAAATAAACTTTAAAATTAGATTTTTTAATATATATTTTCAAATTATTTAAAATAAACAAATTAGATTGTAATTTGCAAAGATTATAAAGACAATGCTGACTGGATACACAAACTTGCCTCTCTCTCATCACTTTCAAACTTCCAACTTTGTTGTCCGTTGATAAATAGCAGAAAGAGTCTAAAAGAAGAATTTAGAGAGACATAACACAAATAGAAAATCCAACGACTCTCTCTCTCTCTATAAGCATACATCTCAATCGCCAACTTCCGAATACAGTTATTACGGATCCCAATTTCCACTCGCCGTCGGCGGAGACGATACTGGCAACTCTATAGCCGGTGGATCGCCAGCCGTCTTGTCATTTCTCCTTGTCGTCCTCGTCTCATGCCAAAACGATTTTAAGATGGTCGCCGGTGACAAATCTGAGGATTCAAGTTGCAATAACGCTGCTGTTGGTCAGCAGCAACTGCGCCGTCGTGCCGGAGGGAGGCCGGAGAAACCGCAGCGGCAGAACTCTTTCAGTAGAGACATCGGACATGCGGCCTCCGAGACTTACTTGATTACTCGCCTGGCGATCATTCTTCTCCGATATCTTGGGTATTCCTGTGAACCTTTTTCCCGCTAAGACCTGTTTGATGAACTGTTTTTTTTAATAATTGTTTTCCCGCGAAAAATTCTAATAGAATTGTTACAGAGAGTATTTTGGTTACATGACAAGAAAGGACATGACGAAATTCCAATCAAAAGAAAACTAGATTCTAGCTAATTTCTGGTCTTTATTATTACAGAGCTCATATTTCATCAAATAACTGAAACTTGAAATTGCCCTGAACTTGATACTGCTGCAACTTAAATTTTGCATCACTTACTCTGTTAATATTTTCTCCATTGAATGATTAATGTTACAATTTTTGGGTCTTAAATTCTTAATGACTCTTGTCTGTATCAGATTGAGTGGTTCACGGTAAAGTGGTCCTAGCATCTTGTCCTTTAGTTTCCGAGACATTTAGCTTCTAGGGATGTGGGAATTGTGATATCAGATCGGCTACAGACTAATAGTATTTACAGGATTATGTTATCATTTGAACTACAATTCCACTGGCTGATCATACAAATGTCTAGAATTTAAAATGATTCTACTTAGAACCCCCTTTCTCTTTGTCTTCGACGTTGAAGCATGTAGACTTGGATTTGCAATCTCATTACCCATGTCTTATTGGGATCTTTAAAGCTTTGGCTTAAGATATCTGCATTTTAAGCAAAGAAGGAGAAAGTAGCCGTATTCTTTTTGCCATACTGTATTCTTGAATGGAACTTCAATTAGACACTCTTTTTGCAGCCTTGTCATTTTGTAATCATTGTTCTTCCTTCAGGTTAGGCTACCGGTGGATCACAAAATTTCTTGCCCTTACATTTTATGCTGCCCTACTTTTACCTGGCTTCATTCAAGGTTTGTGCACCGTGTTGCTTTAAATCGTTTGACTGTCATGGACGGCTTGCTCTCGATCATCTTCCATGTAGAAGGATGTGATTCTGGATCCATTTCATGTAGAAAAATTTCTCTATCTGCTTATGGGTCTATTTATTTGTTTCAGAATGCTCAGTGTCCTTGAACATTTTACTCCATGGGAGTCCCTGATCTATGGTGCTTTAAGCGTGGTCAAAATTACCCTTGATCATACATATTGAACATTGAAACCTTTACATTCTAAATTTCATCTCTAGACTGTTCATCTTAAGTAGAATTATGAGGCAAACTCAGCTATATTTGATAGGATCTTCACAGTCAGTCCAACTCTCAGATATGTCTATAAAGTTTTCTCTTTTGCAATATCCCTTTAGAAAAATCAATCAGTAGCTCATGCTACATGCTTATACTGTAATACTGCTTGCAATTCCAAGGTTAGTGTATTCATTCCTCATTGTTCTTTGTGGAAAGAAGATTTTGCTTTTCAAAATTTATATTAATCTTCTGATTGATTAAAAAAACTCACTTGTTTCTTAATCTCTGCAGTTGCATGTTATTATTTCTTCTCAAGCCAGGTGCGGCGAAGTATTATTTATGGTGATCAACCCAGAAATAGGTATGTGAATCTGCTGCAGCAGGCCTATTTAACATATTTTCCTCCCAATTACTGACAATCTAAAAGGTGGTTTACCGGTGTGATGGTGCATTTCAGGTTGGATCTATACTTGCCAACAAATACAGATGGGGTCAAGCCAGTTGTGGCATTTGTAACTGGAGGTGCCTGGACTATAGGGTGAGTAATCCAAAGACACTGCTTGTGTTTTCTTCAACAGTTGAGGCATTTTACTTTATTATTATTTCATCTGACTGTACCAAATGTGAGTAGTTCTACTCTGCTGCTTTAGCAAGTTAATGGAAGACCTTATATCTGACACGGTGGCTGAACCGGGCCCATAATTCAACGTGGATTATCTGAATATTGCATCTTTTGGTATAAAACATGTTTGAACAGACATGCTTGATCCCATGAGCTGTCCATATACATTAGCTTTTGTACTGGATGACAGTTCTTTATCAGTTTTTAGTGTCAAATTGTGCCCTCTAAAGTAGCTGATTATGGCTAGGATACCTATTCATGTCAGATGCGTGTTTGTTTTGAGGTTGGGATTACTAAATCTAGCTCTGCTAATGGTAGTATTCGTAGTATTGAATACTCTTTGTTATATCCCAATAAAAACTATTTACTGGCGATCCAGGTTGAGGTTGCCTAGTGTCTTTTATATCTTAGAAGGAGCTGCCTGCAGGGACTTTGGTAATTGGAAGATTCTTGGAGCAAGAGGCCTTCTATTTATCCATTTACTAACTCTGAATCTACTTATAAGATACTTGATAATGACATAAATGTCCACCTTCAGACTATATGCCTTTTTCCTCAACATTAATTTCTGTATCTCCATTGTGATTTAGTTATAAAGCATGGGGGGCTCTTCTAGGAAAGCAGTTGGCAGAAAGAGACATCATAGTGGCATGTATTGATTACAGGTATGTGGTTTTGGGTTGAGCAGTAGAATGTAATCCACGGTTAGAAGTAAAGTGGAGGTAAACATGTATATTAAGTGACACACCAAATATAAAATGTCCCTCAATTTACCTAGTTTAAGGGATAATCCCTGTTTTTCCTAAAAGGAAGATGCTCATAATTTCAAGAAATTTGTGAATCCTTTTATCATCTTTGAATGATAAAATGATTAGTATTTCAACAGGCATGTTAGAGATTTTACATGAAATATATTAATATTGATTTTCTCCAATGTAATTTAGAATCTGCTTTGTTTTTTGCTACTGTTCTATGCCTCATCCCTTGCATTTCCCATCTGTTTCTTTGTCTCTTCATCTATGTTTCTCAATTATTTTGTTCCCTTTCTTTCCTTTTCCCTCCAATTCCAACATGTAATTTCTTAATTTGCAAACCTACTCGACTCTGAGAAATAATACTTCCAATCAGGTTTGAGACAAAAAAGCCAGAGCTCTTATTTGTTACCTTGATGCACCTTTTTAAGGAATTTCTATATACCGACTGGCTAATATCTGTCTCTTGAACTTAATTTGGCTGACATCCTCATGCAGAAATTTTCCCCAGGGAACCATCAGTGACATGGTAACAGATGCTTCCCAGGGAATATCATTCATCTTTAACAACATTGCTGATTATGGTGGTGACCCCAACAGGTGAAAGAACAGAGGTTATGTTTTACCTCCAATCACATCTTAACTGTCACTGATTGCTTTATTCTTATTGGTTAGGATTTATTTAATGGGACAATCAGCTGGTGCACACATTTCTGCTTGTGCTCTCTTGGAACAAGCAATTAAAGAAGCTAGGGGAGGAGAAAGCTTCTGTTGGAGTGTCTCCCAGTTAAAATGCTATTTTGGTTTATCTGGAGGGTAAGTTTTTGATCTTGTGCTCTTTTATAAGTTTGAAACTTCACTATTTCATAACATTCTTATCCATCAGCTAATACTGAGTTTGGTATAAACCAGTATGAATTACCAACATGGTTAATACTGTTTGAACTTCCAGCTAGGTACTCACGGGACTAGACTTTGTTTACATTGAGCAATTCATTCTATATTATAAGTGGAGGAGTACGTGAATGAACTAGTAAAGAATTGCACTAGTTGGTGGTTATTGTTTTTTTCATTCTTGATAGAAAATTTCTCTTCCTTTGTTTGTAATTTGCCATGTGGAGGACTTGAGAAAGCAAGAAACAGTTGTCCACTTTTTTACCAGTAGTGCAAGCAATTGATTCTACCCGTCAAACTATTAGTCAAGCATATGCATACAAGCACATCATTTGTTGCACTACAAACATTGAAGAACTTTTTTATCACCATTATGCTATAAGGGTGGGAAGGACTTTTGGGATTTTTAAAGTATTACTTAGAGGTGGATCATCTGGAATGCTAGATATGACTAAAAGAGTTTTCATTTTCTTGTTAAGAAAGCCAGCTGTGGCTCATTAACTTTTGGTTTATCCCACAAACTTCCATTCATTCATCTGCTTACTATAATATTGTTCATCTGTTTGAAACTATCTCACAGGTACAATATATTCAAATTGGTTGACCATTTTCATAATAGAGGCTTGTATCGTTCCCTCTTTTTAAGGTATTACCAAAAGAATTCTTGCTGCTGCTAAGAGTGTACTCGTAATAACAATAGGCATTTTGTTCTCTGATGTTAGTTTGTTCACATCGGTTTCTCTGACATGTGTTTACAGCATAATGGAAGGTGAAAAGTCTTTGCAACGATTTTCTCCTGAAGTTAGACTACAGGATCCAAGCCTCAAGGATGCTGTTTCTCTTCTGCCTCCTATCATTCTTTTTCATGGAACGGCAGATTATTCTATACCGGCAGATGCCAGGTTAAATTTTCTAGTTAGTTACCAAATTTGTGGAAATTGTGGCATATCAATTATGAGAATCATATTCATAAATGTTGCATGCCGATCATAGCATATCAATTGTAAGAATCATGTTAGTAAATGTCGCATGCTGATCATGACTTGTTCCTTTGACTTTTGAACAATGGGTATAACTTCTATGTCTAGGTCAACGATAAAATATGTGCGCATATAGAACAATGTAGTTAAGAGCATCACGAATCCTGATACTGAATTCATAGATAAGTTGGTTTATTTGTAACATCAGATCATTCTTCTTTGCAGCAAAAATTTTGCTGAGGCTCTTCAAAGGCTTGGAGCTCAGGTTGAACTGGTTTTGTTTGATGGAAAAACTCACACAGATTTGTTTCTACAAGTATGTGGTGTATTGAACTTATGTTGTGGATGTGTATGTAAACAAACTGGGCAGGCCATATCAAGTCTGTGCATCACGTTTTTTTTTGGGTGTTTCCTTCATTTATCTCACCTTTGACCATTGACCAGCTATTAGACAGAGCATGAGCAGTTGTTTTCACAAATTGAACGCATTTTAATTTAGTAGGGACCATGCTATGCAGGATCCCCTTAGGGGCGGGAAAGATGAACTATTTGATCATCTGGTTGCTGTTATACATGCTGGTGATTCGGAAGCTCTTGCCAAGGATGCTACGGCACCACCAAGAAGACGACTGGTTCCTGAGCTTTTGTTAAGGCTGGCTTCTCGTGTCAGCCCGTTCTAGATCTTAAAATTGGAACGCCGTTTTTCTCTTTTCCGGCTCATTCTTTGCTGCACTCTTGTAGCTAAGCTCACTTCACGTGTAATTCTCCTTATCAAGCTTATTTTTTGTATCCATTGTAACTCTTTTCTGATGATTATGGAAGAGAATCTATGGGAGGGCAGAAGAAGTGAAGAACAAGTGTAACATTTTCCCAAGGATTTTCTTATTCTGTCCAGTGATGATGTGTTTGAAAAATGATGCTAGTATAAGAGTCCTCATTGTTTCTGTTAGTAATGGTTTTAGCTAAAGCAGCCTCAACTCTGTGTTCTCCAGAAAATCGCAGTCATCAAACTTCTTTATGAAATCTTCTGTGGCTTAAGTCAATGTGCAGGTTTGAGAGAATCATTTTCAAGTCCTTTCTAGCTCTGAAAGATTGGTGCCCATGCCTTGAATGTTCCTTCGTTGACAATTGACCATAATCTAAACCCGCAAAAAAGGACAAGAAATTTACATATTAAATAGAACGACTCCCATCCAAATTGTTTGATTAATAAAAATTACCTAAAGCCCAAGAAACGCTCAAGCACTGATAATTAAACAGAAAGACTCCCATCCAAATTGTTTGATTAATTAAAAAAACAACCACAGCCCAAGAAACGCTCACGCACTGATAGTTTGAAAAGCAATCGTTTCCAACTACAGATGTAAGACAACTAAGGACTCGTTTGGATACTAACCTATCAGCTGTTTTTTCAACTGATTGGTTTCAAACAGCTAACAACAACGTTTGGAGAGCAGCTTTTTAATGAGCTTATTGAAGCTAACTAGCTGAAAACGAAAACGCTGCAATATACGAGCGTTTTCATCCAACAGCTAAAATGAAATATATCAAAACCCAACTATACCCTTTCTTATATGTATCCGCCCCCAACAGCTAAAGAAGAAAAAAAAGCATCAAACACTTCGACTCTTGCTTAAATAAGGACATTCTTTCCACTTTTCTTCTTCAACTTATTTGTGATGCCAGTCAACCTTCAATTCTTCCATTTGTGTAATTGCGTAATATTTTGATATTTAAATTGTATTCTTGATTAACTTGCAATTAAGTACTACACGCATCATATTTTTGTTAATTTTAATATACAACAATTTGTACTAAATAAGCCAACCTAGTTGAGGTTCCTAGATACCTAAATTTTAAGAACATTATTTGTTCTTATAATTGTTTTATGCAGTTATAGGTTAGAAATAAAATGTTGACCTTAAACGAAAATGAAAATAGAAAGAGTCGCATAAATTTCTCATAGATGATGAAAAAGTATAGGTGAACATAACTTCTCTAAAATCTAAATTCTTATAAGAATATTCTACGAAATACTAAGATATATAATATTTATACCCTTGTAATTTTTTTAAATTCATGTCCTCATAAGTCATTTTACACATAAACAGTTAACACTAAATAACTAATTTTATCAAACATCTCTAACAAACAGCTAATGCAATCTACTGGTCAAATCAGCTGATATAATCAGCTATCCGCTAACAGCTGATACAATCAGTTGATTGCCAAACAGGACCTAAAGGTCCTTATAACATTCTCTTAATATATGTTTAGGTAGGGGTTTATTAATGGAAAAGAATGAAATGTAGTATTATTTCATCGTTTGGGATGAAAGTTTATAATAGAATGGAATAGAATATGATAGAAGAGGAGAATTTTATATTACATCTCATTCTACGCTAAACAATAAAAATGAGAAACCTTCGATTCAAGGAGTTTAGGATGTAATGTAAAATGATAAACAAATTTTCTCTATATTACATTATAAATCCTTCTTCCAAACAACTTTTCACTATATTAAATTATAAATCATTTCATCATCATTACACCCAGTCCGAAGTCCCATAATAAAGCAGGGCCTGAGGAGGTCTGATAGTACACAGCCTTACCCCTACATAGTAGAGAAACTGTTTTCGGTAAACCCACATGCAAATATGACAATAAAAAAATGATACAAGTTAAAAAAGTAAAACATGAAAAATAAATGATTTTTTAAATATTACATTTATTTACATTCCATTTCATTATAAATCATTCCATTCCATTAAAAACATTATGCCTAGCCAAACATAGCCTTAGCTTGACTTTGGAAAGTTACGGAGTCTTGGGCCTCATAGGTTCTTATACCTAACCGAAGAAGAAAAATGCTCATCGTCGCATCTTCCATTATTAACACACCAAAGCTGACGACAGATTTTGAAAGAAATTTTGGAAAGAAAAAAATTATTTGAAGGTATCAATGATCTCTTAATTTAATAGGAAAATAGTTAATGTTCTTCTTTCCCCGCCGACCTGCTCAGAACAAGGAGGGTGACCATGTTCTCCACTTGATGAGAAGAGAGAGCAATGAAAGCATAGTAGGCAAAGAAAGAAAGGTGGATACAACAATGTTGGTTGGATTGATGATAATGACCTCATCATTGTGACTCATCCTTTGCTCATTCTTTTCCCTAAAAGATGACACCAACAAGTCTCTTTTTGGGTTTATATTTTCTGTTCTCGTTATTCTGTGCCTATTTTGTTCTATGAGCATCCATCCATTTAATTTTTGTGGGTTCCGTTTATTGAATAAATGTATGCTCATGGAATATGATAGTTATAGAATAATGAGAATAGGTGATCTATTCATCTCTTTTTGTCGCCTTAGTTCTTGCTAGTATTTTTTAGGCATTTATGACTCAGAAATATGCCAGAGATATTAGTAAAATATGTTAAAGCATTAAGTAACAAAGATTAATAATAATAAAAGAAGTCTAGATTCTCTTCTCCATAAGCAAGTGTAGCCCTTTGCAATTGTAAACATTTGTTACACATGTTTGACACTTAAGTTATATCACTGCTCTTTTTCTCCACAGTCCTACGTTAGTGTATATACGTAAATAATTTAAGGTAAGGGGAACCTCCATAATATGTTAGGTGGTGATGAGCCCCGTTAACAAATTCCAAACATTTGATTGTAATTAGTTGGGTTATATGCCTTTCATGTTCAATATCTTCTCAACAGTCAGATGGAGAGTTAACTTACAGGGTGTTTAGGTCACCAACTGAAATAGATAAGAAATAAAATGATGATTCTTTAGGAATTGATTAGATGAGGAATGTAATGAAAAATATATTACTTAGTTTTGTTTGTTCCTAAGAATTTCTAACGATGATGTAATTTTAATGTTTAATTTGAAAACATAAATTTAGAATGACAAAGTAATAACTAACAAAAGGGCCAAAATATCTAAGTAGTCTCCACTAACTACATTACTACTACTACTACCACCACCATCACCAGTGACGGAGCCAGGAATTTAAGATAGTAGGGCTCAAATATTTACGTTTTTTAAATTTTGGGGAGCTCAGTACACTACTGGGCTCTAAATAACTCCGTTCTTATATATAAGTATATTAATTAAAAATAAAAAATTTTAATTTTTTAAATTTTGGGGGGCTACCTCCTTTTATGACTACTATTACTACTATTGTGCACTAGGCCCCAGCTACCTCCGTCTATGACTACTACTACTACTTCTTTTTATATTATTATTATTATTATTATTATTATTATTATAACTAAGTAATTATGTGGATTTCTTAAATATATTTTTGTCCAATAATGTCCTCAATTTTATTCCCAACCATTTATAATAGACTTGGAATAGATAAAAATAGGGGTGATGGGTTTATTTATTCCCCAAACTCAAGGAATAAGTAAACCCTTGGATTATATATTATGTGTGTTTTCTTCAACCAAACAAGGGAATAACATATTACCATGAATAGATCAGAAATATAATGGTTATTCCAATCAACCCAATACCTTGTTAGTCTATTACTTGATGTCATAATAAAACCATATCTCTCCATGCTTGGATTAACATACACGCTCGTCATCATTATGGAACCTGAGTAAGTTGTCCTTAAAGATGTGAAACTTCTCCCTCATCTTCTCAAATTCAACCTTACACAACTTAATTAAGGTGTATGCATGCTTTCAATTTTTTTTTAGCCATGCAATTTACGATAACATTTATCTTAACTAACATCTACTGTACATTACCATTATTTTCACATACAAATATCTCTTCTGTTGTAATCCTTTATTTAGTTTTATTTTTATTTTATTTATGATTATCTAGTTATCATCAAGGTTGTATATAAAGGATTGTTTTCTCACTTAGTAAATATAACAAAACATTACCCTTTATTCCTATTTCTCTACTCTTTTATAGTATTGGAGCCTACATTCAATTTCTCTTAAACACTTGTTTCAAAATAAGACAATAGAACTCTCCAACCCTTTGCTTATTCCTAGATCTCTAGACATCTTTTTTTTGCACATTCTACCAAATTCAGAATACTCCACACACACATATCCACGGTACAACTTAATACCACCATCTACATCCATTTATACCTGCATACCCAACATTTCCTTTTCAATTTTAGAACACAACAATACCAGCACTTATACACAAACACATATCCACAAACTAAACATAATACTAGTGTTTGATCCCGTTTTCGGAGCCCCAACTATCCGGAGTCATACTTGCATGAGTGGGTTCCCTTGTAGGGTTACTTATTAACCCTCATTAGGCATCATCCATTCATCTTCATTCTCATAATATCCCAAATTTCCCTCAATATTTATTCAATGGCGTGCCCATACAAAACTAACACCATAATCAAACTCCTTTCTCCTAATTCAGAACAGATTCTGGGTTCATCTTATAAGAGTGGAGTGCCCACACCAGTTGAACACCAAAATGCTCAAATTGACTTCATCAAAGAAATTGTAGCTATAAATCTCTAGTTTGTTTTGAAGCAAGAATCATCTTAATCGGGGCTCTACAACTCAAGATATACTTAAAAGCTAAAGCATGTACATACCCCAATCATGCTCTCCTTACCAACCCCTCACTTTCTCTCCATCAAACTGATTCAAATAATCTCTAAAGATAAAAATTTCTGGGGAGAGATAGGCAAAGATGTTAGGAATCCATTGCTTCAAGAATCACTTCATTTAGAGGTTGGGGAGGAAGTTATGGCCCAAAGAATCTAACACGTTTATGCCCTTACTCATATTGTACATGTCTTGGTGCAAATGTCATACCTTTTGGTACATATGTCTGATCGATTTCATTTTTGAACCATTTGAAAGAGGACCTCGAGATTTGGAACTCTCATGGAGAACTTGAAGAGAGATTCGACCTCTAAAAGGGCTAAAAATAGAACAGAAGAAGGAAGCTAAAAAGTCAAACTAAGACGATGCTGACGTCATACTAAGATGATGCTGACGTCACACTAAGACGGAGAGAAGCTAAGACGATGCTGAAGTCATACTAAGATGATGCTGACGTCATACTAAGACGAAAACAAAACTAGGATGGAGCGAAACTAAGACGATACTGACGTCATACTAAGACGATGCTGACATCATACTAAGGTGAAAGCAAAACTAAGATGGAGCGAAACTAAGACGATGCTGACGTCATACTAAGACGAAAGCAAAACTAAGACGGAGCGAAACTAAGACGATGCTGACGTCATACTAAGACGAAAGCAAAACTAAGACGAAACAATAAAAAGGGCATAACTTTCACTACAATTATCTGATTAAGGTCATTCTTTGACAGTTTTAAAGAACACTTCTAGATCTACAACTTCTATGAATACCTCATAAATGATTCTTGCCTCTAAAAGGGTTAAAATTTTCCAATCCATATAGCTGTCCCGAAAGTTCACCCTATGCAACAATATAAACTTCAAATGATCATAACTTTCCACTACGATATCTAAAACTTACAAACTTTATATCGTTGAAAAGCTGGAAAGATCATCTACAACTCCAAAGAAGACATTTTTTTCCAGTTCTAGCTAGATCATTCCAGATTTTCCTTTGAATATAGAACACAATTCTTACCCATATGAAAAATTGCATATAGCAATGTCAAAACTTGAAAAGCCATAAACAAACATAATGTATATGTATTTCATTCGCATCAAAATAAGTGTTTTTCAACGCTGTAGTGGGCATTTCGAACCACCTTACAGCATAATACAAAATACAAACTTTTGTAAAACAAAAATTTCTCAAAATGCAACTAAAGCCTTGGTTTACAAGATTAGCTTAAAAATACAATAACATTTCAAAAATGGAGTGATGCCTTGGCCCTTGACTACTCAAAAATCTTGCTCATCACCTGCTTATAGGGAGGAAAGTGAGGGTGAGCTTAAAGCCCGCGGGTAACAATTTTATAGCTTGGAACAAGCAAAGACATTTTTAAAAATATCTTCAATTTAGAAATTCATGAGTATGCAAATCATGAATGCATTACTACTATCAACTTGTCATGAACACATAAACACATCAAATGGTTTGGATAAGTCCAAAACATGACGCACTACACATTTCCATCAAAATGATCCTGTGTAGTCGTAAATTCTTGAGGGAGTCCTTGAGGGAGCTCCATACCATTAGCGGGCAGGCAAGAGAAGCCTATACTTGGGTCGACGTGCACGTGACGGTTCTTGAGGGACTACCACAAACCCACATAATACATAGATTTCAAAATCTTGTAAGCTTGATGCCCAAAAGGGCACATTCTCTTAAAAATTTGCTTTTCATATGCTTGTTATATCTTAAAAACCATTTCTAAAAGTATGGTTTCATAATCATGCATCATTTCATGGAATCATTTTAAAAACAACTTTCCACAAATCATCACACAAATCATGTATAAGCATGTAGGCATTAAATGCGCATGAATGAGGTAGTTGCAAAATTAATTTTTGTCCTTTATTGACAGAAAACTTTTATTAGCTTATCACCTAACTATAAAAGTGAAACCCACCTTGAAATCCTTGATTATGGCTTGTTCAAATATGTCTCTCCTCTTGCTCTTCTTGTCCTTCTTGATTTCCTTTTTAACAAAATACAATTCCCAAAATCAAAGGAATTTCCAAATAAGAACCCAAAGAAACTAATGTATAAATTGATCTTAGAACACTAAGACCCATGCATTTATTAAGCTCTTGAAATCAAAACCTTTCCAAAAATCTAAAGCCTTAAAATGCTCTTACCTCAAATCTTCAGCAAATGAAGAAATGCTTGGTTCAAAAGAAAGCTCTTATCTTCCTCTACCTTTTTCCTTTCTTATACCACACCTAAATCCCTCTAGAAGGCTTAGAAAAGATGGAACCCTAGCTCAACTCTCTTTTTTCCCCTCAACCACCGAAACTTCTCCTCTCTCTCTTTGATTTTGTTATTTCCCTTCTTCCCTTCCCAATTTCGTTTTTCCCCTTTTTAGGGAAGAAAACCACACTTCTTTTTCCCGATTTTACCCTTAATGATATACAAAAGTCCATCTTGCCCTTCCTTCAATGCCTTAAGGTTTTTAAACTTAAGTGACTTGCGAAAATTGACCTTACACTCTCCCTTTACTTTATTAGTTCAATGCCTTTAGCCCATGTCATATTATCTTACCCACATAACATGTTAATCAATTCTAATATGACTGATCTAGCAAGACCCCAAAATTAATCTAATCACGCTTATTAAAAAAATTTAGGGCCAACAATTAGTACCATTACAAAGCCACAAACATGCCAAAATATGTCCTACTTACATTTCTCTTCAATTAGATCACCAATTTTCTTACAACACCACTAGACTCTACAAATTATCTAGTATAGAGAAATTAGATTAAAGTTACTCTAATTATCTTTGATCTTCTGGGATATATTGAAGGCACTTCGCACCTTCGAATGATTCTCAATCAATTGATTACGTCAAATGGAAGAAGATGGATCAGCTTGCATATTGTGTTTTCATTGGCTCCCTCTTTAGCTGCACAACTTGACTTGCTCTCGGACACACCACTACATGCAGTCTCTGAATTGGCCTTGAAGACCACTTTATGCTCTAATCTGCCTCTCAAAGGTCCCTCCTTTGCGGGAAGCTTGACATTGTGAAGAAGGGCTCCAACACCATCATCGACTATCTCACTGCTGCCTCCACTTTAATAAATTTGTAGCATCAATGTCTAGGTCATCAATGTCCTTCCATATTATCTAGATTATGTCATATTTTCCATTTTAAAAATAATCTCAATCCATGTACTTCTTATCTTTAAGGAAAAATTATTCGTTTTTCATTTCCTTTGCTTATCTGTATGCCTCTTAAACCTTCTGTGATATTTAGGGTCTTTCCCCATCTTTTTACCAATGAGGTTATCACTATTTTATTATCTTTGTGGATGAATTTAGTTGGTTTACTTGGATTTTTCGTCTCATTCGTAAACATCATGTCTTGCTTTGTTTTCAATCCTTTAAAACTACTGTTAAAAATCAATTTTCCATTACCATCCAAACTTTTCAATGTGACAGAGCTCCCAAACTCACTAAAGGTGCCTTTGCACACTATCTTCTTTCACGTAGAATCACTCCTTGCATCTTTTGTCCTTATACACCCTAATAAAATGGCCTTGCTGAACTCTTATCAATATCTTACCTGCTCTTGTTCTTCAAGATAAATCTCCTCATGAAGCCTTTTACTTTACTAAACATGACCTTATTCATCTTCATATTTTTGGTTGTGTATGTTTTGTTGAGAAATGGAGCCTGATAAAATATACTGGACTTTACACCAGGCCCACGTTCGCGGATCTAACTAAAAAAGAAAAAACCCTAGCGTTATGTTATTTGTATTATATTCTCTTAGTGTATTGCATCATTGAAAACAATTCACAGTGAATGAAAACCCTAGCTATCTGTGGATGTAGCCATATTTTGGTGAACCACGTAAATCTGTGTGTTCGTTTTAATTTTTGCACTGTTTTTTGATTATTGTGATTGATCGTCCATAACAACTGGTATCAGAGTTTGGTTCGTATCACAACAATCTGAAAAAAATGGAAAGCATGAAGTTCCATGGAAACGATTTTGGTTTCTAGAAGATGCAGATGGAAGATTTTCTGTATCAGAGAAACCTCCATGAACCTTTGTTAGGGATGAAGCCAAAAACCATGAGACAAGAGGTTTGGGATTTGAAAGATCGGCAGGCGCTAAGGTTGATTTGTTTGTCGTTGGCGAGAAACATTGCCTTCAACATCATTAAGGAGACAACGATTGCAGGAGTACTGAAGGCGCTGTCTAACATGTACGAAAAATCGTTGGCTATCAATAAGGTATATTTGATGCGTCGTTTGGTTAATCTGGAGATGTCTGAAAGTAAATCTATTACAGATCATATTAACGAATTTAATATGATTATCAGTCAATTAGGCTCAGTTGATATTAATTTTTATGATGAGATTAGAGCACCGATTTTGATGTCTTCTCTACCCGAGTCGTGAGATACTATTGTTTTCGCAATTAGCAGTTCATGTGGATCTGAGAAGCTCAAGTTTGATGAAGTCCGAGATGTTGTCTTAAGCGAGAGCATTCGAAAAAGAGAAATCGGGGATTCGTCTAGTAATGCACTCAGTGTCGAGGGAAGCGACAGGAGTAAGTCGAAGGGAGGCCATAGTAAACATGGTCGATCGAAATCAAAAGGGTAGGGAAAATCTCAAGGTAGAAAGGAGGTCACTTGCTGGGATTGTGGTGAAAAAGGACATTTTAAGAAGGATTGCCCTACACCTAAGAAGAAGAAAGGTCAGAGGAACAATAAGTCTCATGAAGATGATGATCCTGTATGTTCTGCGGAAGACATTAATGACACCTTAATTCTTAGTGTGGATAGCTTGGCTGACTCCTAGATACTTGATTCTAGTGCATCATTCTACTCTTCTCCGAGCAGAGAGATATTTCATAATTTCAAGTATGGAAATTTTAGGAAAGTGTATCTTGCTGATAACAAAGCCTTGGAGATTGCTAGAAAAGGGGACGTGTGTATACAAGCCTCAGGTGGAGGTAGATGGAAGCTGTAGGATGTCAGATATATTCCTGATTTGAAGAAGAATCTGATTTTTATTAGTCAGTTGGATAGCACGGGTTACAAGGTAGTATTCGGGGAGAGTTCCTAAAAAATTATGAAGGGAGCTATGGTGATAACACGTGGCACAAAATCTGGAACTTTATACAGTACCGCAGGATATTCAAATATGGTTGCTATAGTCGATAGTACATCTAGCTCGAGTTTGTGGCATAATAGACTATGACATATGAGTCAGAAGGGGATGAAGATGGTAGCTTCAAAGGGGTATCTGCAAGGTTTGAAATCTATTGATTTGGATTTTTATGAGAGTTGTGTTATGGGAAAGCAGAAATGGGTTAGTTTCATAAAGGCTAGCAGAGAACCAAAGGCAGAACGATTAGAACTAGTACACACAGACATGTGGGGGCTATCTCCAGTTTCCTCTCTTGGTGGTTCGAGATACTATGTCACCTTCATTGATGACTTCAGCAGGAAGGTATGGGTTTACTTTCCAAAAAATAAGTCAGATGTATTTATTCCCTTTAAGAGGTGGAAAGCTAAAGTTGAAAATCAGACTGTGTTGAAGATTAAATGCTTAACGTTTGATGGTGAAGAGTATGATTCTACAGAATTTAAGAAGTTCTGTGCTGATGGGGGAATCAGGTGCATCAGGACAGTTCCTGGAAAGGCAAGATAGAATGGGATTGTTGAAAGGATGAACAGAACGTTGAATAAGCGAGCAAGAACCATGAGACTACATTCTAGGCTGCCAAAAATGTTTTGGACAGATGCAGTGAGCCCAGCAGCATACTTGATAAATAGAGGCCCTTCAGTTCCTTTGGGTTTCAAGATGCCAGAAGAGGTTTGGTCGGGTAAAGAGGTCAAGCTTACTTACCTGCGGATTTTTGGGTGTGCTGCCTATGTTCATGTTGATTTAGAGAAGAGAGACAAGCTTGATGCAAAGGCTTTGAAGTGCTATTTCATTAGGTATGGTTCGGATCAGTTTGGATACAGATTTTGGGATGACAAGAATAGGAAGATCTTGAGACATTGTGATGTGACATTTGAT
>JANIJH010000008.1:21040791-21052094 GCA_024520975.1 Erythroxylum areolatum
TTATGGCTTGAAATGCCATTAAAGCTTTGTAAAACTCTTCTTTTGATTATCAATGAGATATGGTTGATATTGTTTTAGTTTTAAAATTTTCACATTAAATCGATTTATCACGAGGGTAAGCTTAGGAAGATTGTGTTTATGTTCAAGTTTATTTTGTGTTGGGTTGTTTTGATGAAAATGGATGAAAATTTTAAGTTTGGGTTTCTGTGGAAAAGAAGGGCTTTCGCCTCGGCGAAGTTAAAATCCTGGGTTCACCGTGGCGAGAGTTCTTTCGCTCGACATGGCGATGGTTCATTCGCTCGCCGTGGCGTAGCTTCCCGAAAGGTTTCGCTGCGGCGAAACAACACAAGTCGCGGCGACACCCGCCTTTGCTTCCGAGGGATCTTTCTTCTAGATTTTCAACTTCTAAGTCTTCCCTCCAAGCCCAAGCCTCATGCTTCCGTGATTGATGTTGGGCTCCGGAAACGGGGTCCAACAGTTTCTACATAATTATGTTGGATTACTGCTCTTCTTGTTGAATTTTGGGTCTTGCAAATCTTTCTCCTACCTTTTGGTGTGACAATCTAGGCGGCACCTTTTTAGCCTCAGATCCAATTTCTTATGCTTGTACCAAACACATTGAAATTGACATTCATTTTGTTCGTGATTTAGTTACCAGTAAAGATCTACTCATTCGCCACATTTTGTCTTCTGCGCAGATCACTAATATTATGATCAAAGCTCTTTCCTCTTCAGCATTTCAACGACTATAAAACAAGCTCATTGTCGCATCACTTTGTGAACTTGACGGGGCTTATAACACCCTAGTATCTTAACCAACCTCGACTCTATATTACCATTATTTTCACATGCAAATATCTCCTATGTTGTAATCTTTTATTTAGTATTATCTTTTATTTATTTCTGATTATCTAGTTATCATCAAGGATGTATATAAAGGATTATTTTCTCACTTAATTAATATACCAAAACATTACCCTTTATACCTATTTCTTTACTCTTTCAATATAATGAAGAGTTTCAGACGTGGAACCTCTTGCTAAACCTAAGTCATGCTTATACTATATTTACAAAAGGAAATGATTGTGTGGGTGATTTAAAGAGGGTGGTTTTTTTTTATACAAACTTGAGGGACACACTTACTTTGATTTATACCATTTAGGGCTGCTAAACCTACATTGCTATACCTACCTGAGATAAAACTTCTATAGCTACTGGTTTCTATAACTTAGAAAATAAAAAATATGGGAACTTACATGTTGAAAAAGATAAATATGTCGATCTCCTTATCACATAAATCTTCTCAAGAAGACAGGTAGGCAATTAAGGATATGAGTGTTTTATCTATCTAATAACTCTCTAACGACCATCTTGCACACTTTGTCCCTTATATAGAGTGATGAACATTAAGATTTGCTTTGGTCAATGAGTGAGATTGAACAACGCTTTGCTTCCATACGGGTGGCAGAAAAATCTCTATGACATATTTCATAGAGTATTCTCAAAGAATATTCTTAATGAGGCTTCCGTGGGATGATTCTTATCAAATCCTCAACATACCCCCTACAAGCCGGTCAAGAGAGACCAAATGTGAGTTATTGAAGAGGGTTGCCATTGTATCATAAGCATACATGTCGAAGGAAAGTCAAATATGTGTAGGGGAAGAAGAGGATTACTACTTTACCATAAATAGGGTCTCTTAGAGGAAAGTACTAGATGAGTTTATTGAAAATGATTGTCAGTTTACTAGGTCATCAACCTACCCCATGCAAACTTACATATGTAAAGCCATAGTAAAGTTGTCGAACGTGGTTGTCAATTTGTCAAAACTAAATCTATTTAGTGTGACTTGATATTGGGTGTTTGTTGTATCCCGCTTATACATCTACTCAAGAAAAAATTCATTCTTTCATAATTTTCCAAGTTAGTAACCCTTTAGATTTTTTTTACATTCCTTTTGTGTCATGTTTGATATTCTTGTGGAAGTGGAAGTATAGATTTTTGTCTTTTTTTGGAAAAAGTTGGTGACAATTCTTTTTAAATTTTCAAATAATTTATTATGAAAAATTTAATTAATGATCCTATTAATTAATCCTCTTTCTCAATCATCCATTTATTTTAAGTATATATCCAAAATAAAATCATATATTAGATTTTTTTTTCTCTTTAATTTTCTCCTTTCCTTACAACTGAAGCTGCATTCTGCAAGGTAAACTAAACTAATTTCTTATGTTATTTCAAGTTTTATCGATCATTAAATGCACGTATATATACGTATATGAGTATATGCACTTATGCATTACTAACTATATTGACCATCCTAGCCATATATTTGTTTTTAGATTAATTGTTCCAAAGAGTTTGATTTTGTCTATCATGTTTGAATATTGTGCATGTGTGACACAAAGCTAGAGATGAAGCCATTGCAATAACAATTCCTCACTTCTTTCCTATTTTTCATTTGTGAATGCAAGATAAGGTGTGTATAAAGAAGATTTATTTTTTATATTAGCCTTGATATGTTCATTTATACTAAATCTAGACTCTTAAAGTGTTAGCTATCTTCAAGGATAAAAAATAATAAAGTTTGGGTGGATTTGATGTAGAAACTGATGAGTTGAAGCTATTTTTAAAGTATAAACATATGTTTAAGAGGCACACACTCATGTTAATCGTGGACACGACTGTGTAAACTTTTGTAACCGTATGGAAGTTAAAAGGAAAATGCTGAAGGACAGACATACACACCCATGTGAAGTTAGACACTATCATGTAAGTGCACACAGTTGTATCTGTCAATTGTGTAAGTCACCGGGGTCGTCTATCTCTAACTGTGGGTGACCTAGTGCATATAAAATCTTATCCTTTTGAGATTTAAAGATAAGTTTGTGAGACAAAAGTTATATAGGAAAGAAACACATGACAATAGAAGAATTTGAAAATCGAAATAGCTTTCATAAAATATAGTTTTTCTAAAGTTTGATTAATATAATTTATTTAGGATTACCATTGGTCTCTCTCTCTCTCTCTCTCTCTCTCTCTCTCTCTCTATATATATATATATATATATATATATATAAAATTTGTATTCAATTATAGAAGTTTGAGAGGAACTTTTGAAAGAAAGCTAGAAAATCTTTATATATGGTTGTTTTATGAGGTATTCTTTACTTGAAACCTTAACACTTGTATCTTGCTATTATTAGCTTTAGTAGATTTATTATCGGTAAAATCTTATGTCTAATTTTTCTTATTGTCACCTATATTTTTTATTGGTTGAGTGATCTTATTGATCGTGTTAGTGTTGTGACTTGGAATCCCATCAAGTGGTATCAAAGTCGGAGAGTGGTAAAAAAAAGTAGTGTCAGACGAAGAAACAGCGATGGACAAAGACGCAATAATAGTGGCATAGAGCAATGACAATGACAAAAGATGATACCTAGCAACGACGAAGAAGCAACAACGATGAAGTAAATGATGGACGACAACGCAATCACGGTGTGCAGGAGATGAGACTTGAGAGAGTCTGGATCGTGAGAAGTGCTCTTTGTGTTTGGTTTTGATGGCTGTGCATGTGAGAGAGACAATATTTACCGACATTAGTGGTACCGGTCCATGCTAGATGAAATCGTTGGTATCTATAGATACATATATTTGGTACAATATGTGTAGTTTTATAACATATTTTTGCTAGTATTGATGAAATCCATAACTTGGGTGGTAAAGTAAGCAATAAATTAAAGGGCTTGAGCAAGACCTTCAGTTTATAAAATTATTAAAGATGTTGAAAACGACAGGCTTGATCTTTACTAAATGACGCCCTGAATTTCGAAGTCGTTGATTATTTTTTTGGCGCGAGCCTCGAAAAAACAAGCGTTTGCTTGGTGATTTTAGAAAGCCGGTACATGATCCATATCTTTCATGTATTTATATGAATTTTATATAAAATTAACTATCTTATATTTAATTTTTAAAATTTTTAAACTTCACAATAAATTAAATTTAAGTTTTCTTTTAAATTATGATCAATTAAAATTTTCATATATTGACAATAATTATAGATTATAAATTATAATTACAATTAAAATATATTTTCGAACTTATGAGTGTCCAATTTATCTAGAAACATAGGAAACATAGGCCCCTCAAATTCAACATAATTAAATATTCATCGAAGCACCGGAGAAACCAGTATTTTGAAATGGTAATTCTCTATTACCGAAACCAATTACGAATATAAAGGAAACAAGGGGCCATTAAAACTTGACAGGAACTACTCTTTGCCTGACTTTGGAATAAACTCTTTCTTATCCTTTAAGCCATGCACGGTCACCACCAATGAAGAGGCAAAGCTTAAAGTCACATCGTCTTGAAAATTCAAAGACTACTTTTTGTGAAATAATCAAAAGTTCTGTGGGATCCATCTATAGTACATAGTCCGCCACTAGGTCATAACCCTTTGCTAGACCCGTAGAGTGATGACATCCACTGAGTTTAAGCGACATTAACGTAATTGTCCCCTAGTCGACTAGGAGTTCGATATTTCTTTGCGTTGCTCAACAAGAAGCAATGAAAGTGGTTTCCAAGAAAGTAGAAGATTATGAAACACCAGTACTATAAATAAGAGGTATTAGAGTAGGCAATGAACAACATCAACTACACACACAAGTAGTATCCAGACTTTGGCCAACATGAAGGCTTCATCTATTATAAAAGTATGCGTTATCTTGGCTATCCTTCTCTTCTCTTCGCCTTTCACCATGCCTCGAGAATTGGCCCAGAAGGGTGAGATAAATTATTTTCATAGCATTATTCTCTCTTCATTTTGATTTGTTACCTTAAATTAATCATCGTCATCAAACGCGTACACATGCAAATTTGTTACTGACCATCTTCTTACCCACTCATAAAATTGTTTTCTTATAGTATTCTGCAAAGCTAAAGTAGAAAGTCTTTAAGCTAATCATCCCAAGTTCTATGTCGTTGCATATATGGGAGGAGTAGACACAACGTCTAGTCTAGGCAAACTTTTACACACAAGATTTGCTAGGAACAAAGTTTTACTAATTTTTATTGAAATCATCCATTTTGTATAAATAAATTTCGCTTAAAAAGAGTTTTGTTTGCCCTAGTTGGGTGGCATGATTGCATGAGTAAGTTCGTCCATCATTGCATATTCAAAATGTTCGCAGGCAGCGAAGTTTATAATAAATCATTCTACGAGGCAGGAAAGGCAGTTAAATGCGGGCGTGGCCAAAGATACTGTGTTCCTCCAAAGAACCGTCGTAGCCCCAAAGAGAAGTGTAGTATTTATCGGCGTGGACCTTGTCCACCACCCTCAAAGAAATGTGATCCTTATAAGCGTAAGTGTCCACCACCCTCAAACCCATGATGACGAAGTGGGGCATTTGGGCATCTATAACTAATTATTGGATGAGGGTCGTGCGTTATGCTTGTGTCGTATCTTTTGAAATAATTATGCCAAAACAAGTCCCACAGTTGGACATATATGTGTATAATCCCAGGATTCTCATCCGTGAAGTTATTATTATAGTTCTTCAATAATTCTGTTCAATCTTTTGTTCGTACGTAATGGTCATCCAGAATTAGGCAACTCAATAATAATCACTTGATTTCGTTGACGCTCAAGTTGGACACCTTTTAATTAGTGGTCTTAGTAGAGAACTTCTGTAAAAGGGACAAGCGTGCATAACACAGTATAAGAGAGCACACAATAAAAGATTTAAGCAGTTCCTAACTGTTTGGATTGATATTTTCACTTTGATAATTTGGCTGAAGTTGTTTATCCAGAAATAAAAGGCAAGTCTGACAAACTTGGTCACCGTAGATTAAATTCTATGTTTGGATAAAATATATCTTAATGAGGGGCTTAAAAGGTTTAGGAAGAGTAAATGTAAGTCGATATTAATTCATGCATGCAAAGACGTATATTTAAGTAAATCTAGAAGTCCCATAATCACAATGCTCCTTATGTTCCTATAAGTAATACAGTGCTTCACATGTTACAAAACTAACTATGATTGAATTAAAATTACAATAATTACCAAAAAAAATTAAAATTACAATGGAAAATAATTTTTATAATTTTTTAGTTAGAGCTCTTTAATTAAATAACTTAAAAATTATGAATCATAAACAATTTTTTGTAATAAAATATTAAATTATTAATCACAAGCTATTCGATATCTATAAAATATAGAGGAAAAAAAACTCAATACTTGAGAGAAAAAAGATGAGTATTAGTTTGGTTATATCTGTTTCCTATTTATAAAAATAATATAATTTTGATCTTATTATAATTAACATTTATAATTACAATTAAGGTGTAACTCTAACTTTAATTATAATTATAATTTAATTTTAATAAAATTAACTATCTCATATATATTTGATATTTAAAATTCCTCAAATTGCCATTAAATCTATCTTAATTTAATTTAAAATTTCTTTTAAAATACGATCAATTAAAATTTTAATATATTCGCAATAATTATAAATTATACTTATAATTATAATTAAAAATTATTTTCGAACTTATGGATGGCCAATTTATCTGAAAATATAGCCTCTCAAATTCAACATACTTGAATATTCATCGAAGCACTGACAAGGACAAACCAATATCTTAAAATGGCAATTCTCTAATAATTCGAGAAAAGTTACCGAAACCAATTACTAATATAAAAGAAACAAGGGCCATTAAAACTTGACAGAAACTATTCTTTGCCTGACTTTGGAATAAACTCTTTCTTATCCCTTATGCCACTCACGGTCACCTCGAATGAAGAGGCAAAGCTTAAAGTCACATCCTCTTGAAAATTCAAAGACTACTTTTTTAGAAATAATGAAAAGTTCTGTGGGATCCATCTATAGTACATAGCCCCCACTAGGCCATAACCCTTTGCTAGTCCTGTATAGTGACATCCACTCAGTTTAAGCGACATTAACGTAAAACTGAGCGATCTTTCTCTTCGGAGAATTAAAAAAAAAAAGACATTAACGTAATTATCCCCTAGTCGATTAGGAGTTCGATATTTCTTTGCGTTGCTCAACAAGAAGCAATGAAAGTGGTTTCCAAGAAAGTAGAAGATTATGAAACACCAGTACTATAAATAAGAGAGATTAGAGTAGGCAATGAATAACCCATGCAAAGTATGGCTATACAAGTATAGAAACATTTCTTGGTGACCAACAGGCTAGGAGAAGGACTTAATGATGGACCAGTGCCATGAGTGATGGGTTGAGAAGAAAGCAGACACATGAGAATGGTCCAGTTGAATAATGTAAGTCTGCAGTTGTTCTATTCCAGATACTGCATAGCTCCTACCTGCTTGTAGCAAGAGGGAAAACAGTGGCAGCACCATATGAGAAATGTAATTGGAGAAACTCATACTTTATCATGGATGGTTCACAAGAAAATTGTCGAAAAAGGATGTCGAGAATTAGCGAGATAAGCGTGCATGGAGGAAGTAATTTACTTGTGTCTCTCGCTATTGGGTAAATACTAAATAGACTTTTTTTTTTGAAGAAGATATAGAGAGAGCTACACCATTGTGTAGGAATCCATCATTTTCTCATGTTAATGGTTTCTTCAGGAAATGAACCACTTATTTATTATTGAGAAAAAGGTAGAAACTTCCGTTTGATTTTATTTATTTTAAATTATTAAAGAAATTAAAAATGACCAATTCTATTAAGTTATAATCAAGTTTTTAGTTATATAATTGAACATTACGTCAATAAAGATCAATCATATAATAATTTATATTAAAATTTTAACAAATACTTAATTGAAAACCTCTTTTTAGATTTTCTAATATTATAAGATTATTGCTTAATAATAAGTGAATTTACCCTTCTATTATTCATATCCCTTAATTTATAGCATATATAACATCTGTGAAATAATTAATTAATTCGATAGAATAATAGGCTAAAACTCTTCTTATATAATATTCTACAAGTCAAGATCTTTTCTGAAAGGACAATTTTTTTGGTATTAAAAGAAAATAATGGTCAAAAGTTGAGGTTCACGCCCACAACCACCCAGTAGATAATGCCCTATACGACTAAGCTTAGCATTCGTTGTCGGCCCTAGTCCAAATACAGACCAACTCTATGGACCGCCTTTAAGATAGAGAGAGCCTATTCATTACATTTACGGATCGACTTGGCCTTATAGAGATTGTGAGTGGAGGTTTTTTTAATATAGCTTTTTTAAGAAATTAATTGGTTGTTTTTTAAAAAAGAATTTTTTTTGAAAGAGTTTCATATAATAAATTATTTGGTAACATAAAAATAAAAAATATTTTTAATTTTAACTATATTTTATTTTGTAATAAAAATTATTTATACATATAAAAATTATTTAAAATATATTAAACAATATGCAAAACACAATATATTAATTATTATATAATTTTAAACCATATGAAACATAAATGAAAATATATCTAACCAAATCTTTTATATAGATTATAATATAAGTAAAACTAATATAAAAATAAATATTAAAATATATAAAAAATTAAATAATATTACATAAATCTCAAAATAAACATGAATATGTATTTGTAGGTATTGTGAGAATTATGTGTAAAAACATAAGGGTAAAGAGGACTAAAAATAGGCTCATTAATTAATCTGAAAAATCTACATGAAAAGTTACTTTTTTGAAAAGCTCCAAATTTGAGCTTCTAAAAAAGTTATATTTTAGCTTTAAAAAAAGCTATTTTTATGAAAAAATACTTTTAGATTTTACTGTCAAACACTCATTTTTTTAAAAATAGTTTTTGTGGTTAAAAACAGCTTTTATTTACCTTCCAAAAGTTGAAACAAACGGGCACTACGACGAGACAAAAATATTAAGAAGTTGACAAAATTCAAAATTTTATGTAGTTTATGGACAAAAGAAATTAAGCTACTGATGTTATTTATTATATTTATCTATAAAACTTAAAATTAAAATTTCATAAAACTACTGATGAAAAATTGTATCTAATCTCTACATACTCTTTAGTCTTCAATTTAAAAATAAATAAGACATGTAATGTTAAATCTTTGACCAATCAATCATTCATGTGCTTAATGACTGCCATGCTCTTCTTTTAACTTAATTCTTACGTGAGAAAAGGTCACAAGCTCCATCAAGTTCAAACAGAAAATCAATGAGTCAAGACGTCCATTTGTTCTTCTAATATTAATCTAAAGAAGTTCTATGCCCAACTTCATCACTTTTTTCTTTTTACTAAACCTGAAAACTAATTAGCAGATAAGGTTAGGACGAACAGTATACTTTTCTTCTTCAAAGTTCTCAATTGCTTTCCAACTATTTCGTTACTGAAATAAAAAGAAACGCCATAATTGAAAGGGAATCTAGCAGAATTAGTAGACGTGGATTTTGAAAGTGAACATTAATTTAATGAAGCTGTGTGCATCACCACGTTTGCTTCCGGTTAACAAAAAAAAAGTGATATATACTATCCCAATCCATAATAAGGCTACCTTTAATTTAAGGGGAAAAAAAGAAAAAAGAAAGCAATTACAAGCACCTGTCCGTCCAAAGAAGTAAAGTTCAAATAACGTATTAACTATTTGAAAATACACGTAAGTTAATATTCGAATATAAATATAATTTTTAAGTAAAATAGTGTTTGAATTAAATTAGTAAGATGAATAAAATTAATTTAAATGTATTTTAAGTGTGTTAATTAAATTATGTAAAATATTATAAATTATGTCTTTTGATATTCAAGAGTTTACTGTTTTTAATAACATTTTAACGTATATACATATTAAGAATCTTGAAAATTTTAAGGGATTAAATATATACAAGTGTAACTGTTATCATAATAAAAATGTGAGCTCGATTAAAAATTTTCCTCATTGTAATCTCTTTGTAGAAAATACTTTTTTCCCTTCTTTTTCTCTATTCAACACATTATTATCAATGCACAATAATCCAAAACTTAAAAAAGACAAGTATAATAGTTAGTGCATTCGTGTTTAGGCCTAATAGGTGCATATAGTGCATGTGACATTGTAGAAATTGTTTATGAGGTTCTCAGCTACTCTCATACAAACCCAAAAAGTTCTGCAAATCACCAAGGAGAAGGATCAAAACGTGCATTTCTTAATCACCAAGTATAGGATGAGGTCACCTTCGAGAAGGTGTTTAGCACTACTAGAAAGAAGCAATTACTAGACATGCTTCAAGTAGCCTATAAAAGAAAGAAGGAAAAATTTTTTCCCAAATTTTTTTTCCCAATATCTACGAAGTGAATTTGAAGTTATTTAAATGAAAGAATATGAAAAGATGTTAGAATATTTTATAAGAGTCAAGGTCATTGTGAAACAAAAATGAGAAAGCTCGATGAAGAATTGAGCGACTTAAAGGTGATTGAAAATAAACCTTATATAGTTGGTGAAAATTTTAATCGTGTGGTAACTATCATTGAAAGGACTTGAAAAACATGACAGTTGAAAAACTAAATGGATCTTTGAAAGTTCACGAGAGAAGCTTAATATGAATAAGAAAGAAATTGTAGAGAATGTTTCGTAATCACTTAATTTAAAAGATAAGGAGAAATGAAGAAATACATTTTAGTACACAGTAAGAGATTTATTACGTACCCTGGATTTACATGAAAGGATTAAAAACAAAGGTAATGCGGAATACTTGTATTTCGGTTCCATCTTTGATTTCGATGCCGATTTTGAGCTCCAAACGTCTCCGAATCTCCCGGAATCTTTAGTGGAAAGTGATCACTGACTCACGGGCTAAGCCTTTCTACAGTTTTCTCAGATCACGAGCTTCCTTAACAGGTCAGTAATCCTTATACTCGTGAATGAACTCTTGAGTAACTGCAGGAGACCTTACCTTTATATAACTTCCATATCGGGCTTCCCCATCACAAGGTCGATATGGACCCGGTCCATACTAATCGGGATCCATTTTTTACCTGTACTTCGACCCATTAATCTAGATCATTTATTGGACCACTTTATTATGTTTATCAGGATCAAATGACGTAACTTAACCGGTAATTTATTTAAAAATCAAAATTGCAATTAATGTTAATCCAACTTTATGAGACATGGACAAAATTATCCCTATGGACAAAAATGTCTTACAATCTCCCCTTTGAACAAGCATTAATTGTAGTAAACTCTAGCTTAAAAACAATTTAAAAACTCAGTTAAGCTACGCTACTGTATAGTCGACTAAGTTTTAAAAATGAAACATTTGATCCAAAGATAACGAAAGTCCATCATTCTGTCCC
>JANIJH010000008.1:21052194-21067562 GCA_024520975.1 Erythroxylum areolatum
CTCAATATCTTCACCTACTGTGAAAATAAATTATTCTCGATATGTACTCCATTACTCCCCTTTTCCTCTGTATACTTTATAGAGAATAATACTTTTATTAAGGCACTTGTCTCAACACTAGATGAGATTATGTACCTCTGGGAGACATTACCAAGAAACTCCTTTGCTATGTCTGTGTCCAGAAGTTCACTTTGCAGATGGTTAGGTATGGGTTCTTAATGGTCCTCAGATGTAATCTGTTAGACCGATCCTAGGTTTCATAGGCTGCTTTACGAGCTATCAAGCTCATGGATGTAATTGGAGATGGCTTACCCGTCCATATGGCCATTTCAACTACGGCTATCTCCATAACCTTCAAAATATCCTTCGTCCAATTCTCCGTCTAATTCTTTATATTGAAACCAGCAATAGTTTCAATGGTGACACTAATTTAGTTGATTGAAAAGGTGACTTCATGATGATCTTTAAATCAGCACTAATATAGGACAACAGCGATACTAAAGCCATTGAATAGTATCTTTCTTGAAATCCGATCACACATATTATGAAACACCTTTGGGCTGAATACATAATATATGTAATTAGACTTCCACATATAAAAGCGATCGGAGTATAAACCATCAACTCTCATGACACTACCACCTTTGGGTGAATAGGTCACTTGTCCTCCATCCAATGCCTTTATGTACATCTCAAAATTTTATGTAAGGCCAACACCTTTGGGCAGAATAACCAAACATAAAATTAGAGACATCCCCCAACATGCAAGCAAAACAATTCAGAATACTGACTTGAAAGGCTACTCTGGTGACTACATTCTCATCAGCATCCAAAAAGTCTGCCAACACAAGGGATACAACTTTATGTCATCCTCACATCCTTTATGGGCATACCGTATGTGATAATGCAACTTTAATAAATGCAAAAATCCAAATGCACATTCTCATTATCAAACACACATGCTGAAGACATTCTCCAAAAATTTCATTTGAGACTTTCGTAAACGAAAAATCTCAGTAGAGTGACTATCGTGCGTCATCGGATACTAAATCGACCTCCTGAGATACGTCAACCTCATGTATCTCCCTTATGGCAAGTTCATTGCACGAAAATTCATTCAAAATGGCTTCAGAATGTCTCAATTCCTATTTTCAATTGATTATCATGCAATCCCGAATGCTGAAAATGAGACCCGAGCCCTGAGACCCGAGACCCGAGACCTTATGTATCTACCTCATACAAAGTCTGAAGCATGAAAATTCAATCAAAATCGGATTCAGAATACCTTAATTCCTTTTTCTGGAATTAAACTTTAATTTATCACTAATGTAATAAATCCAGAAAAATACAAAAAGGTTATTTTATAAATTTTCCGTACCCGAAAACTGACCCAAAACACCACGGGGTATCTTTACGGGAAATCTGAAAATTTGGGGGTTTTTTTTAGAATTATTGTAGCTGACGTCAGCGCACATCGCGCGAGGGGCACGCCCTCGGCCAGACGCGTGCGCAACACGCGCCCCACGCGCAAACGCGTAGACACTCACGTGTCGCACATTGCCACTTCCACGTGTCAGTGGCATGGATGGACACGATGGGCACTTGCTCGACACACGTCCGCTGTCCCACGTGGATCGGTGCGTGGGCTGTGAGTCGCGAGTGCGGTGCACGCGTGACACGCGTCGCTCTCACGCTGGAGCGACGTGGCGCACTGCGGTTAGTGCTTGCGTTGCACCTGCTGTCCGTACAGACGCGCTCCCAGGCCCTGTAGTAGAGTCGGGCGCGTGTGGCATACGCGCCTGATGGTCTTCCACTCCTTCGACGCCGAAGGCGATTTTTTACATCTCGGGAGTCCGTTTTTTGCTTCGTTCGGCTTGTTTTTAGCCTGTTTTTCATAGCTAACCTTATGTATACCACTTTTACGTAATTATATACGTAAAAAATTAAAAAACCAATCAAAAACTAAGGAAAATCAAATGAGATGAAAAATTGAAAAACCTTTGTTTCCGGCAATCCGATCACGTAACCGCTCTGATACCACGTGTTAGTACGTAGTGGGAGCTTTATTACGTTCCTTGGATCTACAAGAAAGGATTAAAAATGAAGGTAATGTGAAATACCTAGATTTCGGTTTCATCTCTGATTCCGATGCCGATTCTGAACTCCAAACGTCTCCGAATCTCTCGGGATCTTTAATGGAAAGTGATCACCGACTCACGGGCTAGGCCTTTCTATAGTTTCCTTAGATCACGAGCTTCCTTAACGGGTCAGGAATCCTTATGCTCGTGAATGAACTCTTGAGTAACTGCAGGAGACCTTACCTTTATATAGCTTCCATATCGGGCTTCCACATCACAAGGCCGATATGGACCTGGTCCACACTAATCGGGACCCATTGTTTACCCGAACTTTAACCCATTAATCTAGATCATTTATTGGGTCACTTTATTATCTTTATCAGGATCAAATGACGTAACTTAACCGTTAATTTATTTAAAAACTAAAATTGCAATTAATTTTAGTCCAACTTTATGAGACATTGACAAAATTGTCCCTAAGGACAAAAATGTCTTACAATACAAGCTACAGAGATTAGGGTCAGGGACATGATTGAGGTCGTGGAATAGGAGGAAGATGTGCTCATTTTCGTATCACAATAAATATAAAAAATATCAATCTACCCTAAGAAGAGGACGTGGTAAAGTAGGAGAAAGATTATGCGAAACAAAATCTGACAAGTCTCAAATGGAAAGCTACATTTATCATGAATTTGGACACTATTTTTGGAAATGCAAAAGTGATGCTAAGAATGACATAAAAGCTATCCTTTCCCATGAAGAACAAAATAGAAAATAGTGATAAAGTGAACTCCACTCTTTTGACAGCGTGCAAGGACTTATCACTAAGGGAGAAGCTTTTATAATACTCTAATACTGGAGTTACTAATCATAGTTATAACAACAAAGACTTATTTATAAAACTTGATGATAAAGTTGATAAAACTATTACTTTTAGGGATTCATCTGAAATTCTTTTAAGGGAAAAGTTGAAATCTTGATATGTTTAAAGAATAAAAGTCTTCAATTTATTTCAGATGTCTATTATTCCCAAGATATAAAAAGTAAAAATTTAAATATAGGTCAATTATTAGAGAAATTTTATACTTTCTAGATTGTTATTTTTTCTCAAAGGATGATGTAAGAAATGTGATTGTAAAGTATCTATTGTAAGAAATGTGGTTGTAAACTATTTAATAAGAAGGTAAATAATTTGCCTCAAATTAATCAGCCTGATTATCTATTTAAATGACGTCTTCTTAAAAGCAAACGTAAAATGGATTTATAAAAGAGTCTCAATAAAGGGATTTAATGCCACTGCTATTATTTACACTAACTTATGTAGGCCTATTACTCCATATGTTTTATAAGAAAAAATATTTTATTTTATTAGTGATAATTTAAATAGAAAAATATGGGTACTTTCTCAACAAAATTGACCGAGTTAAAATATTTTTAAAATTTTAAAGCTCTTATAAAGAAAATGTTTGTAAAATCTAATCCTTGAGATTAGATAGGGAAGGCAAATTCAATTACAAAGAGTTTCAAGAGTTTTGTAATGCACATGAAATTCGTCAATTTCAAATCCCCCAAAAATCATGAAAACAGAATGGCATAATTAAGAGAAATAACCAAATAATGCTTAAAGTAGTAAGGAGCACGATAGAAACTAAAAAATGCTAAAAGAAATTTGAGCTAAAGTTATTGATTATGTTGTGTACTTGCCAAATAGATGAATGACAAAAGTTGTAACTAATAATGTGCTCTTTGAAGTATTGGTAGGATTGAATCATCTTATATTTTCTTATGCATTTCAATGTCTTTTCAATCCTATTGTTGTGTTTAAATACTCAATTTGGGTTCATCATGTGTTTACATATAAATTAAAGGAGTGAAAACAAATTTATGCTAAAAGGAAGAAGTTTAACAAAGTTGGAGAGCCTTTCATGGAGGGGAAAGCATCAAGGGCATTCGGAGGAGAATCAGAGAAGACCCGGGAAATAACCCAAGGCCACGATTGTGGCAAGACAGAAGCTTGATCACAGGGCCACGATCGTGGGGAGTCAACCACGATCGTGAGAGAAGCTTGAGCACAGGGCCAGGATCGTGGTGAGTTAGTCACGATTGTAATAGAGAGCAGATAAACTGGCCACGATCATGCACTAAGGGCCACGATTATGGCCTACAAATAGACAGATGTAGACGACCTTCCAAATTTAAGTTTTTGAAGGACTTTTTGGACTTTTAAGGAAGAGAAAAATCCTAGGTTTTACCGTAAATGGAACATACTACATAAAGAAAGAGAGGAGGACTTAGAGGGAGGCTACATGATCTGCTACTTTTGGAAAACTTCAAGAAGAGAGAAGAAGAAGAGAGAAGGAAGGAGTAGAGAAGTTTTTATTATTTTCTTTATGTTTAGCTAGTTTATTTCATTTTCAATGCTTTATTTTCGTATGTCTTAATCTATTCGTTCCATTAGTTTAGAAATTTCTTAGTGTTAATCACGCTTTTACATGTGCTTGAATATTTAGAATGAATGCTTGATGGATTTTATACTTAAAACTCATGAAGTTTGTAATGAACCTTTGAGATATATCAATAGATGTTTATTCTTACAACTTTCTAGTTTTAATCTTGGTTGTTTGAGTTTATTTATGTGTTTTTATAGATCTGAATTTATTGGGTATTTGAATGTTTAATGATTATGGTATGAGTTTTGTTTATTCAATATCAATTATGCTTGATATGAACATATGTGGCTAGACTACTTAGGGGTTTGAAGATATTGTAAGGGTGAAGGGATGGAAATTGTGAGAATGGAGTTAAACTTGTCTTGAATTGGTACTTGGAGGTCTAGGTTGGTTTGGTATTTAGGATAAATGTCATGAATTAGTAATTACTTATAGATTTGATCAACCTTTAGGTAACTTTCTAACCCGAAGGACAAGGTTAAGCTTGTAATATGTAATAGTCCATAGTGATTCCTGAAAGTAGCAATAGTTAGTTAAATTTTTTTAGGATACTTAATCAACTAATCTAGGATCCCATACCTTTAGATTACACCTTCTAAGCTTATGAGTAGGTGGCTTAAGTTTGTTATTTCTTTATACCTGATACATCTTTGCTATTGAACTTAGAGAGCCTATTCTAGGTTATAGTGGAGATTAGGGGCATTTCTAGAGCTTATTACTTTTGCCTATTTTAGAGAAATTAAGGGTTCGAGAGCTTAATTGACTCCACAGGCTAACACTATGAGAGTACCTTTCATTTAAAATCAAGGATCAATGAACATTCCAGAATCTCAAAGATATCTCCAGTCCACTTCCTTACCATTGTTATTAGACTTTTCTAAATTTGCTTTGTGCTTGTATTTTTGGTTACATTCATTACATATTATACATCATTTCAGGGTGTTTTGTTTTCTTTTGTTATAACATTTGAAATAGCATTTGCTTCCCAACTCTCTGTGGTTCAACCCTAACTCACCATTTACTGTATAGTTTAGTAGTTAGGCATTTATTATTTGGTAGTTAGCGATAGACTATCAGGTATATAGTGGAAAAAGCCAATAGTATATCATTTAAAGGTATTCCAAAATATTTTGCATTCTCATGTTCTTGATGAGTCCAAACTTGAAGACAAAAGTAAAAAATGATTCTAAAACCAACTGGTATAAGCTTTATAACCCAAGTAATAAAAAGGTGTTCTTTATAAGAGATATGGATTTTAATAAGGAAGCCACATGAGATTGGAAAGCTCAAGGAGAAAGTTATAGTTTTCTTCCTTTTTTTCTTTGGAGAAAGAAGATGACACTAAAGCAAGACAAAAAATCACCACTCCCCACTATCACCATCATATGGTGAAATTAGAGATTACAAAGGAAGTTCAAGTGAAATGCCTCAGTATACTAGGAGCTTGATGATATTTATCGAGAAACCAAGAGAATTGATAATCTTACAATGTTTGTTTTTTTAAGATGCTGAGCCAATTGATTTTTATGAAGCTATTAAGAATAAAAACATAAAGAAGTTATAAATGAAGAATTAAGAGCAATAAAAAAGAATAAGACTTGAAAATTAACAAATCTTTCCAATGGACATATTAAAATTGATGTTAAATAGGCATATAAACTAAAAATAAATAAAAAGGAGAGTTAGAAAGATATAAAGCAAAAGTTATTGCAAAAGGGTACCAATAACATCGAGGAACTAATAATGAAGTTTTTGCTTCAGTAGCATGCATAGAGATTATACAACTAATATTTATTTGGTAGCTTAAAATAAGTGGAATTTTTTTAAAGTGAATGTCCAATTAGCATTCCTCCAATATTTTAAAAACTGGATCAAAAGTTAAACCGATAAAATAAGATGTTTAAAAGATTCAACCGGTATTAGAATACCATAAAATTGGTTGAAGATTAAATAAAATTAAAGAATTTAAAATATAATTGAAAGAGGATGTCCTTATTTATAAAAAATTTTGAATTTTAATTAAAAAGGTTATTAAATGAACATTAATTGATTTGTTTTTATTTATAAGAACTTATTAATTTGAAAAAATTAAATTATTAATCAATAAATTGATCGATTTTTAACAATAAGAGTTATTAAAGTAAAAGTTAAAAACTGAACTAAAAAGTTGAATAGTTTAAGGTTTTTACGATTAAACCAACCAAACCAGTGGGGTTCTTTAATCATTGCATTTCTTAATGGCTATTTTAAAGAGAGATTTATGTGTACCAACTTATAGGCTAGTTGATAAAAAGACATGGAGACAACATACTGAAATTAAAGAAATCTCTTTATAAACTAAAGTAAGTACTTGGAATTGTAGAATTCATAAATATTTCTAAGAAAAATAACTTTATCAAGTGCCCTTATGAACATGCTTCTACGTAAAGGAGAATGATAGTAGAATTTTGGTCGATAACTTCTACAAGGATGGTTTGATTTATACAAGCAAAATCCAAAAATGTTTAAGGAATTCAACAAAGCAATAGGCTACGAATTTGATATGAAATATTTATGACTCATTTCTCAATATCTTGGGGCATAAATGGATCAAATGGAGGTCAACATTTTTATTTCCAAGAAAATTACGCAAAAAATTGAAGACATTTCACATGAGTGGTTGTGATCTAATCAACAATCTAATAGAATGTGGCATCAAATTATCCAATATGATAAAGGTCAAATATGAATCCAACATTGTACCAAATCTTAGTTGAAATTTTAAAATATTTATCTTATATAAGACCTAAAATATTATATGGAATTAGATTACTTAGTCGTTATATTAAGGCCATAATATCAACTCATTTAAAAGAAATAAGAAGGATTTGTGATACATCAAGTGTAAATTACATTTAAGTCATAAACTTTGCCTAATTTTATAATACTACTAAAAAACTACTAAAAATAATAAAAATGCTCTAATTTCTAATTTGTTATAAAACTAGCTAGATATATAACCAATGGCTCCTAACAAGCCAACACTCTGACATGAAAAATATTTATAATTTAAACTTATTATAAAAATAATATAAACCCCTGATAATGGACAAGATTTTTCTAGAACTACCAAACTTATACTTGATTTAGTTGTTAGGGACTAGTGACAATAGAGGATAATTATAAAAGAAAGTGATCAAGTTGGCCAACATAACATCCTATAATGCTTCTAAAGATTTTAGTGTTATGACAACACCGTGAGGAAATAACTCAACAACACTTCAAATGCATTAGGCTTGTCCTAAAAAATATGAAATCCTGAACCACCCAACCCTCTTCTTACTAAAAATTGAACCAATTTCTTCTCATTTATAAGAGTACCTCATCCCACATTAACTATCACTCATTTTTTCCCAATGACAAAAAAAGCATCTTTGTTCACCCCATAATGAATTTGGTCATTTAGTTCATGGAAAAAAAAGTTTGTCACTATTAATTGTTAGGTTGCAAATGTTTTTAAAGTAAGATAATGGAATTGATGACTTCATCTTCTTGGAATTGTTGGCAGTGCTACACCTAAAAATACTCAGTCTTTGGTACACTTTGAAGCCAATACTTTCAAGTCTTAATATCCTAATTTTTTTGGCCCAAGTTGAAAAAGAAAGAGGAGTTCAATTATATTCATTAATATACCAAGCTACTTAGACCTGTCATATGTGTCATAAAAAGCTCAAACATTTGTATATAAATTAATCAAAATTTTGAAATATGCAAGAAAAAAAGTCAAACCTTGAATCAAAATGGATAATCTTCTTTAAGACTTTAATAAGCTATAACCTAAATTAAATGTACCAATCACCTGCCGACACTCTCCTCAAGAAATCATTCAATAATTCCACAACATAATCAGCAATATCCTCAAAGAAGGCTTAACCTAAATTGATCATGTTGATTCCTTGTTTATGGTATTCAATACGATCGACGTGGTTAAGTTTGACATTGGTGGTAGTGATGAGTTAGAGAAAAAAGAGGCAAGAGATAGTATCTCATGACTGATCAATCTATAAGAGAGGGCAAATAAAGTATATGAAGACTTGAGTTTAGTTAAGGTTTTCATAAAGGTCGAGGAGGCAAAAGTGGCAGTGTAAGCAAGTTCTGATTAGGAAGTTGGTACACAATAAGTGATGGATGAGAACAATAGAGAGGTTTGAGAGGGACTCGATATTTGGGCTTGTTGGGTGGATAAATTTTTAAAATAATTTTAATTTATAAATATTTATCATATAAAAATGTTGATTTATTATAGGGCACTCTTATGTGGCCACTGATATTGGCACCACTAGTTATAAAGTTACAATGAGTTAGTTTTACAATAAATTATAAGCTTGAGCATTTGATAATTTTTGCTAGTATGACAAAATTAGGCAAAGTTTGGAATTTTAAATATACATCACAAAAACTCCTAATTTTAGATAATATCGTTCTACCTCTAATAATTTTAGATTTAGAAGTTTCAATAATAGTAATTGGGTTAGAGATATTGATGATAAATGGAGTATCAAGAGCCTCGTATTATATTTTGGTAAGATAATGAAGAAGCAATTAGTTATTACTGTGGCAATTTATGAAGCGTAACATATAGTCATTATTTCTTGTGTGACTCTAGAAATTTGATTAGAAAAAACTTGATGAAAGAACTTCATTTGGAACAAAGAGAGCCTACTGAAGTTTGTGTTGATAATAAATCGAACATTATGTTAGTAAATGATATCTTATTTCATTAACGAAGCAAGCATACAGACAACATATTTCATTTTATTCATATTTGTGTATTGTAAATAATCTAGTGCCACTCAATTATGTGAAATCTTAAGACTATATTACAAATATTTTCATAAGGCGCTCAAATTTGATACTTTAAAGCATTAAGAAATTCGCTTGGAATAACTAACAGTCACGTTAAAGAGGGTATTTGAAGATACATATGAGGTTAATGTTTGAAGATAAACATGAATTTATGTTTAAGTGTACATGAATTAAATTAAGAATATGAGTAATTAAAATAAGTATGTTTAAATGTGTTTGAATTAAATTAAGTAGATGAAACACTATAAGTCTCCTCAAATTTCAGTTCTGCTTGTAGAACCAGTTATCAACAAGAGTAAAGTTCTTGTCTTTGTTTGATTTTAGTGACTTTATTGAGCCTCAAACTGTTTAGCTTAGTGCAAGAGATAAGCTGGAATTTTATGTTTTCTTCTTTTGGGATTTTGTCCCACCTGATTTTGTTTCTTTAAAAGTTTAGAGTTTCAAGCATCTCCATTTTACTATATTTTAGAACTTTTTGTTTGATCTCCTCCTAGTTCTTTGTTTCTCTTCTAGATTTGCTCATCCCTTAAAGTTGATGTCTTAACGGTGATTTATGCCTAAAACTCTGCCTTTGTCGAGATCAGAGCTTTAAGCTTTCTTCTTTGGCAAGATCAGAAGTTCAAAGTTTTATCATTTTATTAGGTTTTTGAAGACTCATTGTAAAATCTTTCTACCTTTACTGACTACTCTGCCTCTCACCATCATCGTGTTCTGCTATAAAATTTTCACTTTTTTGAGAGAAAACCCTTATTCAAAATTTTTTTACAAAATCATATCTTTCATCTTTCACTTTGTCAAAGCCTTAAAGTAGTAAAGATTCAATCTTTTACTTTGTTGAAAAAGAGGAGAAAGAAATAGACGTTTGAGTTTCAGTTATTTCTCTCTCTATCTCTTTAATTTATATACTGTATCTTCATCTTTTACCTGATTTTGGGTTTCACAAGTTTAGATCTTTTTTGTAGGTACCAAAGCGCTTCTCATCACAACCCTCGTCATGCTCATACCAATGCTCCCTCAGCTCTCTGCTATTTCTGAGTTCATCATTTGTTTTGCCACTAATTATTAATCTATCACTTGTATAATTGTTAGGTCTTTGGTTTGTGTGATTGTCATAAGAATATATTACTATATTGGCATTTCTTTGTTCCAACTTGATTTTGTTTCTCCATACCATTTTTTTGTGTTTTTTAGTTCTTCCTGTTACTAGAATTTTCATTTAAGGCTGTTATAAAATCTCTTGGCTTATCACCTGGCTTAGTTTTAATTGAGCTTAGAGTTATTGAATAGATTGGATATTGTTGGTGTTTTTGGTGCCTCGCACTTACTTTCTTCATAAATTTTTCCATTGGGTTTAGGTCTATTATGCCTATTGGTTCAACTCTTTTTGTTTATAATTTTCAATATTTTGTTTGTTTTGTTTTAACATTTCAATACTAGATTTTAGCATTCTGCAAAATCCTATTGGCAAATAGTAGGTAAGATTTTGGACCAACTAATTTTTTATTTGCTTGCAGTCATGTGTACTCGTGATTTTTCCTTTTTTTGGAATTTATTAATTATCCTTATTTTGTATCTTGAGTTATTTTGGAGTCATTTAAGGATTTATGGGACTTGTCTTCTTTAGCTTGGGTTGGGCTTTGGGGTAGGAATGGTGGCTTTGACTACTGAAGATAGAGCAAGGGCTAATCCTTCAGTGAGTTTTAGGTCTAAGAGAAAAGAAGATGTTGACAGATTATAGATAAGTTCTTGAAACATCAAGACCCTTACAGTTAAGTCTTTGGAATTAGTAGAGATTTTAGACAAATATAAGATTTATATAGTGTGCATTCAGGAGACAAATTAGAAGAGGGTTAAAGCAAAAGAGATTAATGGGTTCAAACTTTGGTACTCAAGGTGTTCGAGACAGCATAATGGGGTATGTATCTTGGTTATTAAGGAACTTCTAAGTCATTTTGTATGGGTAAAGAGGACTCGTGGTAGGATTATATATATAAAGATTGTGATGAAACGTGTTGTTCTCAATGTGTTGTGTGCATATGCATCTCAAATAGGTTTGGATAAACAAATCAAATGACAATTTTGGGAACAAATCTCCCTGAAGAGAAAGTTATTCTAGGAGGAGACTTTAATGGTCATATAGGGGAAATCTTAGACGAGTATTCATGGGCTTATGGAGGTTTAGGGTATGGGGATAGGAATGATAATCGGATTGCTTAGTTAGATCTTACGGTAACATTTAAGTTAATAATAGTTGATTCTTCTTTTAAGAAAAACGAGACCTAGTGATGTATAAGAGTAGAATCACAAAAACTTAAATTGACTACTTCCTCGTAAGGCAAAGCGATCTACCTAGGTGTAAGGATTATAAGGTGATACTGAATGTTTGCTTATCAATTTAGCATAGACTTCTAGTTTTGGATCTAATAATTAAGGGGTGGAGGAAGAAAAGAAGTATTAGGATATATAATTGAGTCAAATGGTGGAATCTGAAATGAGACACGATGAAACAACTTAGGGACATAATAATTTATGGAGATGAATAGAAATTGGAAGGAGATGCTAACCAGATGTAGAGAAAGTAAGAGATCTTGGGGTTTCTAAAGGGTTTAGGGGTAATAAGACGGAGTCTTAGTGGTGGAATAAAAATATACAAGAAAAGGTTAACATCAAGAAGGGTGCTTATAAAGCTCTACTGGATAACACCACAGAGGTAGATAGAGTAGCTAATAGAGTAATGTACAATATAACAAAAAAAGAGGTGAAGAAGACAATCTTAGTAGTTAAAAACATAGCTTATAGAAAATTTTACCTAAGATTGGAAACAAAAGATGGAGAAAATGACATTTTTAAGTTGGTGAGTGTAACATCCCATTACCCATGTTAAGGATAAAATTGTAAATGTGAGAGATTCATTGAGATATTAGAAATGTGTTTCATGCTTATGCATTATGTAATATGCTCATACACATGAATATTGAATCGTTACACATGAAAATGGCTATACATGCATTCATTGACATTTTGGGTATAATTGTTTATAAATGTGAGTATATTGAGAAATATTGGCCCCTAAAAATTTCTTCTTGATGAATAAGTATGATTTACATTAATTATAAGGTCCTTATGAAATTTTGTAGAAATTAATTATTATGTTGATGTTACGAAGATTATATGACATAGGTTGATTGAAATAAAGTGTAAAGGTTATAAGAATGTTTAAGGGTTGTTTTTGGCAAGACACTTAAGGTTAAAAGAACATAAGCCTATAAGGAAAGGTAAAAAGGGCTTTTTAGGCTCATTAAGGGTAGAAATGGAAGAAAGAAATGTAGTCTTGATTTTTAAGAAGGGGGAAACATGAATTGGGAGAGAAGAAGAGAAAATAAGAAAAAAAACGAGAAGAGAATTTCAGTGGTTGAGAGAAAAGAAAAGAGTTAAACTAGGATTTCATCATTTCTTAGTCTTGAGAAAGATTTTGAAGTGGTTCAAGAAGAGAAAAAAGAATAGGAAAGGAAGAGCTTCTAATTAAGCCAAAGATCTCTTCATTTGGTGAAGAATCAAGGTAAGGTCATTTTGAATCTTTTGGATTTTTTGAAGGGTTTTATTCCATGGAGTTAGAAAATACATGGGTTTAAGTATTCTAGGACTTGTGCTTTGTGGGATTTTTCAATTTGAAAACCCTATTGAGATTTGAGAGTTTAATGAAGTTATTTTAGTAGCTGAATGGTTATGCTCAGGACATTCCAAGTTTTGCATAGTGCAAATTTTCACGTCTTCCTTAGGGGCAAATTTTATGTTTTAACTTCAGGAGGAAAATTGGATTGATGTAGGATAAATTAGACAAAGTTGTCTTCTAGAAAGTTGTAGCTTATCTCTCTAGCTTTCCAACAGTATATAGTTTGAAATTTTTAGACATCAAAGTCGAAAGTTATGATACTTATAAGTAGAGATGTATCAGGAGTATAGACTGTATCGTCAGGTGATGACGTATCGTATGTTAATGTTGTGTATAATCTAATGATGGTGTATTGTCTAGTGATTATGTGTATCATTTGGTTATGACGTGTATCGTCTGGTGATGACGTGTATCGTCTGGTAATGACGTGTATCTTCTATGCACTGTTCTTCTTACATCTTCTGGTCTAATTCTGACCCTTGATGTCTTTATAAAAGTTGTAGATCTTGAATTCTTCTTTAAAAAAATATAAGAATGTCCTTGATCCGATATCTCTAGAGAAAGTTATGCCAATTGTAAAACATCTTTTGTGTCCTATTCATAAACTTCTTCAGTGTACTGTTCATCTTGTATCATCTAATCAAATTCTAACCCTTTAGACAACAAAATCTTGCCTTAATGTCTTCACAAAAGTTGTAGATCTTGAATTCTTCTTTCAAACCATCAAGAATAACCTTGATCTGATATCTTTAGAGAAAGTTATGCCGATTATAAAACATCTTCTGTGTATTATTCATAAACTTCTTCTGGGTACTATTTATCTTACATCTTCTGGTCCAAGTTTTACCCCCTAGATGATAGAATCTACCTTCAAGGTCTTCACAAAAGTTGTAGATCTCAAAGTTCTCTTTGAAATCATCTTAATATGACCTTAATTAGACATCTATGGAGAAAGTTATGCCAATTGTCCCGAAATAGGTGTAATATAATTGGGGACAAAACCTTGTTTGATTCTTTCTGCCATAACTTTGTTATCCAACCTCCAAATAAAATGATTCTTAGACTAATAAATTCCTAACACATTTTCGTACCTCTGCATAAAAGTTTATATCCTTTGATGTTGAATTGAACAAGATTGATTGAATCAAATTAAGGGTATCAGATGGAAGAGTATAAATTGTGATTTTAATAGTTTTAGTGAGGTATAAACCTAAGTATGAATTATACTTAGATGAGTCTTAATATGGGATCGATTTTGTGATAACACTAATGGATAAATACCGGAGATTGTCATGAACATGCATTGTATATATTTTATTACATACATGTGCATTGTTAAAAACTTATACTTATGCAAATTGTGACATATATGTATATGTTATTTGATATAGAGGAGCAACTGGAACGTCGACCTCTAGACGTTGCCAGAACTTCTAGGCATTAGCTTCGAGAGCAACTTGTGAGTAACCTAGATGATCTCACTCGATTAAATGTTTGTTTTATATTATGTTTGAATTGTTGAATGAATGTGTTTTAATTGTTGGATTCTGGACAATAAAGGTCCGATAATTGTGATATTTGATTGAGAAATTGAAGTGCTACTTGAATTTGAATGTGACGAACTAAATGTTTATAATATGATTGATTGCAAAAAATGCATTCCATACATGAATTCATGATCAAATAATGAGAGTTGTGACCTGATTAGCCAACGTGAAAAGAGCTTTAAGCTCAGTTATGCGCATCAGACCCTCAAGTTCAACGTTTAATAAACTCGGTATCTACAATAGATATCGGACATTACTGAAATGAGCCCGGTATCCACAATAGATACGGGACAGTTTAGACACTCAATCATAACAACATAATAATTGGAAATGAGTCATATAAGCATTTCATATCCATTTTAATAAGCATGTTGATTGTTTGAAATGCCAAATTGGTTTGCTCTTAAGTGAAAATGTGATATGTATTCAATTATGCAAATATGTGAAATATATGTTTTATGTGTTGAGGTAATGCATGAATTGAGTGAACCATCAACAATGGTTATCTCACTGAGTTCGCAAAACTCACTAAAATTGCAACGTTGACCTTTTAGGACCGAGAGACGACTCTAGCTATTGAGAGGCACTATAAGCAGTATAACCTTATGATTTGGGAAGAGAAGTCATGGCTCAAAGGTCGGTCAACTGGGTTTTGTTGTATAATTCCTCTTTCATATAGTACTTTTATATTAGGCTACGATGATGTATATGTAGGAAATGTTGAAAGACATATTGTAGACCTTCGGTAATTACAAAATGAAATGAGGAAAAAGTT
>JANIJH010000008.1:21105873-21123285 GCA_024520975.1 Erythroxylum areolatum
CCTTTGGTCTGCCAGGGTGAGGTTGCGACTCGAACCCCTGACCAAAGGGTTTTGTTGACCTCAGGCGTGGGTCGTGCACTCAATAAAATCTTGAGGTCTCAGGTTCGACTCCCAAGACCCCCCAAGAAATGGAGATAGGAGGTAGACAACTTAGGCGACCAAAGGGGACAAAACCTCAATGGTACGGGCCCACCCAAACCACAGTTCAAAGGAATGATGACTATGACCGACATTACCATCCAAGTAGAAGGTGAACTGAAGCCAATGTAAAACAATTGGGGTAGCATGTAGCTAACGTGCCTATAGCCAGCTCTATTTCATTTCCCTTTTCTAACATAAATTTCTCCTCCTTAACCAAGTTGAGCGAAAAGCTCGGCAAACGAACGCTAGACTGTTCGTAACTCTGGAGATAAGTTATTTTATCCTTTTATGTTTAGGATTTTGTGAATCCAATTGTTAACTGATTAATTTGGTTCTCATAAATCTTTGCATGTGATTGCCTCCATATTTTGCAACGCCAGTGCTCCTAGCCGAATCAAATACACTCTTTTTCTCTAATTTTAAAAATCAAAACTGAAAATAAAAAAAGAATACTCCTAATTTTTGCATGTCATTGACTGATTGTACTTGGCTTTATCAATTTATACTTTTCATAAATGAGAAAAGACTACTTTTTAATTTTTACCCCATCTGATCGTCCCATTCCCATTACAGCATGCATATCCATCAAAACTTCATTTATCTCATAATGCATTATAACATAACCATCCCAGTCATGCATTTAATTAAAAAATAAATAAATAAAACACAGAGAAAAATTGCATTGCAAAACAAACACACAACAACTTTAGAGTAAAACCCAAAATGATAATTACTTACTTGTGTGGGTGATTAGAAGCCGTATTGGCTCTAAGTACGATGAAGTGGTCATATGTTATCTAATTTATACAAATAGTACTTAATAGAATGGAGTTACATAACGTTGTGAACTCAATTGAAACTTTCTAAAACTTTAAGATTCAACTATAAAATAGTAAAAATATTTAAGATTAATGAAATTGTGATCCCAAAAGAGTACGAGTTTTGATATCTTAAAAAAAATAGTTTTAATACAAAAGTTCTAACGTAGAATAATAGATTACATTCTTTGTTTATTAGCAATCATCATCTATAAAAGGTATTTTAAGGTTGCTTTAAATAAATATTTATAATGATGTTTTCAATTTTTTAGAAGAAGTACAAATATTATTTTCTTAAGAGAATTAAAGGCTAGTAATTAATTGAGTTTATTAAATTTATATTTCATAAAAGTTCTATCACATAGTGAAATTCAATTTATACTTGATGACCTTAATAGAAGTTCATTACTTGAATAATCAATTGTAAAGTGCTTTTTTAATTGAGTAATCAACCTTTTAAAACCTTAACAATTCAATTCAAAACATTAGTTTTTGCTGATACGCTTGTCCGATAAACATTTAGTAAACATGTCACATCATAAAAAAAACTTTTTGACTTGATCTATTCAAGTTTTAAAAGATTAGTGACTAAATTAAAAATTTTGCACTAATTTAAAAAAAACTTAAAAAATCGGATACTTTTAAGTATATTATCCCTTAATTTTTTTAAAAATAAAATTGAAAATAGTGATGCATTTAAAACTTTTCATGCTATATTTAAATACATAACAAAAATTACAAATCTTAAAGGATTTATGAACATAGTGAATTATAACATATGGAGAAGGTTTTTAAGTAAGCATGAAACCACAGAATAGTTGATGTTCATCATGGATGGTTTAGTTAGTTAATTTAATTTAATTATGTGGTTGTTGAGGTACATGCCCTTTGACTTTAATTAACAAAGACTAATATGCTTTATATTTTAAAATAATATATTTTTCTTAATTTTAAGTTCTACTAAATAAGAACTCAAGGTAATAAATACTATTTTCGGGTTTGTCTGGATTATGAATACAATAGGAAAATTATTAACCATAAAAAAACCATAAACAGTAATAAAACAAAGTATGTTTCTAATAAATTTAATTTTGTTTTTATAAATATACTAATTATATGTATCTATAAATAAATAGGAAGAAAATCTTCTCTGTGTTGTGTGCCTGTACCCCCACCGTTCGTTGAGAGAGAAAGAAGCACGTTTGTAATTATGATCATTATTAAAGAAGGAAACGAAACCGAATTAAACAATGCGGCCAATTCTCTGACGGTGACGCAGGTCCTTCCCTTAAACCCTAATATTATATTTGATTATTTATTATGTTCTTTGTTCTTGGATTGATATTGTCGTTGCAACCTGTTTGTGGATGAATTCGATAAACCCTAAGTCAACAAAAAACAAAAAAGGGGAAATGGGAATTCGAACCGCATTGTAGGTTACGCAATTTTTGATTGTTGATTGGATTTTTTAAAAAATTTATCTTGTGGGGTTTTCGTTCTTTTCTTTGTTTCTTTCCCTTCTGTTGTTGGGATTTGTCATGTGTTAGGGTTTTGGGATTCCGGGCTAGACGGTGTCGTTTTGCCAGGAGTTTTGATACAGAAGAATCGTTATTGTACGGACAAAGTACCGAACTCTAAATCTTAGGGAACGTTATCAACGGGAGAAAAATTCAATCTTATTGTCGTGATTATAGTTCACTGTTTGGGGAGTTCCATATGAAAAACATGCTGAGATATTGGAGATAAGAAGTGCATTTTGAGACTCTCTTAGCAACTTGCCTGAAATCATGTAAGCTCAACCTTTTAAAGGTCTGCAGAAGGTTGGATACTAACTGGCTAAGCTAAGGGTACAATGCCATATCGGGGTCTCTACCCTTGTCGTCTCTCCGAGTATCAATAGGAAAAAAAAAAATTTTGAAGACATTATTTAATCAAGTGCCGTTAGGTGGTGATTACGTTTGGAATTAATGTCAACATTCTCTTTGCATGTGGAGTTCGATTTATACATACATTTTAATTTATGTCTGGTGGTTTGTTTTCCGTGTAAGGCTTGCTGTTCCTTTTTCTGCTGATGATTGGTCACAGTTACAGTAAATCTTGCTGAAACCTACTTTGTTGTTTGCAAATTGGTGCATGTTAGGGTAGATGTATGGCAGACGCTGAACAGAGTTGTCTCAAGATTTTGAAATCCATCTCAGTTAGAAAGAAATGTTCTACATTATTTTCCTATTAATAACCTAAATATGCTAAGTGACTGGCATAAGGACCCCAAAATCAGTTCCTTCCGTGTTCTGGTTAGAAAGAGAATGTGTGCTCGGAAAACTTGATCAGTGTTTTCTATAGGAAGACTAGAGATCACAACAAGTTTCAGGAGTTTGTAACAATTATCCCAATCTGTTACACATCATAACACAGGCAATTTCAATGTCTATGCAGTGTTCAAATTTTAGAACTGTGGGTGAATTATGAATGGCAGCAGTCAGCATTTGATCTTGTTGATCTGTTGGAGAACCAACTATTTATGGAAGCTACTTCACTGGTATGTTATCTTAGTGAAGTAAAGTCTTCCAAAAAAAATTATGGAGATGTATAACACTTCTGAAATTGATTTATGCTTGCCTCATTATTTCATCAAGTAACATTGATATGTTGTTTTTCTGCAGTTTTTATATGCATTCAACTTTAAGATATTTTGGTTTCCATTAAATCATTATTGAATCTAAATGTTGTTTATCTCGTGACTTATAACCGTTGCCTGTTGTTGGTATACCTGTTTTTCTTGCTTGAGAAAGGGGAAAACTGTTATTGATCAGTTCATCTAACCATGAACTGTCAATAATTTATGCTTCTATTTTCTTGAATTCCATTAACCATGTTGTACATGATCTTCTAAACATGTTGCTAGGAGGACCACATGAACCGAGAGATTTTGAGGTATCGGTTGCAAACTTTTATGCAGCAAAAAGTAGCTGATATAAACAACAGTGACCAATCTTCTAACTCCTCCATTTCTTTGCATATGAGAATGCCTACACTGAAGTCCATACGTGGGCCGAACCCTCCATTTTATGACTACAAGTCATCAATGCTTGATAATAATGACAAATTTAACTTGATCAAAGGTGCGCCATTTAATTCTTATAATTGGACTTGCAATACTATGAATACTTTCTGTTTTTGTATTATAGCAGTATCTTATTTGGTATTTGTTGCGAACCAGGAGTTGCAAGAAAGGACATTGCTTCACCTGCAAGTGTTGAAATGGTTCTCTCTCCTGATAATATTTCCTCCATTACTACAAATTCAAATATGGATGGCTTTTCTAGGAATGAATGTCATGACTCTATTACAAATGAATTGGCCTTTTCTCAAGAAGGCCAACCATATAGTTTTGAGGCATCATTCAGAGATGATCTAAAAGAGCAACGTTATGTTTATGGTATGTTTGTGGTATATTTATTGAGTACCTTAATTGAATTTTCCTTTATTTTTCCTGTTTAATATTCATTCCAAAGTTTTCAACTTTTTTGTGGTAAATTATTCAATATCTTGGATTTTATGAATGATTGTTTCATTATTTTCTCTTCTCATTTAGTTAGAAGACTGTTCGCTCCTAAATCCTAATGCTCAACAGTTCCAGAATACTACTTTCTTCAGAATCTTACGCTCCTTTATTTCAATCACTTATCATTTTTCGAAACATGTTTTAACTTTTTCATGTATCTGTTTCAAATGATCAGAGGCATCTATTGTTATTGTATCAAGTAGAAATATATTGGAATATGCAATAACTTATCTTCATAACTATGATAAAAAAATTGCATGCTGCTTGAACTTTGTAAGCTTGTAATTGCATGCAGTCCAGTGACATGCACTGATGTAGACAGTTCCTGACACCTAGGTTGGCACATATGTTAAAAATGTCTTTCATTGATCTTATTCATGTTTGTTCTTATTTTATGTATAAAATATTCTCATCCCAGGTTGTTATTTCATTATTTTGTCAGGATAGCTAATGGTGGTGAAATTTACAGGTATTGGCAATAAGCAGAAAGCTCAGGGCATGACTTTACTGTCTACACGGGGGGAAAGGCAAGAATGTCCTAATTCAAGTCTGAACAACCAAGAACTTGTGCGACGGAAGTTTTCAGAAATGTCCAGTAATTTACCTAGCTTGGATATCAGCATGATGGATTCACCTCTTGGAGGCGCATTTCAATATGATTCAGAGACATCAGAGCAAAACCGGCAATTGCCACATCAACCAGATGATGTGTGTTTTAAACCATCAAAGGGTTTTGGACCCAATTATTTAACTAAACAGAGAGAAATATGTGGTCCAATTGCCAGAGATCTCTTGCCTTCTCTGCTCCCTTCAGTTCAATTAAACAGGGATCATATTACTTCCAAAGACCCTGAGTCAGCATTTGTTTCAAATGTTGCTGCTGGACTGTCAAATTCAAGTAATCTACTGTTTATCGAACATCATATTTTACTTGCTTATGTCAATCAGAAGACTAGGGTTGCCCCTTCAGGAGATTGTCGAGTTTCTTTTGTTAACCATTTGCATTCAGCGGCTTGTAAGAATTGCAGTTGCATGTGTAAATATTTCAACTTGCTTCTATCACATTTTGATAGCTGTCGGACTACCAATTGCTCTATTTGTGCTCCTGTTCGAAAACAAGGTACTGCCATTAAACTTGGCCAGAATATTAGCAGAGTGGAAAATGGTCTGCAGCGGGATCTCAGAGCTACAAATTCAGGTTGGACCACTTACTGTTCAGGAAATATGTTGCCTACAACAACACTATTGGAAATTAGCTCTTGTGATTCTGACAACATGCCACCTCCTCCAAAACGTCTGAAGATGAATGTAGAGAAGAAGATGAAAGAGTCTTTCTACTCATCATCAAACTTAATTTTGTCTTTGTTGGGTGAAATAATTCCTCCGTTGCAGCAATTACCTGAATCTCCTGTGTCTATCAACTCTGAGTTTACAGAAGGGAACAGTAGATTGTCAACAAATCCCATAGCAGATCATGCAACTGTTGTTGATGAGATCAGCTACAATTTTACTGATACTCTTCCTAGATTGGAAGCCCAGGTCTCTTTGCATGGTTCACAGGAGTTTACAGAGATTAATGATACTTATAAGGAAAACTTGTTGGAAGTTACATCTAGCTGTCACCTAGCTAAACCAAATGTTAAAAATAAATTAAATACATCTACAACAGAACAAGAAGTGAAGGCACAGTCTAGGATAAGAGGTGTGTCATTGATAGAGTTCTTCACAGCACGGCAAATTAGGGTGCATATATCAAGTCTTCAGCAATTTGTTGATCAGGTGAGGTCCTCAGTCTGATTGATTAGTCCGAGTAATTGTTTGTTGTCAATTGAGTACTAATATGTTGTACATTTACTTTTAGGGAGTATCAAAGGAAGGAAAGGACAGTGAGACAGTGCATACCATCAATGAGAACAGATGTAACCTGTGTGCAATGGATAGGATTTTACTTGCTCCAGCCCCATTGTACTGTTCATCTTGCACTGCTCGTATAAAACATGGTGTTATTTATTACAGCGCAACAGGGGACAATGGCACAAGACATTATTTTTGCAATGCATGCTACAAGGTGTCTCGAGGTGGGAATGTTACATTTTGTGGGATTTCTATTCCAAAGGCTAAGCTGGATAAAAGGAAAAATGATGATGAATTAGAAGAATCGGTATGTTTCTCAACAATTTTTTAAATTCTGAATCTTGAAAGTTATAAAGATATTCTTTCTGAGACTTATGTGCTATTGCAGTGGGTTCAGTGTGATAAATGTAAACATTGGCAACACCAGATATGTGCCCTTTTTAATGACAAAAAAGACACAGGAGGGAAAGCCGAGTATATATGTCCCAAATGCTGCTTAGAAGAGATGCAAAGCAAGAAGTACATGCCATTATCAAAGGAAGCCACTTTCGGGGCAAAAGATATGCCAAAGACTCTTCTTAGTGATTACATTGAGCATAGGCTCTTTAGGCGTATTCAGCAAGAAAGAGAAGAAAGAGCAAAAGAGGCTGGAAAGGACATTGATGAGGTTAAATGCCAACTCTTTGATGCTGCTGCACTTTCAGTCATTTTTATACACCTCATATTTGTTGATTCTGAGTCCTTTTAACTTTCCTCAGATTTTAAAAAATTCAGGAAAAATCAAATAGATTATTCTCTCTTACCTATGTCAAAATTTATTTTATAATGCTTTGGATGCTTTTGAGCAGCAAAGCCATAATTTGCAACTTTTGAAGATTAAACCCAATAGTTGTTTATCCGGTTTCTTGAAATTCCTACAAGTCGATTGGGTACTTGGAACATGGATCTTCTGTATCTAGAAGTTTAAGAGGAGACTTTCCATGTGCATTAAGATTTTCTGTCGTGACTACCTTTTGTATGCATTGAATTTCTTGTTATGAGAATTTCTGTTATTCCTCTATGATATTTTTTTATAATTAATATGTAATGTTCCCTGGTTGCTAGATTCCAAGTGCAGAAGATCTTGTTGTCAGGGTGGTATTGTCTGTTAAAAAGCAGTTGCAAGTGAAGCAGCAGTTTCTAAATATCTTTCGCGGTGAGAACTACCCTGCTGAATTTCCATACAGATCAAAGGTGAAACTTTTAACTGTTAGTGTGTAGAATTTGCTTCTTGGATAATTCCTTCCTGGCATGTTGGAAGTTCTTTTTGACTACTGGAAATAAAATTGTTGACCAACAATTTAGTACATCCACATTAAACTTCTTTGACATGGTGAAAGGAATTGAACTTTTGTTCATATAATTCTTCATAACTGAAGGGAATGTCAATGTTCATATCTAGTGCACTAGGATCTTGAGATATTATTGTGTTTTTGCAATTTAGTTTCCTTTCATACCATTGCCAACTTACTTGGTTTTGGCAACATTGTGTCAGGTGATTCTTTTGTTCCAGAAGATTGAAGGAGTAGATGTATGTCTTTTCAGCATGTATGTTCAAGAGTTTGGCTCAGAATGCAGTCCTCCAAATCAACGTTGTGTCTATATATCCTATCTTGATTCAGTCAAGTATTTTAGGCCTGAAACAAGAACTGTAGCCGGAGAAGCTCTCCGTACATTTGTTTACCATGAAATATTGGTATAGGACTTGTTATTTTCTAAAAAATCTCTCTTGCCACGTATAGCTAATATTGCTGGTAACACTTTTCTTCATTTCCTTTTGTTTCTATTAACAGATTGGATACCTTGAGTACTGCAAGAGACGAGGTTTTGTAACCTGTCATCTGTGGGCCTGCCCCCCTCTAAAGGGTGAAGACTATATCTTGTATTGCCATCCAGAGACTCAAAAGACCCCCAAGCCTGATAAGCTGCGAAAATGGTCTCTCTCTCTCTCTCTCTCTTTCAGTCTGCTCTTGTACATACCCCTGTTGTGCACACACCTGTCTTCAATTGTAAATGGTGTGTTTCATTAAGCAAATGAGTGGTTTCTAGTGCTCTACCTGTGCCTCCACCCAAATCTGCCCTGCAAACGAGCTATGTGGTGTCATTCGTTTGTGTGCTTGCGTGTTGTTTGTTTGTAGAAGTTGGTTTAACATTGAAGTGCTCATGGTAGCTCTACATTTTTTGTCAGTCTCAACCCCATAACTACTGTTACCCTTTAGCAATTAATGATCCTCTGCTTCCACTACTAACCTGAGCAGTAACTGGTTCACTTATGCAGGTACCACTCAATGCTAAGGAAGGCTACCAACGAAGCTATTGTTGTTGACTTTACCAATTTATATGACCACTTCTTCGTTCCTACCAGGCAGTTTTCTTCCAAGATAACTGCATCTCGTTTACCATATTTTGATGGGGATTATTGGCTAACTGTTGCTGAGAATGTCATAAAACAAATTGAGCAGCAAAGTGGCAAAAATTCAGGTCATGAAGTGAAGAATGTCTTAACCAAAAGATCTCTCAAAGCCATGGGGCATACAAACTCATCTGCTTATGAAACTAAAGATATTTTGGTGATGCAGAAAGTATCACCCCTGAGCTTGTCACCTTTTTCTCTTTAGCTTTTCATGCAAATTTTTGTTTGAGATATTTTAATTTGGTCAACTCCTTCACCTGTAATTAACTGAAGAAATTTTTGTTTGTGATAAAACTAAACAATTTATGTCCTTTTTAGTTAAGGTTTACCAGAGAGAAAGTATTTGAGAAGTTAAATCTTTTTCTTACAACTACCAGAAAGCATTTAGATTTGACGCAGGAGCTAAAATAATTGCTCCTCTTTGATTTTCATATGATGTGGGGAAAGATTCAGATAGGTTTCAACAGATTAGGGTTATAATACTGTTGACTGTGTATTGAAGAATTGAAAGATGATTAGGATTCAAAGCTATGAGCTTAGTCCATTTTCTCTCATTGTTGTGTTAACGTCGTTCTGCTTTTCAGGTGGGTCAGGTTCTCTCTTCAGTTAAGGATGACTTTATTGTTGTCCATTTACAATATGTTTGTAGCTACTGCCATGAAGTGATATTATCTGGAAGGCGGTGGGATTGCAGTCAATGCAAAAAGTTTCATCTATGTGATAGGTAAGATATTTGTAAAAGCACTTTCACGTATTACATTTTGGAAAACTATTATTTTCATCTTGGTAAAGTAGTAATGTAACTATTCTTTTGTTGTATTTTCCTATGCAAAACTCTTCTGTATTCAGATGCCGCGGCCTCAATGGTGGTGACATGCACAGTTTAAATGGCAAGGAAATGCATTTGCTGTCTAAGGTCTAGTCCTAACTGAATGTCCCATGTACATATACTTTTGTGTGATATATATTATATAAGAGGTCAGAATTACTTTGACGTTGCAATATTTACCACCACTTGTGGCTTTGACGGTGTTCATTTCAAATTCTTTCTTTCTTCCAGATTATGATGGATGATGTTGCATCTGATACAGAGGATCAAGATATTGTTTTGGAAAATCCATTATTTGAAATCAGACATAGTTTCCTGGATTTCTGTCAGAAGAATCATTATCAATTTGACACACTTCGCCGAGCAAAGCACTCATCAATGATGATCTTGCATCATCTCCACAATTCAAGGGCAGAAACACCCAGGACAACTTGCAAACTTTTTCATAAAGATTGTGATACCAAGAATGGAGGAGGGGCTTCTGTGTCATGCTTTCACAGCAAGATTGATTCTTTGAGTCGTAATAAGTCCATTGATCCCTCCTTAACCTCTGCTTCCAAAACTGAGAGTAAATGTTTGCAGCTAAAAAGGCCTCAGGTGTGCAAATCTTCCTTCTGACATTCTAATGTGTAACCATTGTTTAAATACCAGATATACTACTTTCCTAAGATTTTATGCTGCTATTTGCTAGTAATTAAGTTTAATGGACTTAGGATCCAAGTTATGTGGCATTAATTTAATCTCAAAAGCTTTTGATGCTGGCAGTTGTAAAATTGTTTAAAAAAATGGCATTATAATTCCCATTATTTTGGTTTGTTATCATGACTATATTATTTCAGGTTGACACTTCTCCTGTTTTCTGTGGCACAGCAAAAGATACTGCTTTTACTACTGCAACATGCCTCTCAATGTCGAACAACTAATGGCAACTGCTGCTCTTATACAAACTGCTTTCTTATAAAAAAATTGTTCTACCATGCAAGTAAGTGCACCATTCGAGGTTCTGGGGGTTGTCAATACTGTCAGAAGGTGTGGTATGCATTGAAGTTACATTCAAGAAATTGTAGGCAAACAAAATGCAGCCTACCGCGATGCCAGTGAGTTATACCTCTCCATTTCTATCTTCCCATTTTCTGGAGTTAAATATATATGTTCAAATCAGTTTCTGATTGAAATATTCATGTTTTAATTTGTAGGGATCTGAAGAAGTATGTAGAATCGCATGGCTGCATTTGAGTTTCTGCCATTGTATAGCTAAGTGGGCAGTTCATATGACTAGCGAAATGTACAGTATCAACAAAGAGTCAACTGTACAGTGCTAGGTTTTGTAAGTGATAGAATTTTGCTTAATACAGCTGCATAAGAGTTATAACAGGTTGAAATTCTGGGATGATAAGACTGAAGCTTACTGACGTAGTATTTGTTGGTCTTTAGAATGTGGGTCAAGCTTGAGCCTGTCATGTCATTGTAATACTTTTGACTTCTACCGGGCATGTCTATAGCTTGAATAACAATTGTACATGTGTCTTGTGATTAACCTGTCCATAGTTTTGAGTCTATTTTTTAACAGCTAATCACGGAGAAAAAAAGTGCTTGGTTTGTGGTGTTTATTCCATACCAGCCTGGTCTATAGAATAGTAAGACATTTAGGAATCAACAACTCCTTACAAACTTTATTGGAGAATAAGCAATGGATCTTCCAAATATAACAATCTGGCCCATTATTATTAGGAGGGGAGGTAGGAATCAGGTGTTCTAAGCTTCTAGGATAACCAAATCATTCCCCGAGGGGCTGTTAGTCATGAGTTGGAGGCCTTGCAGACTCCTGATTAGAGGCCCTTAGTCTCTTCTGTATAATTCTAGTGTTATTAACAAGGATTTAGTCCCCTTTGAGTTTATCTCGAAGCTTTTAGGTAATCATAAATTTTTTTTGGTTATTTTATTATTAACCAAAATTTTTATTTTTTGAATTTTGAATTTAATAATTTGATGACAAATTAGGAATTTACCAACAAATTATTTTTACAATAAATTAAAATTTTAAATATTTTATCTAGTAATATAAAATTGAATATTTTTATAATTTACATTTGGATGTTTGATTTTGCTAGAACCTGATTTCTTAGTTTTTCATGTAAGGTTTGAAGAGAGAATCTGAAACAAATTGTCTCACAAGAAAAGAAACTAGACTTCCTTTCGTGTAGCTCTGCTCAAAAACATGAAACATGCAACATTGCTTTATTCTATTTCTATTTCTATGTAAATCCTAAGACTAAAGATTGGCATCTTATATTGGAGGAGAATCATGTCATGTGATAGTTATATTAAAATTTATAAACAATTTTTCTTACTATAATTCATTTTACCTACAATGACTTTATATCCTTACAACGGTGGTAATGAAAAGAAGTAGGCTTTTTGTGAAAAGGCCATGGAGGAACCAAAAAGTGGGAAACTGGGGTTGGAGGCTCACACGTGGACTGTTGTGCTGACGTGGCGATCCGATGAAAGCATTCACGGTTTAACTTTCTTAATTCTGATTCAATCTAACAAGAAAAGAAAAGCATTCGATCCCCAAAAAGTAAAACCCCAATTACGATTCTCCAAAACCCTTTCAAAACTTCCATAAATTTGGCAACCCATTTTCTCTTCTATCGCTATAGTTCATGCAAATGGCGGTTCCGGTGATTAAGTTTCCGATATTCAAAGTGGTGAGGCTACTGGGAGTGATTGTGGCGGCTTTGATGCTGACGTGGACCGTGCATTACAGAGGAGGACTGGCTCTTGTTTCCGATAATAAAGATCTCATCTTTAATGTGATTTCTCATATATCCTGTCCTTTCGCTGTTTATCTTTTGATAGGGGTTTTGTCTTATCATGGAAATATTTTGGGTTTCGATATGTGTTGACTTTTGGTGTGGCTGATGGTGCATTTCTCTGTTGTAGGTACATCCTGTTCTAATGGTGATTGGATTTATACTGACGAACGGTGAAGGTAAGGCAATCCTAAATCTGCTCTTGGGCATTATAGTTACTTGAAGACGTACAGGCGTGCATTTTGGCGTTGAATCCTATTATTTATTTCGTTTCCTTTATGATAGAAAGAGCATTGTTGTCCAACTAGTGACTTGGACTATGATATGATGTTTCTCAAAGTTCTCGGTGTTGTCCTATGAGAAGCGTAAGCAGATGATGAATTACAAGGAAAGTTTAAAGTTTTCCTAATAACATAGGATTCATTTGCTTGCAACGCTTATTCACTGATTTGCTAGTTATTACATTGGCGTGATTGCGATTTCTATGTGACTATACAAGAACATATGGAATTTTTTATATATATTCTTCTCAATTTTGTACTTTTGCGAGAAGTCTCTATCCTCAGTGTGTAAAAGGTATTAAGGCAACTTAGATGCTTTATTGATCACTGCACTGCTATCCAGATCTGAAATTTGTGATGCATGACATGTACAGATCATACGGCTGATTACCCGATTTACTGTAATGATCTGCATTCCCGCTGTTAGTTTCTACAGCTATTCTGATTTTTGGTAATTGAAGCAAAATTTACCTAATTGTGGATCAATTCTACGTACCTATATGCTGTTGATTCCTTTAGGGTGGTGCTCTACATTAACGTCAAGAACTAAATCTGGAATATGTTTCTTCTAGTAGTTTTAGATAATCTTATTATATGTTTACAAGTCTTCTTCATCTTTTAGAATTGATACAAGGGCATGAACATTGCTAATCTGTATGCTTACAGCTGTCCAACAATTATTTCTATAGTGCTTTGTCTGCAGCCTTTTTCTTGTTGATGTATGTACTTAAGTTTTGTTGCCAATGGGATTCAAACTTTGAAGTGTATGCATGATGAATTGATGAACAGTTGCTACATGCTTATGATGGTTGAGCAATGAATTAATGTTTTCATTAAGTTGGCTTGGCTATTACCACAAATTTATCTCATCTCGTCATTTGAGCTAAGTCATAAACGATCGCCTGCTGTTAATATTGGGTTGTTCATTTACCTTTTTGACATTTGCAGCCATGATTGCCTACAAGACAGTTCCAGGGACAAAAAGCTTTAAGAAACTAGTTCATCTTATTCTGCAACTTCTTGCTTTCTGTTTAAGCTTGATTGGTGTATGGGCTGCTTTGAAATTCCACAATGAGAAGGGCATTGACAACTTTTATAGCCTACATTCATGGTTGGGTCTAGCGTGCCTTTTCCTGTTTGGCATCCAGGTTTAAAGTGTTTTCCATCTTTTATCAATTACCGTTGTCCTATTTCTGATAACAAAATTCTCACTGTGATTTCCATTTTTCAGTGGGCTGCTGGATTTGTGACCTTTTGGTATCCGGGTGGCTCAAAGAGTGCCAGAGCCAGCTTGCTTCCCTGGCATGTGTTTTTTGGGATTTACATTTATTCGTTGGCTATTGCTACTGCTACTACTGGTATCCTAGAAAAGGCCACCTTCCTTCAGACCAACCAAGTAATATCACGTTATTCAACAGAAGCTTTACTGGTGAACTCATTGGGCATCTTGATTATAATTCTGGGTGGTTTCGTGACTCTTGCAACAGTTGCACCTCTGAATGGCAAAGGTGGTGACATCACTAGAAACCCTGTAGAGTAGTCGCAATATGTAAACTCCCTTGATTGCTCATGCCTAAGAGTTGTATTGTTATTGATTGCGAATCATAGGGGTTATTATCATTAAAACATTAATATATCACTGAAAAAGGGATTTAACTAAGGTTGTATGAATACTGGATGGCCAAAAGATGAACAACCTGGTAGAGTTTTAGCTGGGTGGTTGAGGCGGAGTGGACTTTCTTTGAATCCGCAGGTGCTATGTGGAAGGCAGTAGTAGAATTCAAATTCTTGTCCTCGCATTATAAAACCTGCAAAATTTGCATGGATTTTCTATTCTTCATATGGAACATGAACTTTTCCTGTGATTCTGAGCTAAGAATTTCGGACACATGTTTCACTTACACCGAAATGGAACCTTTAATCATAGGAGTGCATATTTACACAGGAAAATGAAGATAAAAACGTTGGGGTATGAGTGTTTGTTACACTAACAAAAACGTAGGATATTTCTAAGAACTGAAGCTACACTTGAATAATTGAGGCAAAACATCTCGCAAACTTTAGAAACCTACTGAATTCCTATTCATTGAAACTAAAACTTAGTCGATACCAAAAAGGCCCAGACCAATCTGTTTCTTGAAAAGCCTAATCAATAATTGATCACAAAATAAGGACTTAATTCAAAAAGTTAATGCAGCATTCCAGCCAAGTTAAAGCAAATGCATAAATGATGGAAACCGATTCTGTCGTGATGCAATCCGCTTTTCCATTTCAGGAGTTTGAAAAGAATTCTATGCCCCCAAAAGGGCATTGTAGATACATGATTCAATCCCAAAATAAGTAAAATCCAAGTTCACCGCTGTCATTCCTCTGCTTGCATTGGCCAGTCAGTCAACTGAACACTTGCCCGGATACCATTGTTGAGAACCCTTGAGCGTCAGTTTCTTTGATATGATTCAATTTAGGGAAGTAGTTGGATTTGAAGATCAAAACAAAGAACAGAAAGAACGGGGAGATAGAATGGTACGGGACATTGAAATATAGTTAATAAAATAAGAGACAAAAACAAGCAGCTGGTAATGATAAGAGATTTTGAGTGGAGTGCAATAGAGATTTGGAGAAGTTGTATTTAAAGACTCGTTGGATATATTGATTGATGGGGTAGTACCTATAATTTTATGAATACGGGGTAATGTTAATTAATGGAGATTAAACCTGTAAATATTTTTTAGGGGAGGAGAGTTACAGATTTCTTGCCATCAATTGTGTGAAAACTTTACCTGCAAAATGAATGATCATGTGTTTTGTATAGATGCTTTGAACATTAACATTGTTTGGAGTATAGGGTGTTAAGGGTGCAGTGGTTATTATTCCTTACTGACATAGTTTGAAATTATGGGAAAGGAAGCATAAGATTAGAATGGAAGGTCAGATGGTAATTGAAGAAAACAAGTACTTCAATTTAATTTCAGAAAGGAGAGTCGATAGAGTCATAGTGGCCAAGGTTGTTATAGGTCAATTCTTGATTTACTCAAGAAGAAGATTTTGGTGTGAAGCAAGGCAGCTCACGATGCTCTTTTCAGTTAATGATGACAGATTTGGCAAAATCTTCTTTGGTTGAGAAAGAGGTTATAAAAATTACTAGAGGAAAATATTGAAGTTTTTGAAAAAGATAGAGGGTCATCAAAAAACCAAGTTTCATGATCTTCGAATTCTTTTAAAGGAGGAAACATAACTCATAAACATGAGACCTTGTTGCTATAATGGAGTCCAAAAGGAAGCTATTTAAGAGTTGGTAGATGAAATAATGCTTAACCAAGGCATAATTAGGTGCTATGTGATCCCTTTTCCAGCCCTATTGATCCTGATCAATAAGAGAGATGGGTTATAGTAGTTTTATGTCAATTATAGAGCCCTCAACCATTATACCATGAAGGATGTATTTTCCATTACATTGGAGGAATTATTTTAAGGAATTACATGGTATGACATATTTTTCAAAACTTGATATCCAAATACGATATCACCAGATTAGAAAGGACATTTATAAGATGACTTTCAAGATATATGGAGGGCATCACAAATTCTTAATGATGCCTTTTGGTATAAAAAATGTTGGTGCCGTTATTCCAAAACTTGGTTAATGCATACCTTTTTTGTCTTTTCAGTTATTAATGTTATTATGCAACGTTTAACATGTTACTATCGTTGTTATTATCGTTGTTATTACCGATAACGTTATTAACGTTTCCTCTTGCTTTAATATGACTTTATTCCATTCTCAACGTATGAATCCTTTCTGCTATATATATCACTCACACTTATGCTCTTTTAGTCCTCTCCCCCTATCACGCATCTGCTCATTTTCCCTATATAAGGCACACATCTCCTTCCACATACAAACACCTTTATGCACATATATTCTTGTCTTTTCTATTATGCCTTTGTCTGTTTTTATTAATTTTCCGATATAGATCCTACTCTACCCTTTGGAGTGTACCAAAGTTGGTAGAGAAGGCGTTAATCCTGGGGTCGGATACTGTTGTCCTGTTGTACTGTAGAGGTGGAATTTTTGACTTAAGGTAGTGATTTTCACGACGCCTTGCATTCTAAGATAAGTTGTTCTAATTTATTTTGAGGTGTTATTTCATTATTTTGCTAACAATCTAAGTTGGAAATAATTGCATTCTTGCTATTTTTTCAAAAAAATTTACATTTTTGCTACTATGTATTAATTTCAATATAAGTCGGAATATTGTGTTACTGCGTGTTTATTTCAGTATAAGTTGGAATATTGTTATGTTTTTTCTACTACATTAGATTGAATATCGTTTGTTCTTGCTATTGGTTTCGGATTCATAAGAAGAAAAACATGAAGCTACAAGAGTTGATAGAGCATATAAAGATTGAGGATGCCAACCACATATAGGACAAGACCAAATCACTCACCTACTGTTAATACTAACATCACTAAACACAAAAATGTGAGTAACTCCAATAACAATGGTGGACACAATAGATCTCTCAACAATAACAAGCATGGTCAGTTCAAGCGCAAAAGGATTGATTGTGATTATTGGTGGTGCTACAAGCCAGGCCATTATGTTGCTTTTTGCCAAGCTAGAATCAACCATAAGAAAAAGGGTATATTGAATG